>CM031243.1:567519263-568072134 GCA_018340775.1 Taxus wallichiana var. yunnanensis | reverse complement strand
ATAGAGGTTTAGATACTTATTTATGTGGATATGTTGATTCAAATATGGTGGAGATTTGGATGGTAGGAGGAGTATTACTAGATATGTATTCACGATGGGTGGTACGATAGTTAGCTAGATTTTGAGATCAAGCATAAGGTTATGGCCTTGTCTACTACAAGAGGCCGAGTATGTGTAACTACTGAGAGGCTAAGAAAGAGATGATATAGATGAGAAGGTTCATGGAAGAGTTGGGAAAAAAACAAAAGGGTTCATGAAATTGTATAGTGATAGTCAAAGTGAAATTCATCTAAAGAAGTAGTGAGTGTTTCATTCAAGAACAAAACACATTCAATTGAGATATCACTTCATACGGTAGGTGTTGGAGGATGGGCAATCTGAAGTCGAGAAAAATCCTACAAATTATAACCCTACGGATATGATAATGAAGTCGTTGGCAAAGGAGAAGTTGGAGCTACACTCCACTTATGTTGGTCTTCGAGTTTGAGACTTGAAGAGGGAGAAACAAAGCCAAGGAAGAGGATCCAAGAATGGAGTATGACAGATAAAGGTCAATAATTAATCTCCAAGTGGGAGATTATTGAGTTATAGGGCTCAATTGCTTCACAATAATATGATTTTATGAACTTGCTGGAAAACACAGTAACCGACGTCGGTCACCTAGGGACCGATATCGGTTAGGGTAACCGGAATTGGTTGCATGTGCGTGATCAATTTATTTAAGTCATGGGAATTAGATCTAACTTTTGATATAAAGTTGATATAATTGTCAGTAATTGCATATAGCTAAAGAGCCCTAAGTTTGTATATGCTTATATAAGCTAGAAAACTAGGGTTAGAGGTTAGAATGAATGAATTGTAAGAAGGAATTCTTGGAGAGATCTCAAAGAAGCTTATGAGAGGAAAATTATTGTATATCATGTAAGGTGTGGAAGATTGCATATCTTCAATTGTATATCCTATGGAATAATATATTGGTTGTTTCTTGGTGGACGTAGCCCACACTGGGTGAACCACGTTATATCTTGTGTATTGTTTCTTCTAGTTTTATTTTCATGTTCATTGCTTGTATGCTTAGATCTGATTTATATTGTACAACCTGTATGGTCTAACCCCAACAAATATTATGTTTATACAAGTCAAACATCATCTCTCATCCCCAAAATATTGCAATGAATAAGCCCACTATAGTGTATTAGTGTTGATGTTGACCCACACATTAAAAACCATTTGAAAAAATACAAATAAGTTTTTCTTGCTTTGGGTATTCCTTTTCAATTAAGAAAATGATGCTTTACAATGTCCTAATCTTACTCAACAAAGGATTTCATGCCAAGAAAACATGTTCAACTCCAATATAAAAACAAAACGAAACACAATAAATATGGTATATTAAGAATAAATTTCAACAAAAAATTAAGGGTTGCATCAAAATCTCTTGTGTTTTGTATTTCAAGCAAAAGTTATGTGAAAGAAACTATAGACACAAAATCACACACTTTGGGTAGTTATCTAGTCTTGATTGCATACTACTATTCATATGATTCCTAAGTAAGAAAAGTACTAATTAACCCATGTCTTTGGCCATCTTTGTTTTCTTTTCTGTTGTCACATTTAGTCTTGCACACCTTTTTGTTCGGTTTGACCTTCGAACCTTTAGTTTCTCTAAGTTTGGCTCTGTGTGCCCCTAACCTCTTTGTATTTTGTTCACATCTTTTGGGTCCTTTTTGGCCATTTGAGCATCTTATCTTTTTGGTAGTCGGCATTTTCAAGGTTGATTACGAAATTCAAGCAAAGGAATCATATAAATATAAAGTTATGTGACCATAATAAAGGACCAAACACTAATCATTATCTATCACCACCTAAGGTTACATCTAAAGGCTATTCAAGAGCACTCAAGCATCCATTCAAGGGAAAGGGATTGCATTATTCTACATACACTTCATAGGAGGGGAAGTTCATTCTATTCCATGCACATATCTATTTACATCTCTTACATCTAGCTATTTGGTCGTTATTAAGTGTGAAATGCATAAGAGCCATATATGACACAATTCACACACACACATACACCTGTAACTACATTGGAGTCCGATGTGTAGTGCAACGCTTAGTCATAATTTCACTTATTTGTGGATGAGGATAGTCAGAGCCCCTCATTTGCATTCTTTTATTTTTGGGATTTGATGCACTCTTCGAGGATTTTGTGAGGTCAATCTTTCATTGCGCAGGTTATTAGCGACATCGACAACCATTTTTGCGACATACAAAGCAATCAAAGGCAAAAGACAATGAGCACCTGCGGCCTGTGAAAGAGGTTTTCTAAGGGTTTTAGTAGTCACATGCACCCGGAAATAGGTCTAGGGTGCTGCAGCAGCACCCTTGCCCCTTTCTAGGCGCCCTGGGTCTAGGAAAATCGTCACCTCGCACATTTTTCTGAGGCTCTGTGCGATACTTCTCCCTCTCTGTTCACATGGTCATCACTTTGGCACAACCCAAGATTAATTGTGAAATAACTAAGTCATCTTATCTCCTCTTTACAACTAAGGTTTCAATACTTAATTGCTTAATTTGCTTGTGTTTATTTTGTACTTAATTGTTTATTTATTACTATTACATAACAATCAAATTTAGGCATATTTTATTCATTTGTAATAATGTTGCTTTTAATCGAAACTTGTGTCAAGTCATTTCCTTCGAAAAATATTGTGAACAAGGTCCTCGATATGAAATAACTTCTTCACAAGGTTGAATATAAGAGTTCTCAACACACGAAGTATCTTTGTCATGCTTTCATGTGACAAATCCTAAGTGGCTAGTCATATAACATAGCATGAAAGGGTAGAGATTTTTTTAAATGTGAAAGTTGAAATTAAGGACCATTTCAAGATATGAATAGTTGTCTCCTAGTTCTTGGCGGTTGGGTTCTTGATTATGCTTTGAGTGAAAATGTAGGTGAGTGAGTTGATGGAGTAGCTTGGCCTGACGTTCTCCTTTGGGCAAGAGCATTGACTCAAGGGTGTGAACAACCACAGTTCCAACAACAACATTGATTGATTTTGTTGATGATATGTTTTCTCTTAACATAGAGGATAAGTTGGACGATGAAGATGAGTTGGAGGGCATGGTGGGAAAGGGAAAAATGTGATGGAATCATACTTGCAATCTTCCTATCTACAAACAATGGTGAAGTAGACTCTTTGAATCCTCTGAGGGTGGGAAGAATGTGGCTATCAAGGTCAATGACTTAAATCTCAACCCCTTAGGCATGGATCACTAGGGTCCTTGATAGAAAGAGGTCATATTTGGAATCGGGTAAGACATTTTAATTGTGTTGCCTCCTTTACTTTGCATGTGCATTGTGTGAATAGTTATGCTTTTCAATAGGAATGTTAGCAAGCCCATTCAGAGTAGCCCATGAATTTGGTTGAGGTCCTCAAATTGTCTTGTGATATAACACTTCACTATTTTTTGTATCATTGTTGGCAAAGAGCATTTTCCTCAATATCATACACTACTATGTTGGCCATTGGATATCTTCCTGGTGGGCCAAAGATTCTATTGTAATTATGGCCATCATTTACCATCATCGATGCTAGCAGTTCATAGTTTTCCCCTCCCCCCTTGAACAAGATTTCATCAACATGATATTTTCTGCCAACAACTCCTATAACAACGTGTGTCTTCTTAGTTCAATATTGTGAAGCAATTTAATTCTTTCACTATATACCAAGTCTTAAATACTCAATATTCTCTATATAAATTTACTCAAAGAAAGACTCACTTTCAAGCTTTACATTAAAATCGTAATAAGCATTCAAAGCATTCCCAATTCTCTAATGTAGTGAATGAGTCTCAACATACCTTTATATAGGAATGTGAGAGGCTTTTCACCAGATAGATGGGCAACCTAGAAACCAGGGAACCTAGTAACCTAGGTAAACAAGAAGATTCCCACTTAGAGAAAAGTGGAAAACAATAATTGAGTACATGCCACTCAATAAGACACCTTTAGAAAGTGGAGAGGTCCACCATGCTTTCGAAATGACTAAAGAGAAGTCATCTCAAAACTTTATTAGACTGATGACAACAAGCCTGTCATCATAGCTTTAAGGACTGAAATGGACTCTAGGACTATTGTCACTATCAAATAAACTAGAAGATTCATCCCAATCTCTTCTTTTGGTAAAGTAGTGGTCACGAGTATTTCTCTCGTACCAAATTCAAGATACAGAGGATGTTCCATCATCAGTAGTGCAGGGCGAGATGCCTTCGTGATGGAAAAAGATAGTGATCTGGAATACGCAGAAAGTGACCAGGTGCAGGAGGATGGACATTCATTGTATGATGGAGATAGATTCTTCTCCATAATTGTCCATCTGGATTAGCATGATGTCCCTGTACAGGATTAGTCCTAACATAATAGGATATTTTTACATACCAGGGGATTTTACAATTGATTAAAATATTTCTAACAGTATTAGGTTCTACATTAAGCGGAGAGGTATCGAGGAAATCTTAGTAGGTAGATATTTAGAAAGAAAATACTTAAAATGGTTAGCAATATACTGCCTGTCTCTTGGAATACTTGGCATGTTCCATACATCATTCTCAATAGGATGTCCTTCGGGCCAAAGCTTAGAAAATTCAAACCTCCATAATGTTTTTGGTCTTGGGAGGAATTGTCTTAGCCAAATTCCTTCTTTGGAATATCATCGAAGGAGGTTCCACGCACTCAGAATGTCTCCATTACCACTATAAAGTGCAAAAAACCATAGGTTCTTGCCTGGTATGAAATTCTATGGTAGGAATTTCAGGATCAACAAATCTGGATGCCACCTCTGTCATATTATAAGGTGATACTGAAATAATTCCTCTTGAGAGTAATAGATGTTGTGCTTCATATGACATCTCATTATCATTCCTTTTAGAGATTCAAGGTAATTGTGACAAGTAGAAGATTGCAGATGGTTTCAACAAATTCATGGATCACCTGTGTAACATTTATGTTTTTTGAATAATTTAATTCTCTTGTGCAAAATCAGCTAGAGAATTATCTTTTCCTTTGATATGCTCAATTTCAAAACTGAAATTGTCAAACCACATTCCCCATCATTTGAAGTCTATCAAAGCGTTTTGTTGGTAGGAGCTCCATTATTAAGTCTGGCCTTAAAATCTTTTAAATCAAAGCGCAAAATAAAATGCTCATTCTGTATGAAAAATAGGAAGGCTTTTATAGCTTTCTTAGCAACTAAAATTTCTTTATGAGCAGAATGATATTTCAACTCTGATCCTTGAAAAGATCCAGATGTATATCTGCATATCTTTTCTTTTCCATTATCTATTTTTTCTTTCAGAGACAACTCCCAATAATTTTGACTAGCATATGTTTCTATGATCTTTAGTCCTTTCAGCGGGGACACGGAGGAAGTTTTTAAACTCCGTGCTTTAATTCTTCTAGCTTGGGTCATTTTTTCACTTGGATGGGAGCATTCTTCCTCAATCTTCTATTAAGAAGTATCCTATCTACAACAATATTCTTATAAAAACCAACAATATAATTAATGCAACCCAAAAATCTTTGAAGATAAATCTTTTTGATATTTGATCTGGGAATTATTGGATTTTTGAAACAATACGAGACTACATTTCAATGGATCCATCTTTAATTCTAATTCTAGAAATCCATTTCATCTTTGAAAATCTCCATTTTTGTTGGAGATAAACATAAACCATTCTTGTAGACTATTTCATAGAATTTCTCTAGATGATCAATATGCTCTTTGGGAGATTTAGAGAATATTAATATGTCATCAATGTAAACTATCAAGAAATCAGCTAACTCACCAAAGATAGAATCCATCTTTTTCTGAAAGATTGATGCAGTAGTCTTCAATCCGAATGGAAGAAATTTCCACTCATATTGTCCTCCAAGAACTACAAAAGTTGTATATCTAGAAATTACTTCTTTCTTATCAAAATTTATTTTAAAATATGTTTGATCCAACAATATGGAGGTATGGCTCGGTTCTAAGCGGGCTTATATATCTGCTCCTATATCTATCATTGCATGATCAATAGAATAATGCTTGATATTTAGAATGCAGATATTAATAGTAATAAAAGGATTTTGAGATCCTTTTATTGTATATACCTATGTTTTGAATTCTTTTGTTGGAACTGTTTTCTCGCATCTTGATGTAGTATTTCTTTGATAGGCTTCTTCAAGAAACTGTTCATCACCTTAAGCTTCTTTCTTCTCCTGTTTACTTCTTGACTAGTCTCTTATATTCATTAGTAGCTTTAGCAATCACCTTCTGTAAGAATTCTATTCTATTTTTCTCCACAATCTCATTGTTTGTGTACTAGAATAACAATATATGTACTAGGAGTAGTTACCCGAAATTCATTATTCGAGGATCTTCTTCTGGAAAAAGGAATGGAAAACTTCTCCTAGGTGGAGAGTATCTTCCTCCTCCGACACTGACCTCTTCCTCTGTAGGGAGTTTGTCTTTGATGTATACGTCCTTGTACAGGAGGCCTTGAAGTGGGTAATGACCTCTGTTGAAGAGACCATTTCTGCTTTTCTTCCTCTTCTTCCTTTCTCTCTTGGGCTTCATTTTCTCGCTTTGACTTGAATTGTATATTTTCTTTCAAGCTCTTTGACCTTTTGAGAGAGAAAAGTCTTCTTAGCAGATATCCATGGGGGACAATCTTCAAATTCACTTTGCCTCTGTTCTTAATCGCTTAAATATGACTTGAGAGAAGACACATGCATGAGAGGGTGAGGAAAACTAGCAATCATATTTATGAAAGAAGGAAATGAATCATAAACTTGATTCTATACTATCCGAATCGACTCAAGTATGCTCTATAATATTTACTTGAAAATCTTCCTCTGATGATATGTATGATATGTCAGAAGAATAGCAATCGAGAATCGAAGATTAAGCAATAATCCTGATCTGTTATGCCTTTTGCTGCAAGCATATTTATCTTTGCCTTACCTTTCTCTGTATCTTTCTTTGGGCACTCATTTGCATAATGCTTGCCTTTACAGATAAAGCAAGTTGGTATGAATTTTCTTTTCTTTCCCATATATTTCTTTTTTCGAAATATTACTTTTGTATGGGACATCTTTTGAATATTTGTTTCTAGAAAACTTATACTTTTTCTGCTTCTTATATGGACCCTTCCCCTTTGAAAAAGATGAACAATCTTTACAAGATTTCTTATGCTTATCTCTTGGTGTTTGGGGTGATAACCAAATGGGTCATTATCTAATAACTAACAAAATTTGGTTCCTAAGGCTTTTTGGGCCTTAGCAGCTTCTTTGCGGTCTTGTTTTTCTTGGCAGAGATGAGCATTCGTCTCATCTATAATTTGATTTAGAGCTCCAAGACTTAATTCTTTTGTACTCTTTCCATGCAGGGCTTTTTTATATTCTCAGTTGCAAAGAATGCAGGGAAAGATTCTATATATCGGAGTCTCATAGTAGGATCATTTATATTACCAGAATTATAATATAACTTTTGCATATAACATTGGTACTCTTTTATCCTACTCATATCACATAATCTGGCTCTCAAGAATAAAGAAGTATTTCTAAGCTTATCATTATCAATAGTGCCTAGAAATTCATGAATGAGAGTGCGGTTAATGAAGCATAGCCACTATCTTTTTGGTGTGGATGAGCATCCCACCATTCTTTTACTATACCAACAAATCCATTTGCAATAACCTCAGCTATAGTTCTAGGATCTTTCTTATATAACAAGAGTTGAGAATTTGCCCATCCTATGATTCCATGTATTAACTCCTTCACTTGTTCAGGAGTAGAGCAATCTAGCTTATACTAGTTGGGCTGCAAGGTTTGAGTTCTTGCAGTATGATGAAGAGGCTCAGATGTTGAAGCTCTAGAAGTTTCCTCCATCAAAACCATACTTTCTGCTTCTTCTAGAAGAAGCTTAGCCATACTGACTGATCCTTTATCTAGATTCTTTTTATCTGTGATGAACAAAGGACTATGTTCCAGTAGAACAATCTTATGAAAAATCGAAGATCCGGAAGAATTGGCAACTTCCATCCAGGACACCTTATGGGACCAATCTAGTTCTATCTCTTCTAGCTTTTTGTATTGTCCAAAATTTTCTCTATCTGTGGGACTATCTCAGGAATAGGACTTACAGTCTCTTGTACTTGATCAACTTTGTGACTTAGCTCAACATTAGACTCATGCAACTGATGCAGACTATTTTGTACAATCTTATGGGTAGTACCTAATTTGGAAGCAAAATCTTTTTAGTCTCCTCGATGGCTAATGAGGGGAATTTGAACAACATTAATTATTTCCTAGACACAATCTTAGGAATATCAGGACAAGTAGATACATATCTAGAAGTATTTTCAAGATTTTTATCAACCTTCTTCATTTGGGTAGTAACATCATCAACTTTAGAATTTAATAATCTAAGAGTGAAGTTATATCTCCTTTCTGATGAAGTTCTATGGCTTTCAATTTTTTTTCCATTTCTGCAAGAATAGACTCTTGGGATTGTAGACGATCATGGACAGACTTAACAACTTTATTTGTCCAGTTTAACATTTTGGAAGACTCAGAAGGGTCTACATGTCTATCTACAGTTCTTTGGTACCAAAAGATGGCCTTTTGGGTTTCATCAGACGATAAGACTTCACTACTGTCTAGAGATGGAAAAGATGTAGAAATATTTGTTTCTCTAGAAGCCATACTAATGGTTGGACCATTAGAAGGGACATACTTTTGCTTTATAATTTGCTCACAGTCTTTACACCAAAGGTAATCAGTGTTTGGATCATGAATCAAACTATTATGACTACAAATATAAGTTTGTTCTTTCAGAGACTTTCTCGAAGGTTCAAGTTGTAGAGAAAACAAAAGTATTTGATCTAAAAGAACTAGATCGGGATATATCAAACACATGTTTTTTAGATCTGAAAGACAAAGTTACATTTGACTTAGATTCATTCACAGTTGTAGCATTTTCTAATCTAGGCTGATTTTTCTCAATAAACTTTTTAGATAGGGTCCATTCTTTTGGAACTTTAATCTGGGACCAAGAGATAAGTTCAGGTTCAATTTTTGACTTTCAATGCTGGTATGAATCACCACGCTGCTACCTTTAGAGATACCATGCTTGATTGCAGGATACATTGTGTTAACAAGGTGATAAATGACTTTGTAATGAATAGCCAAAGGACAAGCACCAGGCTTCATGTGAAGACCTGTGGTGGCAAGATGTAGATGCAAAACTTGCTTTAACAAATCTTCTTTTGTAGGCTTACTAGGTAATTTGGATAAACCTCAAAAGATATGGGGCCATTATGAAGACCAGTTTGAATAGCAGCCAATAGGGAATCTTTAAAACTTTCAAAATGCAAATCCATTAAACAACATAAAATAGAAGCATTTAGACCACGACGGAAAAGTGGAGTAATACCTATTTGAACACAACCTATATGAGCAAATTTAAATGTTTTTTTTTTTTGAGAGACTGTATATCAGCGGGATCTACCAAAGGTATATCATACTCATGACTAGAGGTTTGGGAAACCTGAATAACAGACTCACGGGTTTTTAAGGTAGTGTGAACAATCAAATGAAAAGCAGTTAATTTATCATAGACTTGATTATATGGGATCTTAGGCAATTTCCATGTAGGTAAGGGATCTGATTCTTGTTGTATATCTATTGCAGAATTAATAGGAAAGACATCAGATAAACTTACAAGATCTTGATCTTCTTGTTCTCCTTGAATACTGGCACGATCTTCAAACTCCATTATCACTTGATATAAGCAACTTTTCAAAGTAGGACTTACAGTATCGGCCTTCCACCTAAAACTGCACGCACAACTACGGCAACTTACAAAACGGGAGGCTCGCCTCTTTGCCTGACTTACAAGGTATAAACTTACTTCGCAGATGAAGAAAAACAGAGCATACACCAAGTATCAAGATAGAAACACAATAAAGCGAATCTTACAACTTTTATTGATTTCAAAACTCTATTACATAGAGACCATGCTCTGATACCACTCTATACCAAGTCTTAAATGCTCAGTATTGCAGTCTTTAAGGGAGTTAGTCTTCGAGTATTATAGTCTTTGTGTAAAGTTGTATTAAGAAATATTGTAGTCTTGTATCTGAATGATATATTAAAAGAACTTTGTTTTATATGACCTCCAACAAATTAAAAATACCAAAACGACCTACATATTTCTGAATTAATTCATGCTTCTTTAATAAATTCTTTGTTGATGTATGATAGAAAGGTTTAACACATACATATTCAGTTTCAGAAGATTAGTCTCTTCACATCCTCAATTCAGCGGTTCTCCCATTGAAGCAAGCGTGGAGAGAATAAGAAAACCATGGCGAAGCAATTTGTACTAAGGCATCTGCTATTTGCGGCCTATGCCATTGCAGCTTCATGCCATCCGACCACAGTGCCTGCTTTCGTTTGGTCTAACAATCCCTCCAGGTGAGTGTGTGCACTCCTTATATTCGTTCAGATCTTCGCTATGATTGACATAAATATGCTTTCAATTGCTCACGGGTGCCGTAAAATACCGATTCAGATTCTGATCTAGGTTAAAAAACTTTAAACCCAATTCAATCAGGATTAGATCTCGAACAAAGTTTTGTGGAGGCATTCGGCGCTGAAAGTGCTCAATGCTTATAAGGGTATGCAAATGATGGGAAAATATTTACAAGGTTTGTTGTGAAATATAGCGTGGCAATCCTTTTCAATTCTTTAATTGAAGACGATATTATCTCTATATTAATATCGGTACATTAATTCTGCATTAATATCCAAAAGTTTATTAATTGGCTTGTTCGTGGCACCCCAAGATCGGACATGGGGGCATCGAGCTCAGGTCTCACTTATATGATTGAACTGACAGGCAGATTGTAATTCTTTTGTATTCCAGATTTTAATTGAAAAACATATTTTATTAATAAAAATATTGAAAGATACTGATAGTACAAAAAGATGGGTGGAAAGAGTAGCACCTGTAAATGCTAATCACATCGAGCCAAAGAGGCCCCCAGGAGGGCAGCTCACCTCAAAGCAACAACATTAAGGCTGTACAATCATATCAATAATAAAAATGTGGTTTTTAATTAAAAAAGAGGTGATAAAACCAAAGCATAGGAGCACAAAAAGAAGACAACTATGCAACAACAGTGAACATGGTAGCAGGCAGTGGCGGAGGACTATTAGGCTTGTTTCCCCAACCACTGTTGCTAGAGGGTGTGTAGTATTCGGGATGGGATCCCATCCACTGTTTTGCTGTAGTGGGAGAAATGGCCAAGGCCAATCTCAGGAATTTTCCCGGGGGAGCATCCCAACCAGTGTTGCCACCACTGTCGCGGTAATATAAAACATCACCACCCCGGTCAAGTGAAGGGGGCTGAGATCTGGGCGAATGCTGACAATGGCAGGGAGAGAAATGCCACTTGCTTCTGGAGAGACGCCCGTGAAAACCGTGGCCATGGCCTTGAGAAGAGAGCGGCGACGAGGAAAGACCAAAGACACCCGATTGACGGTGCATGGAGCATTCCCTAGCGAAAAAGCATGGACTACGAATGTTCCACAAAGTCCACTTGGACCTAGATCTGAAATAACACATTAGAGATCACAGTAACTTTATTAGTGACAGAGAAAACTCTTTCCATATAAATATTGCTAAAAATAGCATAGTTTCATTTCCATGCCGATCGAGCATGTGGACAAAACCAGAAAAGGTGCTTGAACAACTCAGGTTGATGGCAAGTAGGACATGAGAGATTCAACACCCCCATGTGCTTAAGCCTATCCCCAACATGGAGGCCCTAATAAATAATACACCAGAGAAAATGGGCTTTTTAGGCTCAATGTAGGCTTTCCACATATTAGCAAACCTTCTGGCCCAAACAACATCCCAAAATTTAAGATTCCAATGGTGATTGAGATAGTCGCGCAACACATGTTGAGGGGCAAGAAGTTGATAACCAATCCGGGGTTTGTACCGACAGAGTAGCAAAAGGCCAATGCCAATCTCTCCACTAGGGAACGCGGAAACAACAATTTTGTGTAGGCAGTCATCAGGTTTGGACGTTCGAATTTCAAAATAGACTCTGCATCTTCATTCTTAATCTGAAATTTTGCATTAAGCATATCCTATGGTATCTAACTGCTAGAAGCCTTGCAAAATATGTCACCAATAACTTTGATTCCCTTTTTATAAAGCTAGAGGCCTTTAGTCTAGGGGACCATAGCAAAAGGGACATTGTAAAAGTTAAGATTGGGAGACCACCAAAGAGAGAGAATTGAAAGAGAGCTTAGTTCTGAAACCATCCCCAACCCAGATGAGGTTAGGTTTGAGAAGCTCCCATGCCTTCCAAATGCTTTAACAACAAAAGTACCACTTATCTTCACAGGCACAGGTGAGAGGAGAAGACTTGAAAAACCGTTCCAAGCTTTTTTTGTCCATAGGAGCCCCTTGAGTGATACAATGGCAAAGTAAACTTTCCAAGCTTCACAGCCTTTCAAACTTCAAATTATCCATTTGACATCGAGAGCATGTCCTTGGAGTTTGAAATCTAACAGTCCCAGCCCTCTTGCTTCTTTAGGCCAGCAACAAATATCCCAAGCAACCCTGTGAAAGCCCTTATGCCCCTCAGAATTAGCCCAAAGAATTTCCCTGAGAAGCATTTCTAATTTAGCATAGGCAACCTTGGAGGGAGCCCAACATGAGGAACAATAGACATGGGTAGCATCCAGCACTTTAGAGCAGATTTGGAATTTCCCTGCAAGAGATAAAGGCTCAGTGATCCAGTAGGCAATTTTTTCCTCAACCCTCTTGACAGCATAGGACCAAAACTCATGTGGCAAAGCCCTGAAATCAAATGGTATGCCAAGAAACTTGAATTGCACACCTAGCTGAATCTATTGCCATTGAAATCCTTCCAGCCAAGGAGGTTTGGGGAAAGAGATTGTCTATAGCATTGAGTATTTTTCCACTGGATAGAGGACCTTGATGCAAGGCAAAATATATCTAAGCATTCCATGGCATTATTGACAGAATCCTCCTCTTCCAAAAGAGTGAGAAAAGAGTCATCTGCAAAATGGCCATTAATGAGCTGTTGATCTGAGTGGGGGAGAGAGATGCCTTTCACCAAGCCTCGAGAAGAGTAGTTGGCAAGAAGATAACCAAATTCTTTAGCAGCAAGCACATACCCAAAGGGCATCCTTGCCTGGTAGATCTGTATAAACCAAGCCTGGTAGATTGAGCACCATTGAATTTATTTACAGGCTCCAGCATTTTGAAATAACATATTGATAGTATAGACAAAGCGAGTTCCAAACACCAGGGCTTGAAGCATATCAATTATAAAAGGCCACTCAATTTTGTCATAAGCTTTTACAAAATCAATCTTCACAAATAGGGGTTTTGATCAAAAATCAGTGCCCATTCCATACCTTCCAGAAGTATATTGTTAAATCAGTTAATGGGCGGAAAGTCTCACCTACTGTGGGGTAATTCCCTGTCAAACTTAGAACACATATTTCGGCTAAGGAGCCCAGTCTGGTGGGTCTCTGTTCCACCAAAATTCGGCTAAGACTTGCACCTTGCCCCGTCTGTCCTGTTTCAATCTGGCTTTATTGTGGTTACATAACAAGCTTCGACAGATTGGCAAAAATTAATCTGTTGTAAGCTTTGGCAAAGAGCTGAATCCCAAAATTGTACAAATTTTAACCATATGTGAAACTCAGAGGTAGTGTAAAATTCCGTTGTTCCCAGAAGGGGGTCTTATACACCCATGTGGTGTGCTGGTTAGGCTGTAACCTAAAGGAACTACCTTACGTTGCCTATAATGCAGTAGCATAGTTTGAAGCTGGGTTGTCATCAAGGTATTCACTCTGCCTTACCTGCTGGACTTGTAGGAGATGCTCAATCTTCGTTTCCCATGTGGTATTTTCTGCACACAATTTCTGTGTAAGTGCATATGTCGGTTGGGAGTCAGTCTGATTATTCTAGGGAGTTTTGGTTTTACCCTTTTCTGATGGATGAAGAACATTTAACAAGGAAAGCCTTAGGGCCTTTTTGTTTGCCAGATTTTTTGACGGCAACGTTTGTCTATAAGATAATTTTCTTTGGAATAGAAGAGCTTGAGAATTAGAGGAATGGAGCTTTTGTTGCCAATAATCAGGCTCAAATCCCCAAAAGATGTTCATATGTTAAATTGAGTAATACACAGCATACAATCCTGGGAGTGGGGCGTACCTTGATGGACTAGACCAGGTGCAAGTCCTTGGTGAATTTGAACGAATAGATATATGCCTTGGTTGTGGAATCTCATCAAATGGTATTCCTGTAATGTAGCAATTTTACCAACAAAAAAACAAGCTTTCTTTGGAGATACAACAAAATTCCTTCAAAATATTAATTTATCAAGACCTCCGAGTTTAGAAATCATTTCCAGTGACTGGGAAACCTGTTTCAAGTTCCTGAAATGTTTCTGCTTCCTGCAAATTCTTATAAAGGAGATACAAACCTCCTAATAATCTTTGGGTAAATTCAGAAATGTTCCTTATAGTTTCTAGCCATTTTCTTGGATTTTCTGGAAGTAGCCTGCACTGGAACTCAGTCTTCCACAAATGTCCATAATTTCCTTTACTGCTTCAAGGAGTCACCAAATGTCTCATATACCATTTAGAAGAGTTTCAGTGATTTCTGTCATTTTTGGTAATGTTTTCTGCTAATTCCCCATTTCCTGTCATTCTTGTAAGAAATCAACACCAAAGTTTCTGCTGTTTCTGGACATAGCCAGTTCTGCTGGTGATATATTTTTGCGTACTTTGCAAGTACCTGTTCTTGCTGCAATATGGATTCGGTTTTGAATACTATATCTGCAGAATTCTTGATTGGCAAGGGAATACAACTTGCAAGGTTTGACACATAAAATAATCAATTCCAAACATATGACGCATAAGTATGTTGCTTTCAACATAATGGCTGCAGTTTATTGCTGCACGATAAAAGTTTTATTTTTAAGCTGAGACAAAAATGGAAAAGTCTATTCTTTTATCTGCTGTATTTGTCTATGATGAAGCTATCAACTAATTCAAACACAGGAAGTGTCCCTCAAGATTACCTTCCCATCTGAAATATCCCTTGTGGGATACCACTTAGAAATGCACAAAATACTGACAATTTGCAGCCAAACAGAATTCTGATTTTTGCAGAAAATAAAACTAGGGCAGCGAATAGAAATAAATTTATAACTCACAAAATACTTGCCCGAATCACTTGAAAATTTATAGAGAGCTTGCTAACAATAAAACTAACACTAGGAAATTATTTTTGGAATTTTTCAGATAATAGAAAACTGCCAGAAAATTACAGCGTGCCCTAAACAGCTGGAAAACTTCTAAAATTCATATCTCCTTGAATACAAGTGCAAAAATTATGAAACTTTGGAAATAATATTTATAAATATATAAGATGATATTCCAACCTTCAGATCTGAAAATGGCCAACTGGAAACCCTCCAAATAAAGGCTGCAATCTCCAAAACAAGTCGCCTTTTTTGGTAGGTGGTTGAAACCCTTGCAAAATCCTCTGAAAATGATGCCAAACCCTTCCTTTATTGCTGCCGTAAATCTGATCTGAAAATTCACTGATTATCTTCACCAAACCTCTCAAAAACCCTCAAAACCCTATCTCTGAAACCCCTGCAAATATCTCTGTGAATCAGCCCTGAAAACAACTCCAAAATGACAAGCTAGGGTAGATCTCTCACTACCGAAGAATGCCCTGCTAGCTAGGGATGGATCTCTCACCACCGAAGCTAGGGTTCTTGTGGGATCTCACTCCACAAGCTGAAGATTTGCAAACAGCAGTTGCACATGAAAAGAAATAGTTGAGTATGCATAAAGTATCCTCTCCTTTCTCCCCTCAACTCCTTATATAACCTTTTTCAAGGCAAAAGAACCTAAAAAGGTCCTAGTCACATTTTTCCTTAGGATGGGCCAATAACATAAAGTAACTTAAGTTACTTTTCACCTTTTAAGTCGCCATGGTCCAAAAGTGACCCCCAACGCAAAATTAGAACATAAGTACCATATGGGCCCTCCTTGACGACAAAACATAACATCTAGCCCCTCCAAAACCACTTATGCACATGTCAATGAAGAATAATAATAAAATGGACTAGATATTCATACCCAATAGCTCCCAGCGTCCATAGCCCCTTGGGTATGACCAAGGCCTGGACTCGAGTTGGCCCCTAGGCCTATGGCGTAGGAAAGGGGACATTACACCATCGTCTTACCCTTGTCGCCATTTGGAAGCATATAGAGTATTTTGCGTCGTAGTCATGCTATCGATAGGCATTCCTGGATCGCAGACAATTTGGTGCAACACAACTTTCGTGTTGTGTGCAACATATGTGCATCCTACACAACACTGTGGCAACTTGCGACATCACGGTTGGCCATCCTCACTTGATGGGCACACCCCGAGGTAGTGCTCGACATCAAAGATTTCCACAGGTTGATCTTTTCATAAACCTCTGCACTGTCATACCAAATTGAATGGCGCTTTTTCCTAGGCATTACTCGGCTGATTGGCATACCCAGTCGAGACCAAGTCTAAGGAACTCTGCGTTCTCGTGCACGTTCACACATCTTGTGCAATCTGTCAACCCGGTAGCAATTTGCGCCATCTCGTGCAACCTCGCAATCTTGTTGCGCGCATGTGCAATGCCAAGATTCATTTTGCATGACACTTAGGCCCTATGCTTGACTCAATGGACACTTGGACACTCTGTGCTGCATTGTGCCATGCCAGGTAGCACTTATCCAAAGACGCCATGTCAGAGAACCTGCCAAGATACCACATGCCTGGAAATTCAACCATCACACGTGCAAGAAAGTGAACTGTTATCAACCGTTATGGAAGATAAACTGTTTCAAAACCATTCCCTTTTGTAATTGCTTTCTTGTGATGATGCATTGTAAGACATTTGATAGCAATTCACCATAATGCAATTGCACAACATTGATTCTGTGACACACATTTTCCAGAAAAGGAAAATCAAATAAGAAGTGTCACCCCTTTCTTATCAAGGGGATGCTCATTCTCAGCCTTTCTCTGGCCACTCACAATCCAGGCAAATCAGATAGGAAGTGTTACCCCTTTTTGATCCCAGGAATTCTCTTTCTCAGCCTTGCTGGCCCTCTACAGAGGCTAATCAGCTAGGATACGTTTTCCCCTTTCCGATCACAGAATACTCATTCGTAGCCTTGTTCCACATTGTACACATGTACCATACCCTTTCTCAGCATTATTCTACTAATCTCTTGGCATTCGAATGTGTAACGTTTGTTTTGCATATTGTTATTTTACTAGACTGTCTGGAAACGCCTAAGGCCCCCCCGTACCAGCCTGGAAACGTACCAGGTACTGATGCACGGTACGGTGCACGCTGTGGGTACGCTTGGAACGCACCACAGGGGGGCGTGGTACGGTTTTGCCGCACCTGCACTGCACTCGCCCCCCGTGGGTATGTTTCCAAGCGTACCCGTCAAAAAAACTTGCCAAAGACTGTTTGTTTCCTTTTTTGGCAATTCTTTCCTTTTTTGGATTTTTGGTGAAAAAATCACAAGTATAGAAAAAAATTTGCCATTTTTGGAAAGGGTCCGGAAAGATGTAGCAGTAAAAACTTGCATGTGCCATAACTTTCATTCTGTGACTCCGTTTCAAGTGTCGTTTTCTCTAAAAGTGTATATTTTCTCGAGCTCTATGCATTGATGGCAATATTTTTCTTATTTTCATAAAATCCATTTTTGCACCTTTTTGTACCAAGCAACTTCTTGCAATCTTCTGAAAGAATCATGAGCTTTGATCGCCTGTAGACAGATTAGTAATTAAAAATACTGGATAGCTTTCCAAAACTCGGCGAGTATTCTCCCGTGCTCGGACTAATCGTCCCACCTGCCAGCTTGGATCCATATTTTTCCTGCTTAGTTATGATGTTTCAGGAAATATGTCAGACAATACTATCGTGTTGAGTGGATCAAGGAAGGTCACCATGAACAATCAAAACTCCTTGAATCTTATCACAGTCACTAAGATAAATAACTGTGATAGAGAAATAATAAATTTCAATAAGTATGCAAATGCTTCTTTAAATTTATAATTTATATACATATATATATATATATATATATATATATATATATAAAACGTACCCAAAAGCGTACCGTACCCAAGATTTTTAAAAATTTGCCGTATCGGCGTACCGTACCCGTACCTACCCGTACCCGTACCCGTATCCAGACTGTCTAGTTATTTTAGATTCGATTGCATGTTCTACAATTTACGTCTCTGTGGGAGAAAATCTGTCTATGTTAACTAGTTGTAATTTGACACCTGTGCACCTTCTAGTTGCAGCACACATCATCAACCATGATAGACGATGTTTATGGTTACGACTTTGACAACAGTCTGCTCAGGTGTAAGCGGTTCTCATGTTCGAGGAGAGCAGTCTGCTTACCCATCTTCTTCACTTTTTCAAATAGTTGTTTTGAGGACAGTTTGGTCTGCATATTCGTGGGAGGAAGAGTTTGATCGTTGTTTTAATATTCATTCTTTCCTTGTTGAGAAACTCCTGGGAATGAGTTTAGCTGTTTACACAACATATGTGCTGAGTTCAACCAGGTGATGAAGAATGATGACCATCATGTTGGCTAGCCTTTGTTTAAGGCATTTCTCTTGCACCTTCCTCCATATTTAACTATAAGTTTGTATGTCATGCAATATTGCAATTATTGAAGGGCCCGTGATGATATATGGATTTAGTGCAATGATTTAAGATGATATTCATTTGCTATGCATTGCATACTGACTGTTGATGGTGTCAATGTATTCACTGGAGTTACAAAGGCTATGAGATATTGACATTCGTGTGAGTAGCTTCTTAAATTTAGCAAGAGAACTAAACAGGTCCAATTCAGCGAATAAGACAAACTTTTGTATCTCTCATTGGAAAATGACCAATCAATATTCACAGCCAACCAAATGGAGAGTTCAGTATTCCAGTGACTTGTTTTATATTGTGTATGCTTACTAAGAGGACTCATGGAATTATGTTATCAAAATATTCAATGTGTTATAGTAATCCGGTGAATTATTATTCATGGCCAATTAGTGGAGATTCAATAGCTTGTAACCATCACATCTTCTAACAGTGCTTGCTCAATTAACTTTCTAATTATTTGTTGCCTTTTGTGAGTTACAATGCACTTAAAACTAAGAAAATCATTTGTATTTCATCTCACGTGAATAACATGTTCCTTAAGACTTATGATCTACAGCATATACTCATCTTGAAACAAATATGGTGTTACCTATTTGCATATCTGCGTCTTCATTTCAATATAAGTGATAAATGGCTCATAAATCCGAAACCCCTCGCAAAAAGTCGATAGCATTATAGTAACTTGTATATTCAACAATTTTTTCTAATATTTCAGGATAAAAAATTGTTGTTCTCCAGGTATATTGCATCTCCCAGTCTCCCTAAAAAGCATCTCCAGGCTTTCACCTCTTGTTTGGTGAGTTTCATCATGTAAATACTGAATCTATGCTTGCCATTAAGGAATTTCACAATCGTGCTTCAAACTGCAAAGTGCAGTAATTCCTCGCTTAGATTGCCTTCTAATAATAGTTTGCCAATAAACTGACATTTAAATTATATTTCTTCCTACCATGTCGTTGAGGTCATTTTTGCTATTTTTCTTCCCTTTGATTTATTGCTCTTTTGACAATAATATTTTCTCTGAAATCATCATAGCATCATGTAGAAATCGGTTGTACTTGTTTAGGGGAAAAAATTGAATTTTAATTTCTGGATCCTGGCAGACCTGATATCACAGATCTATGTCTTTTTACTCCGAACATAGTTGTCCTTGAAGAACTCCTTTTCACTGGTTCTTCCATAGATTTTAATTTTTAACTACTTTTATAGTCTCTTCTTGTTCTGATGTCTAATTGGAAGCTAACTTATTTGCCCGCTACTTCTTTATCATCCTCAATGCCCATACTGAAAAGTTAACTGCATGTGCATATTAAACTCTTAATTGGCAAAAAGAAATATCAGGTAATGGATACCAATCAAACATTTCAAGGTGTAGAATATGAAAACATTTTGTAATTAGTCTCAACCTTTGATACTCAAAAACATTTTTCCTCTCTCCTTTAAATGAGCCTTGAAAGTACCTTGATCTTGTTTGTTAGGTTATTGCCGTCCTTGAAAGTGTGGAAATTAAGATCGGGTTCCCTCCATTTTATTCCATATCTTAATATAGGCAATGGATAATTTCTCGGATTGCTAACAATTATTTCAACTTGTTTTATGATAAAGTGGGTTTTACATCAAAATGCAATACATCTAACCAAAAACATGCAATTAAATCTAATCAGACCTAAAACACTAAAATCCATAGTTTCCGAAGACTGGGACGACGTAACGATGGGATGTGTTTTTCCCAGACGGAATGTTTTTTCTAATTTTTGGGACGGCGGCGGGGGACGGCTAATAAAATAATATATAAAATTTATATACATTACAAATATAACATGAATAAACTAAGACTTAAAGCTGAAAGCTTGAAGGTTGAAACCATTAATCCAATTACTCATCACATAAGCCAAAATGCTATATTTATTATTCATATTTCATATCGAGTCATTGACATTAACATCAAAATTAGATTTGATTTACATTAGCAAGTTAATGATGTACAATAGATACAAGAGGCTGTACCACCACCACCAAGTCAAGAAATGAGAATGTTGTATCAAGAGAGAGAAGGTATATCGAGATTGAAAATAAGAAAGATGAAAATCCATTACAGCAATCTAATTTATGGTAGCATGGTGACAGTTCCAGCAAAGTTATTAATGTGCTGTCTACCACTATTAGCTCAAGTTAAAACACTATCATAATCACAAGTGGCACACAAACAAATAGAAGAACGAGATTTCTTGATGCTAGAAAAAACATGAGATACCAAAAGTAACTGTCAGAATCATCAAAATGGTCCTACCAAAAGCATTCAATGATGACAATTCAGGTGTAAATATATTGCTTGAGAAAAAAACTAGGGAAACCAGCACTCATACCTGTAGATTTCAGGTTGATATTAGCTATTGAAGAGAAGATTTCTCTCATGGGAAAACACATGATGTATAAGCAAATGATGTACAGTGGATCCAAGAGCTTGTGTATTTTTTTTGTTTTAAAAAAATGTTGGGCCGCATGGGATGCTGGGATGTCCCGCATTTGTGACGCCCCTTTTGGTCAAAGTGCCCAGGACATCTCAGGTGCAGTCTTGAAACTCAATGAATGCCCTTGGGACGTTCCCTTCAAAAAAAAATTGGGCGGGACATGGGGGACATTTCATCCTTGTCCACAAACACCCAAAACGCCCCGGACGGCTTGGGATGGGGGTGTGCATACCCACGTAACACTAGTAAAGTCAGACTTAATTGCTAAACTATTTCCAGTGTAATAAGTGACAAGAGGGCATTTAAGAAGAATATCTGATTTCCTGCAAATTTGGAAACAATTGTCAGGAAAAGAGCCGAATCAGGGTTTTTAGGACTAGACAATGAGTGAGAACCAGAAACTGCATAGCGTTCTGAGTACCTTGCCAAAACCATGAAGTCACTCACCTAGGACTGTCAAATAATGTTTGTGGCAACTGATATAAAGCAAAATCTGATTGGACAACTCTATTTGTATGGTCTAGGGCTCTAAAACCTTGTTCACATTTCTGAAATCCCGCATGGATCTCTAGGAAGTTGACCTCCTTCCTCAAAACCCTAATAGGTTAGCTAGGTCTGCCAAATGATAAGGAAAATGATGTATCTTGGGGCCTGTCGTACACCAGAGGGATCATAATTCGTGTGATATTTGCTAGGCCCATTAACGATGTACAATATCAAAAACAACACACCAAGTATAATGCAATGTTTCAGCCAGACAGTCTAGTGACATGTAAGTGTCTACTCTCTTAGACTTTTGTGCTATAATGTATTCTTGATGGAGAAATAAATCCTTCAAACCTGCTTAGATTCTTTAATCTCTGTTCTAATTGCCTGAATTGGTTGCTTTGGCACATTCACAATGTTTTTATAATACATTTGTTATCATGTGCCTAAATGCACCACTATACCTGTGTAGCTATAGGCTTATCGAATTCAAATTATGACCCTATTGCTTTGTCACCGCATTTGGTAGATTTTTGCGCTAAAAAAGAAAAGCATCGAACTTGAAAATTGCAAATGAAATTTGTCTAGATTTGCGATTTGAATCGTGCCCTATTTGCGACCTGCTTGCTTGTCATATTTTCTGGGCGGGGATGCAGGGCAATGGAGCAGGACAAGGTTGGGGGCTGAGTGCTCATTCAAGACATGAAATGAAAATGAATTTGTGATCCCGAGTTGAGTTACGGGCAGCGGAGGTGGTTATGGCGACCTGAGCCAAGTAGTGAACGAAGGTTGAGTGGTGTTACTGTGTAGTGCAAGTCAATCGAGATGAGATGCAGTCGAATCATTCTGGAAAACCTGGTTTATTCCCTGTTCGCCGTTAGAAATGGTGACAGAAAACCCTACTTGCAGGCTGCGACCATTTGTGACGGACCTAAATAGATATTTTCATCTTATTTATTTATTAAGACTTTGTTTTGTTTTTAATAACTTTAAAAATGTTTTTTTATAACATTGTTTAATAGATTATAAAATTTAATTTAAATAATAATTTAATAATTTATTATAATTTATTTTAATGTTTTATAATTTTATTTAATATTTTTATTTTAATAATTTAGTTTAATGTTTTTATTTTAATGTGGTTTTGATATGTTTACAAATGATTTATATGAAATGTTAATTTTTTTTAAAATGTGGGTTAGTCGAATTTAATCATGAATTTTATGGTTGATTTTACAGTAGCGAGTTCTTTACGAATTTAATCCTCCACGAATTCGAATGCAGCGACTTAGCCCTATTGGCATGCAAGCAAACACACAATGGGAAGGAATACCAAAAAGGAAGGGCCCACAAATCCCAGGGAACCCAAAGGAGGGTCAAAAGGGTATGCACGACACACACACCCCTAAAAAAGTACACTCATAGTTTTTAGGGCCCTAGGACTGCACATTAAGAGCCTATTGGTGTGCAAGCGCAGACACACCAAGCAGGAAAACCAACAAAGAAGGGCCCACAAACCATGGGGGACTTGAAGGAGGGTCAAAAGGGTCCACATGAATCACCCCTAGAACCACACAATTTTGGGGCCCTAGGACCGTACATGCTCAATTCTTGGAGACTGACCGTACATGCACAGTTCTTGGGGACCCAAAATCATGAATGTATGATCCGAGGGAAGAGAGAGAGGAGAGAGGAAAATAAGGTGAACACAAGAAACAACTAGAAGATGAGAAAACACACCATAAGAGCCTAATTTAGTCCAATAATTGACAAACACGCATGTACCCTAAAATAATGCAGTCTATGACAAATAAATGCCCTTGTACCGAGATTAGGTGTCTACGTAATGCCCCACTTTCATGTGTGTGCACATAAATATCATAGTAAAAAAGTGGATACATAATGTTGTGCTCCTAAAGCAAATCCAATGTATCTACAAAACCTGTAAAGAATCTATGCATGTGGATAGGTTCCCAATCAATCAATAATCTTTTGAAATGTAGAAATGAGCAACTAGAAAGAATACACCTAGTTTTGCTGGAGGTTTGGTAGTGACTCCTATACGAGTCTCCAACATCTATGGATCTGTGCAAATATCCCTGTGAAGCCTGTAAGAAGCAAATATGCTCACATGGATAATATGTTGAAATCTAGGAAAAACAAATTGGAGATGATACACCTGATTTTGTTGAAAGCGCTCCTGCATGAATTCCTTGTATCTCCAAATCTGTGCCAAACAGGAATGCCCCTATTACAGTCCAACTCTCAGAACATGTGCCAAATCTTGCATGCATTTATGGGTACAATTTTTTAACAAAGAATCAAGGCTAAAGAAATCTGATTAAATTGTAATAAAGATTAGGGTTAGGAAATGTCTTGAATACATCCCATGATGGGAACAAGTGTCACGTGTTTTGGGTATGTCTCATAAAAACATGTAATTACCCTTGTCTATAGGTGCAAAATAGTATTGAATATCTAGAGCTTGAGGTTTGGAGCCTGGAGTTTGAATCTATAGTTTGTAGCACGGATAAATGGGTGGAATATATGTTTCCCTTTTGAGATGTGGGTTGAACTTGTGAAGCACATACCTCAAAAGAAAGGGATGACACACATCATGTGTACGACAAGAAATAAAATTAATGGTGTCTAAGATAGTAATATATCATCTTGGAAGCATGTATATTATAAGCAAATTGCCCCACAAGAGCTTATGATGTAATCTTTACAAGCACGTGTATGATTCCCCTACTGGGATTATTGTAAGCAATTTAAACATAGTAGGAATGTGCTCAAAGCAGGGAATATATGATCCAGGAGGATCTTCACTCTGAATTGATCAAATGGCCTGCACAAGTCATGAAATTGGTTCTATACGGAAGAGCTTGATGAGAGCTTTCTGATGCCTTTTGAATGGGGCAAAACGGATGCCGTACACAAAAGATACGGTCCGCTGAAAATGATCTCCAACTGGCAAAAATTAAAGTGCAGGTTGCACAAAGTTGAGGTGGCGTGATGTGGATGTGACAAGTGGACGAATGAGACAATGACAAGTGGCATTTTGAGCGTGCAAAGAATTGGTTTGTATCCTCCGGTCTTCGACGTTCGATGCGGGGCCCACATGGTATGCCTGTTGGGGGTCCAAAAGCTGGTGGGGTCCACTCTTTTTCAGAAGTTGGACCCCACTGCCTTTACATCACATTATATAGTATGGGGTTTCTCATATAAACCCATTTGAAGACCATTCTCTTATGCATGTAGGACAATGTTCAAGTTTTGTCGAAGTTCATACTTGCTCGGTGAGCTGTGCACCGAACTCTTCTATCATCTTGCTTAGCCAACTCGATTATACAACTCATTGCCAACTCATCAACATTTCAAGACGAGCCACCTTAATGTCCAACCAACTCCTATCAACTACCGGAGAGTTCACCGCCGAGCCAAATAAACACTCACTTCAACTTAGCATGGCGAGTCGGACGGCGAGCCAAAGTCAAGGGCAACAAAACACATGTGAGGCGTGACCGAAGTCAACTTTCGTTGGGAACATATTTTTATTGAGCATGTTAGCTAGTGGGGCTAAAAAAATTATATCACAATATGCATTTAAATAATTGTGATTATTGTTTTTGAGTCTTGGTGTTAGATATGATGCATTTAAATAAGTAGTATTCAATTTTGTACTGAATAAGGACATATGTTGCAGCACTTGAGTACTTTCTGCCAATTTATTTTACCTGCCTGTAACTACAAAATAACAGACAGCAAGTGCTTCTTGAATAGTAATTTAGATGGCCTTATTGCTTGTTATGTCTCCTGCTTGGTGGACAGATATTTGGGTTACGACATGCAAGGATCAGTAAATTACAACATCATCTCTCCTGGAGATCTGGCCAAGAATGTTCTCAATACAGCAGGCTGGTCGCAACTCCTGGTAATGTTTGTGTTCTTTGCTGCAAGTTAGAAACTGGTGTCATTTGATTTTGTGTGGGCTACTATGCAGGATAACATGGTCCTGTCATGGTTCAATAAATGGAGGCATTCCTGGTGGTATATCTTTAGTAACTAGCATAGATATCTTAAATACATCTATCTAAAAGACATTGAGAGATATCAATCTCGAGGTGCCTATTTAACTTATGTAAGAATTCTAATATAGGCACCTCAAGATTGATATCTCTCGTGTATTTTAGATAGATGTATTTAAGATATCTATGCTAGTTTTTAAATATAGAATTGTATTTATTAAATTTTAATTACAAATATAAAACATTTATTTATGTTTTATTTATAAAACACATCTAAATGTAAAAACTAAAATAAAACTAACATAAAATAAAAATACATTTAAAAGTAAAAACTAAAATAAAACTAACCTAAAAGTAAAAATACATTTAAAAACTAAAAATAATATAACACTTATTCACACTTATTATTTATTTGGCACTAATTATCTTCCACTAAAAATAAATATAGTTACATGTAGAAGTAAAAAATACATTTAAAAGTAAAAATACATTTAAAAGTAAAAAATAAAAACTAAAATTAATATAGATCAATATAATAATATTATAGTTACTTACGGATTCACACTTATTATTTACTCCGCATTAATTATCTTCAATACAAATTATTATTCCCGCATCAATTATCTTGAATAGTTACCTAAGTCTCATAGATGGGGGTTCCCAAATTTTGGGGATGGCAGGGGGACGGCTATTAAAATAATATATAAAAATTATTATCTGAATATTTTAATTGTATTCAATGAAATTTAGGGATTTAAATTGTGTTTAATGTATTTTCAAGATCATAATTTAATGTTCTTGGTAAAATAATAGCATTTTAAAAGTAAAAACATCAGAAAACTTTTGAAAGATTTTTAAAAATAGGAGACGTCCCCTCTAAGTCCCCAAGTCCCGAAACGTCGGGACGTCACCAAAATCTAGGGACGCATCCCCGCGTAACACTGATTTAATTTATTTACTTCGCAGTAATATCCCTCCATAGCTATGTACGATTCACACTTGTTATCTTTCACACTTTTAAAATAACTTACATTTCCATGTATAAATACATAATCATATATTTATTTTCTTTATTAAACATTGAGTCAACATTAAAAAATAAATTATTTTAACCATTAAATATTAATCGGCAAATAAAAAGTTTTTTCAATCAACGCATGCCATTACACTCCTTGCCTGCCACTATAGGAACACCTCTCGGTGTAATAAAGTTTATTTTCCTTTGCATTCTGACATTTTATCAAACAAATTGTGTTCAATGCTTCGATGAAACTTGTAGATGTTGAATTAAACTTACCATTTTTACCAGTTCTATTTTCCCAGTGATTCTGTATTTCTTGTTTTTGTATGTTTACAGTGTTCTGAAAAGAAGAGAGATCAAGCAGCAGAAGTTGCAGTTGTGTTTATTGGTAATAAGGTATGGAATTCATTTAGTCACTTATTTAGATGCTTGCCATATAGAGTTATGTTCTCTGTTGCAATGCATATAGCTGCCTACTGGAGGAGGTTGATTCTATTTAGTTATTATCAATTTCAATATGTTCGTCTGTATTCCTCGTTTGCAAGAGGGAGCTTAATATGTTTTGATTTTTTAGGTGCGTACTTTATAAGTATGCATTATGGTCACAATACTAATAAGTGGTTGCCATGCTCAGCTACGTTCTCAAGACATTTCACGTAAGAGAGACACAAATGCAGAGCTTATTGAGTTGCTCGAGGTAACTATTTCCAAAGCATGTGCTTTCTTGTTTATTGCATTTAAATTTTTACAGGTGTGTTGGGGGTTGCAATGGCCCCACACCCCTAAAAATATAAGGCCAAAAGGAAAATGTAGACTTGTCAAAATTGATGCAGATTGTTATCTATTATCAGCTTCTTCATTACATTTCCTTCCCCTACATAGAGACTTCCAGTTTAAAGCAGCAATACTGCTGTCCAAACTGCACCCTACCTTACCAGTCTATACAGAGTAACTGTGGCATTAGAGCCTTGCATTACATTACCAACATATATTTATCATCATTCTCCAGACGGGACAAAAAAGGAGGAGAATACTGCCATTCTGCCGCTGCCATACCAGTCCGTGACTGCTATCCTATGTATTTTGACTACATGCCACCATTTCTTCCACCATCAAGTTAGCATGGTCCACAATTGTGCCAGAGCCTTCAACTTACTCTTAATTGATGAACTCTGCTTTCATTCCCTCAAGCTTCTCCTCCGATTGCCAGCTGCCCTAGCTCTTTCTTAATGCATTTTTGAATTAACCGATCTCTTCTCCTATGCTTGGAGAAATTGTTTGATACTTGTACGTTGCAAAGAAAACTTAATTTTGATTTGTCTATTTGGATTGCCAAAGATATGATGTCTGTATAGTTGTTTTGGCATTTTTGATATAGGAATTGTGATTTTGGATTGTGGCATCCCTCATGTTTGTTCTACAACTGTCTCTGCTAGTTTTGTCATAGCAAAAGTGTTTGCATTCTTGACATTTTAATATTTTATGAATGTCATGTGAAAATCAGTGTTTCTGGACGCTGGAGCTTAATTGCTTTAATTGTACATTATGTTGAGTTGAACTAATGCGGACATTATATAAATCAAAGTGATAACAAGTTCTTAAATCCCTCCACTTGCATGAGTTAAGGGATTTGCAGGTTTATGAATGCCAATTACCGAGTTCTGGGTTTGCATCTAGAAATTGACTTCTCGCTCTTAAAGATATGCCATTTGCTAAAGAGTTTATTAAAATTAACTATTTTTGTATTGATTCTTTTTGGGAGCTTTATTGTTTGTTTTCCTGCTTTTATTTTATGCTTTTGGCTCATTCTCCTAGGTATACCACGGTATAAGGTTGATTCTCGGGTGAATTTCTTGTAGATTGTTTTAATGTGAGTTTGACTTCATTTATTTTACTGATATACATTGGTATGGGGTTCATTTAATGTTGGTGCTGATTAATATGTGCTCAGTAAAAGCATAATATAATTGGAATCGAGTGTTAATTCCACTTCTTGTTACCTTCCCAGGGATCACTTGAAGAATCAAACTTTTCAGTGGCATTTCCATATGTGGCTTCCTCTGAAGAAAGAGGGAGTATAGCAAATACTCTTCTTTCAGGATTTATGGAACATTGTGACCACGGACTTCAAAACATTGAAATTGCTGTTGTGGCTCCATGCTTTGTGGAGGGTACTAACATTAAGAAGCTGCCTGACCTCAAGGCTGTAAATGTAAGGCTTAAGATCTTTAGTAATTATATTTGTTTGAATTTAACATATGAAGAACTAACATGGCATTCAAATTTCAGGATTATGTCAATGAAAAGAAGCAGCTAAGGACGGGGAAAGTTACCAATTTGATCTTTGTGTGCAGTGATAAATCATCAGCGATCAAAGAATCTGGAAGGACTCAAATGGAAAGTATGTTGTTTATTTTGGCTTATTTCGAAATGTCAACTCACGTGTTCAAGCTTGCTTCTCGTCTTGAATGAGTACACCATATTTTTGTGTTAGATTTCATAATCCAAATGATAACCTTTATTGCAGGCAAAAATTTGGCCAGGATTCTTATGGATCTAAAACAGAGCGGGATTCTGTACTCAGTTCTGTATGCATCAGATCCATATGAAATGGCTCCATATCTGAGATTTGAGAAACTTGAAAAACATCTCATCTCCAATGCCCCTGGGAATGCTTCTGTAAATGCAACTTACTGCGATAGTGTTTGTCAATCAAAAGCATCAATATTAGAAGGGCTTCTTGTTGTAAGTTGCTTCCTTCTCTTCTATCCACATCTTTGGCATCTTTTTTTGTTATGCATGGTAAGAGACGGTAGATAATTAGTATAACATTAGGAAAGCACAGAAGAAAGTTCTCGAGTTAAAAAAATGTTGGGAAATATTTATATTTCTTTGAAAAGTCCTGAGAAGGTGTTATGACCCGGCAATTTGAATTTTACTATGTATTTGCAATTTTATTTTGTATTGGAAAACTCTTCCTATTCGACTTGTAGAATTTGAAGAAATAATGTTAGACTTGCTATCCAAATATGCACTATATATGTGTGGCTGACTTTACAAATAGCACGATTTCTAGATTTCCATGTACAAGATTGGAATTTTATTTTGTTCTACAGTTGTAAAAATAGCAAAGCAAGACTTTGTATCCTCCAATAGAGCAATGGCCAAATTAATTGGAATTTTATTTTGTTCTTCAGTTGTAAAAGTAGCAAACCAAGAATTTGCATCCTCCAACAGAGCAAAGGCCAAATTAATTCAACTATTTCTATTGCCTTTGTTAGTTCATACATCCATTGTGTTAAGGATTTGGCTGTGGCACACCATTAGAATGCATAATACTCTCTGCTTCACCACAAGCTACGCTTTAAGGTAGGTTATCTGATCTGGATCTTAGGAGGTCTGGTGGACAACTCTTTAAATGAGGATTTGGATGTGTTATATGTGTATGCAGAAGCAATATAAACAAGATTGAGGGATAGGGAAAATAATAGAACCTGTGCATTCTGTATATAGCATACCCTAAAGAGAGATGTATGGCAGCATATCTTCTACCTATCTGCTTGCTATCTAACACCTTCAGAAGTGCGCATATATATTACATATATTGTTGACTCTCGGAATGATTGAGCTTCCATACATGACTCTATGCCTTGCGACAGTTATGTGACTTGGGTGCCGGGTGCATGGTATGTTAACAGATGCTATAGTGTAACACGAGCCATGGAAGTGCCACTTGGCATGATGCAGCATGGCGCGGAGTGTCCATGGTGTGTGTTTGTATGTTTTGTGTAGGATCTGAGTTGTGTGGCATACTTATGAGCGTTGTGAGCTGCTGTGAAGTGCTGCATGATGCTGCGAGATGCTGTGCAGAATGTGGAGTTGCACTGAACATCGTTGAGATTGTTTTTCAAAAAAATGGCGTGGGAGGGGGCATTGCCCTTGAAGCCTGCAAAGACTAAGCCCTTGATACAATTCGGGGTTGCATGATGTTGTTTTTAGAGTTGGCGCTATGTGATCCGTGCATGATGGGAGGGGTTGTGCAGCGTGTTTCTTGGGGTTGCCCATATGTGCATGATGCGAGGGACTACACGGAGTTGTACAAGTGACCAAGGCACTCAAGGTAAGAGAGCGAGTGGTGTGGTTGCACACAAATCATTGACCCTTTCTCGAGAAGCAATTGTTCCAATTGTGTTAAATCTAGGAAACAAGTGCGGTATCTTGGCTTCTAGCCATGTCCTTGTGAACCAATTGCCTTGGTGATTGTTTTGACCCGGCATGACTACTCTATATCAGATTAGATAAGTTGCGGGTATGCATGGTCTCTAGAATTTAGTTTGTTTCTTCCAAGTGAGTTTGTGCTATTGTAAACAATGAGTGTGACACAATTTTCTCAGGAGTTCGCACAGCATGGTTAGAGCATAGCAACACTTCAGAGATCCTGTATTTCTCACTGCCCATTGATATGGTGATACTCTAAGGACTGACTGTGTATACACTGTAGTGGTGATGCATGCATGCATGTCCAAGGCTTATATCACAAGCATTAATTGGCAGTACATCGCAAACTAGCTCCTATATTAAAGGATGGATAGCTTATGTGAAATGACATTGGTGGGTGATATGTATATATCTTTGGTGTTGTAGGGACAAAATCATCCCAATTTGTAAGGATGTGGATGAGCATGGTTGGCAAATTCAGTCGATTGACGGCTGCTTTGGAGATGAGATTCTTCATGTTATCACCATCGATCCAAAAATCCAATGGCTGCTTGTGTGACCACATCTGCTAATGGAATAGGCGCTCTACTTCAATGTCTTGTAATGCCGGTGTGTGTTTGCACTGAGGCAAGAAACTTCTCGGTCTGTGTCCTCCATTTTTGGAAATGGTTGGAGTTCAGGACCCTTTGTTCCTACCTCCCTAAACAATCTTTTTTGCATATGGCACTATAAGTTCAAATGGTTGTCGCACCATTTATGTCTTTGATGGTTTGCACTTGTCTCAAGAAGGTGTCCTCTTTGGTGCAGAAATTGTTTCCCGCTTGCTCTTCATCTTGGAGTCTTTGTCAATGGTAACCACAAAGCATCAGGCCTCTCTCATTGTCTTAACCTTGGCCAACTTTAGTTTGGACTGAATGAATGGTCGTAGGCCATTGTAGTACTCAAGAACCCTATACTCTTTAGAGTCAAAAGAGCCCAATTTTGCATACAACTCACTTTACATTTGAACAGATTGGTCATGTCCTTGTTGTGGTTGTTGCCACTGTATGTGGTATTCGTCATAGAAATCTTTAGGATAATATCCATCTTTGAAGGCTTGAGGATTTTTTCCCTGGTTGGCGAAGATTCTTGTTCTATCTGGTGTTTCTCCCACAGAGTATGGGCTGGCCACCACTTCTTGACAGGGGAAGAAACTTTCAGAAGTGCAATCTTGATCTTCTCTTCACAGAGGAGTCCTTAGCGGAAAAATATGAATCTTACTGATTTAACCAGCTATCTACTGCATCTGTATTCCCCCGCCCACCCCTACTTCAAATACAAGAATGTATAGATTTAAAAGATTTACCTGATGAGTGAGCGAATGGGACCTCTTGTTTGAGGACTTTAGTGAACCGGTCAAACAAAAATTTGTTTTGTTCTTGAAGAACTTTGCAATGTCATTCTTTATCACTGTATGGACTTCATCTTGTGCTTGAGTGTCTCTTGCCATCCGAACTCTATTGAAACGACATGGTATATAATCTGAGGGATCTTGTGGTTTGATATTGAGCTGTAGATACACTGGCCTAGTTTGATGAGACATACAAGATGTATTGCTCTGATACCAATGATCCAGATCCCAGGAGGTCCGATGGACAACACTCTAAATGAAAATTTAGATGTGTTATATGCGTATGTGGAAGCAATACAAACAAGATTGGGAGATAGGGAAAATAATAGAATTGGAGCACAAATTATATAAATCTTTGCGTTTTGTACATGGCATACTCTCAAAGGAGATGTATGGCTGCTTACCTTCTACCTAGGTGCGTGCTATCTACTGCTACAAATGTGCACAGATATATCACAATTCTGCAAAGGAATAAAGAACCATTATGGAAATCAAAACAGTTGAGCTTCCATGCATTTCTCTTCACCTTTTGATGGTTACGTGACTTGGCTGCCACCATGCTGACAGATGCTCTGGAATACAAGTCCTGGAAGTGCCTTTTGGCATGGTGCAGCATGTACACATGGCTGCAATGTGTGTTTGGATGTTCTGTGTTGGAACTGAGCTGTATGACATACCTGCGAGGTGCTGCACAGAAAGCCGTGTTGCACCGAATGATGTTGAGATTGATTCTCGAAAATTAATGTTTGACCATGGCAGAAAGCTTGCCCATGCATAGCATGTACTACCGGGGAAGATCTTTGCTAAATTGTCTTCAAAGGATTTGGCACAGCTTATTGGTCTATTTTGCATTTTGCACTTTTTATATTTTATGTTTATTCTCCTTTCAATTTCTTGTTTACAATTCTCCATAGATTAACAAATTGCAGGTTATATAGCTTTAGATAGGTAAACAATCTTGGATTAATAGCGAGGGGGACCTCTCCATTCATCTGACAGACTGACAGGGTGCTGATCAAAGATGAGATTTGATCATGGTCTGCCCTGACATTTGCCAAACAATGGCAGAAAGAGATATTTTCAAAGCTGAAAGCTAGGGCACTTTGCCTCACCAGTGATGCTCCCAATCTTCCAATTTGGTGTCTTTTCCTTCTTCATTGCATTTATAACGATCATGGAGCTGCCTTCCACAACTATATTTTTGATACCTTTACTAACTACTGTTTTTTATCCCTTCAGAAGAATAGCATCAGCTTCATTATTAGTAGCCTCAGGAATAAAGAAAATCCTCAGGCATAGAAGATCCCATTTTGGTCCCGGAACATGCAGCCAGCCTTGGCTAGACCAGGCCTGCCCTGGGAGGCACCATCAAAGGTTCAGTGTCTTGAATCTGGGATGCAGGGAGCTCCATTTTGCTACTGGCCTTTTCTCCAAATTTTTGCTTAACCCTTGACGACTGAGGTCCCAAAGACTTTAATGGAAACTATGCATCAAATTGATTCTTTTTGACCTAGACTCGTCCAATTCTCTTTACCACGTCCTACTCTAATAATGATCACGATCTTTCAAGCCTCTGTCTATAATGACTAAGAGGCTGGCATAGAAAGCTATATATGTTGGTTGTATATGTAACTTATCGGTTATTCCTATTCTTTTGTCATTTTTGTTTGTTCAACAGATTTCCCATTTTATTTTGTGGAATTTTTTTCGGCCTTTATCAGTCTATGGTCTAATTTTATACGCAGAACATCTTGCCATCTGTTTCTGTCCCACTGCATTTCTTCTGATATTGCAATTAGGATGTCTCTGATGTATTTGTCTTATAGATAAATCCTGTGTTACTCTGATTTGCGGAGATTGAGAACTAGTTTAGAGGACTGCTGGAGTGACCTCCCAAATTTCATGGAATAACACATGGGAAGGCAGGGGCCTAATCATGGGGGAGCCCCACAGAGATAGGAAACACATAGGCAAAATATATAAAACCATAGAATTGTATCCCAACATGCTCCTGTCAGGGAAGTAAGGCCTTTTTGCTCTCCAACTAATTTTAAAGTTTGGTGGAAATACATGCCGCCACTTGCTGCTCTAATGTCCTCTTCTTCTTTGGTTGCTGCCGTGAGAAACATGCTCAAAATGAGAAAATTAAGGATTTCAAGGGTTCTATTAGGGTTTTCCTCATTTAGTTAAAATTCTTTTTTTTTTTTGTTGAACTAACCTTTGAATCAGTGTTTGATCATGTAGGGGGTAGCTGTTGCCCGTGAAACTGTTGAGGAATGCTTTTGTGTCCTTCAGGTTGGTCGAGGGATAGTTTGGTATTCCACTTCTTGGAAACAGCGGGGGACACCCTTGGGACACTTCCTGTTGATGAGGGGATAGCTCAGGGACATCCTATTGACATACCCTGTATTTTGGGCCCAGTTCTTTCCTGTTTTTGTCCCGTTCCTTGTCGAGATGTGGGGATGAGTTTTCCGAAATCAGACGAGGATGCTTCCCAGAGTAAAATTGGATATTATTGGAAGACATTTTAATCCTTAGGGCCAAGGTCTTCGGTCTTCGGTCTAATCTTCGTGCTGATAGGGATACTAGAATCTTTGGTCATCATATTTGTTCTTTGGTATGCCTCTTTGGGAACACTGTCTCCTCATCTACCTGTGAGGATTCTTTCTCTTAAGTCACTTGGAGATGTGGGGGTACGGGTCTGAAAGCCATTTCAAGTTAGGGTATGGTTGAAAATGAAAGATCCCCAACCAATCTTTGGCCACAAATCTGTTTTTCTAAGGCTTGCAAATGCTAAAATATAACTTTATGGAACACTGCCAAACAACCTAGGGCAATTCTGAATTAACTCTAGCAAATACGACTAGGGTTAGGGTATAAATTCAATGCAAATAATATTATTTTGACCACAAATGATTTATAATCCCCAGATCAGAATTTAATGAGACTAACTCAGCCCAAAATGGTTGTAAAAATACCATCTGTGACTGCTGCAATTTAATAACAGAAATGGCGACTAGGTTTGTATATAAAATTCCCCACAACAGCAATCAAACAAACATGTTTTCACCCTAAACTGATCTGTGCATATTGGCAGCTCAATATACATATAAAATCTGATTTTTCTGAGATAATATTAATCTGAAATTTATATCAGAAATCTGCAGATAATAGAGGTCTGAAACAGCACTATAAACCCCTCCAGAAATTACAGAAAATGCTTCATTTGATCCACAAAAATTAATGCAACATACAGCAATAAGTTTCAGACCTGAAATGTCTTCAGAACACATCCAAATGGCCAAAAGGTGGGTCGCTTCATTGGAGCAAAATAGCATAACCCAGCTGCAATCTTTATTCTTCACACCCTGATACAAGATCTATCAACTACTGACTGGAAAGACTGAAAATACTCATGCTAGCACAATAGAATTTCCTGTGTGGAAATCCCTCACATTCTCTAAGAGGGTTTTCGTCCTCTAGAGGGTAAATTCTGAAGGGTTTTCGTCCTTGGAATGTAATTTGCAAAAGCATCAAAGCTTAAGTGCAAGATCAGAAAATGACAAGTGAATAAGCATGCTTTCCTCAAGTCGACCTCTCCCTTTTATAAGAGAAATGACCCAAAGAAGCCTCCACAATGACCAATCAACAAAAGGTGATTTCCTCTAGACATATGCCCCAAATTCCCCTTAGGCTAGGTCGCATTTTTCTTGGGAGGAATAATAATTTTTATCCTTTCTAAACTCCATTCTCCCTCCTTTGCCCAAGTTGCACTTTTGCCTAGGGATGACACAAAATTAGCATGGGCCTCTTTTCTATTCTCCCGAGGAAGGATACAACATAATATTAGATCCATCGCATCTATCTAGAGATTACAAATTCATTAGTAAGCCAAATAAATTAATACAAGTGCTTTATTAATTTTATAAATATTTTTTAGCACTTTGTAATAACTTATTGTGACTTAAGTCACCCTTGTGCATACCCTTTGGCCGTCGGGTAGACAAAATTGGGCCAAAGGTCTTCAATAAGAACTATCCAAAAAGAGGGACATTACAGAAAATGAATAAAAGCACTGCTGCATCCTTTGGCCATCAGGTAGACAAAATTGGGCCAAAGGTCTTCAATAAGAACTATCCGAAAAGAGGGACATTACAGAAAATGAATAAGAGCACTGCTGCATCATATATAAATTTGGGAATGGGGACGGAGGACGGGATTCTCATCTCTATGTTGGAGTTTCCTGGTGATTATATTTCTCTTCTAGAAAAAAAAATCTTTGACTTTCTTGAGAAGGCCACAATTTTTGATTTGCAATTTGCCGATTCTGACTTTTTGCCTTGCCTCAAACCTCCTGCAATTGCAGGGGAATTCCATGTGTAAATTGTTATGTGAATAATGTCCACAACTTATTCCAATCTGTGATTTGTTGCTTCTTTTTAATGTTCTGATACCAATCAGAGGAAATTAAAAAAAACGAGGCATAATTTGCAGCTACTAATTACGAAATTCTGGAACGTTGTGGCTTCAGCTGTGCAATAGGCAATTGATCAGTGCAAAAAAGCAATATGTGGAATTTGGATTTGGAAAATCTACTTGAAATGTTAGCAATAAAAAGGTCCAAGGATGGTAATCCAAAGATTGGCATTGTACCATGTCACTGTGGCATTGCATCATGTCAGTGCTGAGCCTGTTAATGTATGCTGAAAAGTGGATGTATTGATATTATTTGAGCAACTGTACTTGGATTTTCAATATTTTGAATGCGTGGGGCAGGATTGGACTTTCCATCAAATGCAACTGAACTCTCTCAATCAGTCAACTATCCATAACTTGTAGCGGATCAATTGGATTCTTGGTGATTCATCTGAAGTCTCTTGTTTGAAACTTGTGCAATCCATTTTTTCAGTCCTGAATTGTTTCATCTGAATTTATGTTGGCAGTGACTATCATCTCATTAAAGAAGAGAGTAACGGATGGAAAAGTCATACAACCTTAAAAATTGATATCATCTCATTTAAAGAAGAGAGTAGCGGATGGAAAAGTCTCAAATTAGGATTAAGACAATCATAAAAACTTAAATAGAATTCAAGATGGTATATAAACTCGGCATTTCCCCCTGGTGGACGATGCTTTGATTCAGTACACTGATAGATAACGTAAAGATAACCAAAAGAAGAAAATGGAAAAGCAATAATTCATTTTGAAATTTTTTTAGTGCTTTGTGACCATGGCAGGCATGTTTTTGCCCTCATCCACAGGCCAGAGGTTCGGGCTTTACTTGAGAGAAAAGATCTCATCCATAAAAAAATCAGAGGTGTGCTCCAGGAGATGTATTCAAGCCGAAGAGCATCTTAGGATAACCACATTCAGGGGAATTTTGGAATGAAACCTAAGTGTCGCTTTATTGGAGATGAGTTTTTCAATGAAACTATAGTGGCGAGAATTGAAGAAAAGCAATAAGCAAGAATCCTAAATGATTTGGTGGATAAAATGCTGGCAAACTATGTAAACTTTTCGCGCTTAAGCAAATATTGACATGTCTGGGATTGTATACGTTTTGGCAATGAAATGATATACCATTCTAGTTGGAAGTAGGAACACTAGAGTTTTTGAGACATTTGCCATTTTAATCTCATATGTTTTCAAGATTTTATCCTCAGCTTCTGATCTCAATGCTAGTAGGTCCACATAGGGTTCTTTATGCACATTTATGCAATCATTTAGAATGAAAATTATAGGCTCATTTTTGTGGCAGAAATGCCATTATAATGTGTAGCTCAATTATTTTTGCAATACATTGTTTTGGTAGGATGGCTGCTATATCAAAATTTTATGGGCGTCTTAGAGTGAAACTTGTTATCCCAACTAACTACATGATAAATAATAATGTCAGAAATGAGAAATGTTATGTTAGTGCATTACATTGTCTGAATTAGCTTTATTTATCTTGTCAGGTGTAGGCTCTCTTTTCTCTCATGTTTTTGTGTTAAATAGAATCTCATTCGGGCCAGAATATTATTTCACTTTGGACATTTTGTTTAATTTGTTCTACAGGGTCTTGTTCTTCTGATAATATTGCTGTTCGGCCTTGGCTGTATGATGGGAATTGAAACACCAACAAGGTTTGAGGCACCACACGAGTCTTAAGTAACTTGTAATGTTTCTGAAGCAGTTTCTAATGCTCAGAATTTATCTGGATTTTCTTCCTCTTATGTATCCACCGGTGTAGAGGCATGAATTTGGCTTCAGGGCAGGCTGGAGCACATTGACACGTGTAATTTATTTCTTCGCTGTCAATGCTTGCAATATCTTTTACTTTTCGGTTCCTTGGAAGATATTTGCATTTAGTTTAGACTTCTCTTCATATTGTAATGATGTTATGAGTACCTCAAAAATTTGTTTAGAGTTGGTTCTGATACTGACTTGGCAGATATACACTCTGGAATCATGGTAAAAATGTTCAAAAATTACACGATCATTATGCCTTTTTTGCTTCTTCAAAATGGCATATTAGACAGTGGTTTGGTGCATGTAAAATTGTTCATGCTCGTGGTGTAAATATAGCAAGACCAAATTCCGTGCAAATTCATCGTTTTTACAATTCACATGCTGTCCGATTTTCCTTTCGCTTTCTGCTATTATTTTGAAGTTGTGATTAATCCTCAGACATAGGATGAGAGCTTAATTTTTAATATTTAATAGATAGCTAGTCTTGCTTGAAAGCACATTTTGATTTATTATGTTTTATACTTCATGGAAAATTGAAACTTTGTGAGATGCATGCATTGGAAATTTCATGCATGTGAAACGAATATATAGATTTGTTTTTATTCATGGTGCAAGGATTTACGTACTATTTTATGACATTATTAATGCTATAACAGGGTTATCGTTTTGTATAGGTACGATATGTGTTGATGCAAGTTTTGACACAAGCTCCAACAGAAAACAATAATTTAATCTTTCACGTTTTAGAATTCCTGTTGGGAATATGATTCAAGGTACAAAATACTTTGGACAATTTAAATCAATTGGGAACTATGTGACTCTCGTTAACCTCAAAGTAACTAGTTAACTTTTATATACCCTATGGATATTCACAATGATGCAAAACCTAAACTAAGTGAATTAGATTTTATTAAAAACTCGAAAGGGAGAAAGATTGGGTAGAAACGAATTTCAAAATAACATAATCAACTTATAAAAATCCTCTCAAATCTTAGGCATAAGTCTAAGGAAACATGAATATAATTATTGCATGCATAAGATTAAATCATGAAAACAACCTAAGTTTGTATTCCACAATTTATAAAGCTAGCAATTTTATGCATGTGTGATGGGAACATTGAAAGAGATGTAGAGGAGTCTACCATAAGTCAAATGAAATTGGGGGAAGAAAAATGTTGAACTTGGGATGGGGGTTGGAAGGGCAAATGATGAACGAGGTGAAAAATGGGAGCAATTTATGAAGGGTTAACGTGTGGGGTGGATAAGGATGGAAATATGAAGTGTAGAAAGATGAAACAAAAATGGGGAAGGAAGAGGTGTTGGATGTTACGTTGCGAGATGGTCGTGGCACTATCGCGGTGTTTTTCTAGCAACCGTAGTGTGAGTAACAATGCCACGACGTTGCCCAAATAATGTCTTGTTAAAACGATGTTTTCCCCTTGGATTAACAACCATAAAAAATATTGCAGCAAAATGCTTTTCGCATTGTCGTAAAACTTAAAAAATAACCAACACTAAACCCTCAAATAATGGAAAAAATTATGAACCTTCGGACTCCAAAGATTTTTTTATACTTGCATGTGTGGCTCTTACACTCGTGGTCATGGACCTATGCATTATATTCAAATCCGTGAGGGCATCTGCAAAGCCGGTGGTGCCCCTACAAGTGATTATCATATGACCGACTAGACTTTTACGAGATAATCTTTCGTGAGCGGTGTGCAGATATGATGAAATAAGTATTGGGCAACATGAGGCAACTTAATAAAAAATAGTATTGAGCTTAAGAATAATGTTGTACCACATATTCTTTAGCTATATGGAGGGGTCGCTTAGTTAGGGTTAACTTGTTCGTCAACTTTAGGGTACCAACAATTAGGCCTTACACAACTAAAGGAGAGTTGGAAAGAAAAAAGTAGCAATTAAATCCCCGCAAGTCTCATGATTCAAATTGTTCCTATGTAAATAATATCTACTATCTATGCAACCAGGAAGGAATGACACACATCTTCCTTGGGGAAAATATATGGTATATGTGCTCCACTATATAGTTGTGATCTCACTCGGACTATTCACGTGAGTACAATTTGTGCTTAAAGGGTCCAAACAATCATAAAAAATTGAGCCCGTACATCGAGTTGCTCATCATTAACAAATGAGAACTTATAAATTGTAAAATCCTATTCAAGAATATTAATTTTAAAAATAACACCCTATATAATGAAAACTTGTATTCTATGACACAATCACCTTCATATTTTATAACACGTGGAAAAAATCATCCCTCCCCAACACCATTGTCTTAAAAATTGAATAGATAAATGTAGAGTAAACAATAATATGTATAATAAAATAACAAACATAAATAAAAAAAATATTCATGCAAATGCAATTTGCACTTATGGGCCAAAATAAAAATGGGAAAAAACTAATAGGTTCCACGTTGGAAACCCGACTATGAAAATAGACACGTGGAGGCAGGGGTTAAATTTGACATACACCTATGCCTGTCCAACAATTTTTGGGTGACGGTAATTTTCCAATACTGCCCTTCAAAAATACAAAACAATATTATTTATACCTTACTAATAAAATATATAAAAGATTATTTTGTATTTATTTAACTATATTTAATATGTACTAATATAATTTACATATAACTCTATATAAAAAATGATGGTCATATTTTAAATATGCAAGTCACATGTGACGATTATTTCAAAAATTTGCAAGATTTGTATGACTAAGATCACAAAAAATGTTTAAACAACTGTCAAATTCAACCCCTGCGTGGAGGGGCGGGATGAAAACATGCACAAAAATAGCTAAACGAACATCGAGTTAAGATTACAAAAATGTCTAACCGGTGGCTAAATTCAACCCTTGCATGGAGGAGCGGGATGAAGACGCGCACAAAAATGTCTAAACGAACGTCAAATTTAACCCTGTGTGTGGGGGAGGGCATGATTTGTTGAGGGTGGGCATTGACAATGTGGAGCAACCCGATTCCAACTCGACACACCTTTCGCGATAACAACAAAAATGATTGAAATAACAATTGTTCAAATCAACCAAATTCATAAGATTTAATGAATTAATCCAAAACCATAATTTAACATTCAATCTATACACATTACAGACTATCTAAGCACACTCACAAGTCATACACAACCGAGATCAAATCGCTTTTTTGGAATCATACAAATTAGTATACACTCAATTTACACTCATTAATTTAACATAAGCATCAATGTTAACTTTTAATCTATTCAAAACACGACAAAAATCTAAATAATTGAGAAAGGACAAACATTGTTCGAACAAATGAACACAATGAAACTCATTGATGTTGCTTTGCAAAAATTAGATTTCAATTAAAATAGAGCCCGATTATAGTATATATATAAAACAAAGATGGGTCACCGTCACATCTTGTTTACCATACAACTAATAATAGAGCTACTAAACTAAAAACCCAAAACATCCTAAAAATAGATTTAGAATTGTTTTGCCCAATTAAATTAGGACTTACCAATATTACAATTGTTTTCAAACTCATGCTATTTTGAACACTTTGATAAATTCTCTCTAGGCTTAATAATAACGCTCTACACATCAATAACATATCTCAATTGCTTGCATGACACACTTAACAAACACTATTGATACCTCCCAAGATATATCCTAAATCTATAAGCAAGTCATGGGTTGCTCTCCACATTGTTTATCCATCATGTAGATCCAATATTCCCTTTCAATGCACCTAGTATCTATAATGGGATTGCCATTTTTGGGAAAGCGAGTTGAAGATTTTAAAATAGTTATCCAATGATGAATTTAGGAACTCTTTGATACACTGGCTCCCTCTCCATTTTCCGATTGATGTCAACTATGAAATTGTGTACATCTTCATTTCCTCGCTTTTCTTAAGTTTTTGGTTGTGATTTGAAGTTGGCCATAGTTGTTTGTAACAAAGGCTGAAATTCTCTCAAGAGCACAAAGAATCATCTTCTCCACAAATTAGAGGCAACCTTGCATTAGAGAACAAAGAGAGGATAATGGATTTGAATAGGTCTACTTGTTCAAAAGAGAGGTTTAATGAATTGCTAATTCCTTTTATCATTTTCCTTTCCTTCATCAATAAGTTCATACAATATGTTATCTCTTCTAAAGTCGTTAATTGCACAAAGAGGAATCAAATTCCTATTACATACCAAAAGTTGTAGATGATTTGCATTCCCATTGGAGACTTTGTGAGAGAACAAATTATGCATTATTATATACACTCCTTCCTTTGGCATTGACATTCTCAACATTGGCGAGCATTTGAAAGAGACAATGAGACGACAAATTGTGCATTACAATATAAAATCCTTCCTTTGGCCTTGGCATTCGCAACACTAGTGAGAACTTGAAAGAGACCAATGAGTACTTTTGTAACTCTCTACAGAGATGGTGAGCATTTGAAAGAGATCAATGAGTACTTTTTGTACCTCTACAAAGATGGTAGGAGGGATCTTCTTGATTGACCTAAACTTGATCAAGCTCGCTTGTAAACTTTCTACCAAATCCTCTGTCATTCTATTTACTAATCTCACCATTGGTACTGGTTTGCTTTCACCTATCTTTTGTGGAGTCCCTTTTTCTTTTCCCGGTGCCTAAAGATATAACATTTTCGTCACTTTGTAGGAGGGTAGTGTGGTCATTATGTTGTAACTTCCTTGTTGTCACCCTCCTTAGGGTCTTAGATGGTTTATCAAACCTAAAAATTAACCTTAAGGAGCATATACAAACTTTTGCACATTTGTCAATTACTGATTGACCCATTCTTGTGCGAGTCATCAAAGAAGTATCATGTGTAGAAGTTGTAGCAATAGTTGTATGAAGTTCCCATTGTAGCACTTTGGTCATTGTAGTCATTGGGGGAGTGGAAGAAGTGATCATGGTAGAAGAAAGGAAAATGGAGGAATAAATCATCATGGTAGAGGCAAGGCCAACTGTAGTAGATGGAAGAATGGAAACATGTGGTTGGAGATACTTTGGTGAGGAAATAGGAAGATTGTGAAATGGAGAATGGGAAGGTGAGGGAGAAGAGAAATGGATGGAAGGACTACCAACCATTGGGCTTCCCATTGATGAAACACCAAGTGTGTGGGGAGACCAATCCAAAGAAATGGTAGGGGCATAATGACTACAATGGTAGAACTATTAGCTGCTCCACACTTTGCTCGAAATGTTTCCCTTGTTGTATAAGATATTCCCCGATACTGACCCCTCCTATGATTGGATCACTTGTAACCTTGGTCATGGTTATGTGAGGGGGTGGAGTGGAAAATATCGCTTGTGGGGAAATGGATGAAATGAGAGATGAATGAGGTGGGACATAAATCCTCCCAAACATAGTTAAGGGTAACCTCTTAGAAGGTGTTGTGGATGGAGATAAACAAGAGAACCACGAACAATGGAGAAGCTTGATAGAAGTGGATAATGCAATGTTAGGACCGTTAACATGGAAAGTACTCACATTCCCAATACTTACAATAGTGGACATTGTGACCACATTTGGGATAATTTATACAATATGAGCGCTCGAAACAAATGGCACTACAAAGACAATTGGGAAAGGTAAAATATGTGAAACAATGGGTACTATAGAAACCATAAGACCTCTAACAACAATACTTGGAACAATCAAAACAATAGTTGGAGGAAATGTGACCATAATAGACATTAGAACACATGAAATTGAAGTCACATTGGCATTAGTAGTAGCCAAACTAGAAGACAAATGAATCATACCAAGAACACTTGAATTAGTAGAAAAGGAAACCAATGGTATAGTATAAGCATAAGCAACCATAGGACTAACACTTGAGATAATGGGAAACGTGGCTATGATGCTAACATTATTCGACACATTTGGGGCAACCGCCATAGTTGAAACCATAATAGAAGTACCAAAAACCAATGGAGAAGAAGCAACAACAACACTTATTGTGCTCACAACTCCCAATGTAGAATGAATAATATTTTGAGCATCGAAGAAAGTTGCCCTTAGTATCTATATTCTTTTGGGTTGGAAACTCACCACCTTGGGAGGGTGAGGAAGGTAGTACATCTAAAATTGTTCCTTGAGAAGGGCGGACAAGTGAAGTTGTTATATGTGCAAAAGTAGGTGAAATTCCCTTGAGAATAGTGATCCTCAATGAAGCATCGGTTTCATCATGATCTAATTCTTGATCAAATTCTTTCACCTCCTCTATTTCTACCTTTCAACATCCCTTTTCTCCTTTTTCTCTCATAAACCTAATCCTCCTCAATTGGGTCCATGTAAATATCATCCTTTGCTATTTGAACAAGTGAAGGATGTGTGTCAACACCAAGATTTGATTTCAAAGATTCACATTGAGTTTTTACCCTTCCCTTTGGATCCATATATCTGTGTGGGAAGGAAAATTTTGGCATTTGTGTTGTTAATCGGTAATTACTAGATAAGTAACAAAATGAATGTTTTCTAAATCAAATGGTATTGGAAACCATACCCTTTGTTATTTACTCTTGCATACTCTGCTACACCATTCATCAATCGCTAAGAGACCTCAATGGCTTTAAGCTTGTTAGGCACATACTTTGGAAGTAACACACGGGGAAGTTAAACGACCCTCATTTCTTATCACAATGCAATCATTATAATACCGGTAAGATCCCAAATCTAGTATGTATTTATTCATTTTGATTGAGAGTCGACATATCCTTACCATGAATGACCTTATAAACCATCAAGTAGAAATAATTGGATATATGAATCATGAAAGCATGGTATTTATGGGCATACAAAGCTTTACATAATGCATGAATGGGATTCTTGTGAGGCCATGAAGAGAAGGTAGGGAATTCAAAATTCAAATATGCAGAGCATATATCAACTATGTATGATGCCATGTAGAAACTTTTGTGCGGAGGGCCTCGGCATAGTTCCATCTTTATTCCAAATTGAATGCAATGAGGCTACCCAAATCAAGCACCCAATCCTAAAATATAATACTAACCAATAGAGGAACCCAAGTTTGGTTCACATGCTATGTAACTATAGCTCCCCATACTCTATTTAATAGGGCCATGGCTATCCTAATTCCTATCTGAAACTAGAAATAGGAAGCTTTGAATTGGTCTTCCTATTTAATGATGAATGATATTTCTTCCCAATATTTTAGTCCATCCTCCCAAACATCATGCCTATTCATCAAAACACCAACAACTTGCTGATTATAAATCACCTTTGGCTTAGGTAACTTATATAAATCCACGAACACATATTCTCCTATCAATGCTATGGTGTTTGTAGGTAAATTAGAATCCCAATTTTCAATATGTATAAGTCCAATGCATCATTAAACAAATACTTACACTTGAACACCTATGGCTTACTAGCCAACTTATGGAGCCCAAAAGTTCTAATACTTTTAAGTCTATAACACAATGCTTAATGTTGGGCCCATGTTTGTTATATTATTTATTCTTTATTCATTGATCATTCTTTGGAGGCGCACATAATATACTAAAGACGTGTGCAAAATAAGAAGTGCATGGGAATTATGCGCACAAGGAAGAATAAGAAACATGCGCACAAGAGAAATAGTGGGGATGCATAGGAGACATCAAGAACTAGAATACGAAGATAAGGGAAATAATACAGAGAAGGACATGCATGGTAGTAAGGTAATAAGGATAAACATAAGTCTAGAAGTGGACTTAGACTTCAGTTCTTGGCAACTGCATGGAAAGGACAAAGGGGATGGATGAGGATAAGAATAGATGCATGTTAGATAAAGGATCAACATGCAACATAGGTTTATGACAACACGAGCTATTTTTGGTAAACCAACTTAATGGGGTAGTTAAGTAGGAGTTTTGAACTCAAGGGCTATTCTTATCCTTTGTAATAAATACATATGTAAGGGTCTAGGATAAGGATAGTAGGAGAGATATACAGAGAGAATGGAGATACTGACACATAAAGAGATAGTTATGTGCGAGAACTCTGTAATGAATGTGTATGGATTATGATTTGTAATGGAGCAACAACTTATATGGAAGATGAATAATTTGTGGAATGCACATGGTTTTGTGTTAACATAGTAGAAATCTCAGTATGAATGATTAATGATTTGTTAAAGTCGTATTATCTTCACTAACCTATGATGGGACTTGGAAACCTCTCATGCTTCGGGTGAGTGCGCCTTAGTTTGATTAGGCATGATATGCCAGCTCGGTGGTGAGGAAGAATTATGTGCACTAGTTAGGGAATGTTATGCTCATAAGGTAGAGGACTAGACTCCAACGTTTTGGTTCCTTTTTTCAGCACCCTCACTAAGATGTGAGGATGAAATGGACAAAAGATGCAACACTTAACTCGGGAGAACGTCGAAGCTTCGTTACACATTGTTGAGGATGCTGTTTTAAAAGCGACATCCAAATTATAAGGGTTATTCTCCAAGAAAGTGGGTCGAAGTTAATTTGTATGATGTGTTGTATGAAACAATTTTCTGTGAATCGGTATAACTATATACATGGCTAGTGGCTTATTTCTTGGAGAAAAATAAAAATCGGGGTCGAGAAGTATTCTTGGACCTACGAGTGCACGAAGAAGCTAGCATAATAGAACAATACGTAGACATGAGCAATATATTTTTGGTAGAAAGGAACACTTCAAATTTATATCCTCGAGTACTCAGTCTCAATGTTCTCTTGTGCGGACAAAGCACAATATAAATTCTTTAGGGAACCATATGGATCATACTTAAAACATCTACCGTTGGAGATTAAGAAAATGATGATTGATATGAGAATAGAAAATTTAACAATGGAAGGCTAAACTCTCCCCGAGTGGGCGAAACAAGGCATGAGAAGGACAAATGATACGGGAACATATTATGGATTCCCCAGACGAGAGCACTCTCAGAAGAGAATGATTTGAAGATAAAATGCACAAGGCTTTATAATGAGAGTTCGTAAGATTACACGAATCAATTCTAAGAACCACGAGAGACGACCAACAACATTGGTTAAGGTGGGGAGAAAGTGACAAGGACAAGGAGCTCTAGGAAGAAATATCGGCGCAACAAGAATCTATGTGAAATCACAAGAACCAGGAGGGAAAATACGATGTTGATGGTATCTTGATCCAACATTCTACTCCCGCCCATGTGACTGGGTCTAAAAATACAGAACAAGTCCTAATAGAAAGCGAAAATGACAAATAAGATAAACAAGCCAAGGCAAAGAAAACTCTGGATAGTAGGTTACCATATGTGATACAATCATTACAACCCAAACCAAAGAGGAAACCGTTAAATTCCAATATACCAAAAGAAAAATGGATTAGAATGATGAACACAAATCTAAAAAGACCAGTTACCACGGTGTGTAAGGGAATACAACAACTCATTCGAATACTAGAACTAAACCTTTGTTAACAAGTGGAAGTGGGAAGATCATACCTATGAACACTACCCTAGTTGTAGACAATGGGTTTTCGACACCCTAGGTGACCCACCTACACCCTATGCATATTAGATCATTAAACCTATCCTAAGTCACCACCCTCACCATTGTAAAATCATGTTTCTACTCCCCATAAATCTTACTTACCCTAATCTCCCTAAAACTTCCTTAACTACTCCCGACCTATCTAAGCCCATTTTATCCCATTTCCCAACCTCTAAACCATCCTAACAACACTACCTTGCATCCCCACCTAAGAAATCCCAACTTGGAGGTGATTAAAACCAATTCCAAGCTACTTTCCTAGAGTTTTCCGGATCGCTGGAGATCCTAACCAATCGACATCAATTATAAAAGAAACACGAGGCCTCATGTTTCAAAATCCTCGGGAGATTAAAACTAAGCTCTGTTGCACCAAGAATCTAGAAAATCTTGATATGAGAATCAAGACGTCTTCAAGACCACTATCAAACCACCAAGAGCTCCACGAACTCCTGTAAGCATTCACAACATTATTATTCCATTTTCACGTTTACGGTAGGTAGATCTTCATCCCTTTTTATTTCTAGTTTATTTACACATAAGATACAAATCCAAGTCAAATCATTCTAGTCTTTGTTCTATGTCGGTTTAGCATTTTATCAAAATACCAACTTTCCACAACAATCGCGTCGATGATTGCTGCAATCACCCATGATCCTCCCGATCACCCATGATCCCTGTAGATCGTCGGTGATATATTCCAATATAATCATTTTTATCATTTATTAGATATTTATCATCTTTTATCAATCTGTCTTGGTCTAATATGTTGTTTTATAATATGTATTTTCTTTAGATGATTGTTCAGGCCCATATCCCATCAAAAGTATATACGATATCCCAATAAGTACAATAACCTTTCGTGTGGGAACAATTTGATATTTCACATGAGCTCAACTTGTGTGCCATTACACTCACACCAAAAATCAAAGACTTTGAAGATAAAATTGAAGTAATATGTGAAATACAAGGCTGTGATAGAATAAGCTTGGTTTGACTATTTCCTGGACTTTAAGCTTTCCATCGTCCTTGCCTAGGCTTTCTATCACGCAAAGTAGGAACTTTCCATCCCCTCAAATTCTAAATCATTTTCATTTATCTTACCTTATTATCATATCACTTTATTGTATAACACTAGTTGACACCCTTCAAAGAATCCTTTTGGATTCTTGGGATTGGCCTTTTCCGAACAATTCCTTTAATTCTTATCTAATATTTGTTTGTTTAGATGTCCGCTACATATGTCTTCTCACTTGGTAATAGGAGGAACCTCTTGCATTGTTTGCGTATCCATTCATCCACGACATTGAGTTTGTTGACGCAGGTATTGATAAACCCTTGTTTATTTAAATTTTTGGTATTTCAACATTATAACAACTAACCAAAAATCACCATAAACATCTGTGTGGTAGGATGCCCAAGCAAGGGCGATGCAAGCTCAAAGTCTAGGAAATAGTCAAACCAATCTTGTTACGATACGTCATGTATTTCAGGTATTAATTCAAGTTGATATTCGATGTCTTTGATTTATGTTGTGAGTACAATGGCACACAAGCTAAGCTCATGTGAAATGTTGAACTTTTCCCACATGAAAGGAAGTTGGATGATCGGGAGATCGTATATGCTTTTGATGGGGTGCGATGGATCGGAATAATCATCTATGGAAAATACATCTTACAAGACAACAAATTAGACCAAGACAGATTGATAAAAGATGATAAACATGTAATAACTTATAAAAATGATCATATTGACAGAGATCGTTGACAATCTACATGGATCATGAGCAATCGGTAACACACCATGCACATTATATCATTAAACCTATAATTTTAACCTATCCTAAGTCACTACCCTCACCCTCATAAAATCATGTTTCTACCCCCATAAATCTTACTTACTTGCCATAACCTCCTTAAAACCTCCTTAACTACCCCTAACCTATATAAGACCATTTTAAACCCTTTTCCCAACCTCTAAACCATCCTAACAACACTACCTCATATCCCCACCCGAGAAATCCCAACTTGGAGGTGGTTAAAACCACTTCCAACTTGTTTTCCCTAAGTTTTTCGAATTTTCGGTGATCCTAACCCATCGCGAGTGATTATAAAAGATACATCGGACCTCTATTTTAGGACCCACAAGAAATTACGGTGATGTATTTTTGTAGATGACTGTTACATGCCCATCATAGCCCATCACAAGTATATATGATCTCCCGATCGTCTAATAACATTTCATGTGGGAACAATTATATATTTCACACAAGCTCAACCTATGTGTCATTGCACTCACACCGGAAATCAAAGACATGGAAGATCAACTTAAAGTAATACATGAAATACATGATGCAATAGAACAAGTTTGGTTCAACTATTTCTTGGACTTCGAGCTCACCACCATCCTTGCTTGGTCTTCCTACCACGCATAGTAGGAAATTTCCACCCCCTCAAATTCTAAATCATTTTCATTTATCTTATCTTATTATCATATCTCTTGATCGTATAACATAAGTTTACACCCTTGAGGAAGCCCTTTGAATCCCTAGGTTTGGCCTTTATCGAGCAACTCATTAAATCTGTATCTAATATTTTTCTGTTTAGTTGTCTGTTTACACATGTATTCTCACTTGGTGAAAGGAGGAGCCTCTTTCATTGTTCTCATATTTTTTCATCCCCGACATTGTGTTTTTCGGCACAGGTATAGGTAAACCCTACTTTATTTAGAGTTTTTGGTATTTCAACATTATAACAACTAATCGAAAATCACCATAAACATCCTGATACACCTAGTGGGACATTTACTACCTCTTTTTATTAGATTTCATATCTTTTGTTTCCTTTTCTTGTCAATATTATCTAACTTTTTATCGTGGAGTGTCGCGCTATTATTGCTATTTCAAAAACGCACGCAAATTAAAATAAAAGAAAAATAAAAAAGGAATAACGATCACATGTACATCCTTTCCTTTTCTTTTTTCCTTTCAACATTGTATTTTTTTCGCTTTGTTCTCCTTGAATAAAACATTTCCTTTGGATATTAATAATGAACCTTCATTCTATTTGCTCACATAGTCCAATCGGGAATTAAAAGAATTAAATTCACAAAAATCTCTTCACACACAACCAAACCACAAATTATATCAAACTCACATTTAAAAATCCTTCTCGGGTGGACCTACTTGGACTTCATTACCAAGAGGATAATTTGACTTGGTGTACTAGTCGAGTATAAAAATCGGTGGGCAAGTATATCGCTAAGCACTGACACCCTTATCGTTGCGGGACCGTGAAGTGAAGGGGTAGGCTCCAATATCATGCCTTGTACCGACATCAACACATATCTAGGCCTTGTTAGAATGTGTTGTATAGTTTGTATATTGTATACCTAGGAGTACTATACACCTCTTCCATGAGTGTTAGCGGGGTCTAGGCTAGCCCCAACCGGGGTTTGGGGGTTTGGGTGCCCCAGAAAAAAATTTTGGAATCCCTTTTTTCCGGGAGTATAGATATGCTATTTTTTTCTATATACATATATGGGTGGTGTCATAACCCATGAATTATGGGGAACCGTTATGGGTGTTTATTAGCCCATGGCTTTGGTACCCATTGTATTGTAAAATCACTACGATGGTTTCTTCTTGTTTGGCTTACAAATATTTGGAGATGCAGTAGGGTAAAGCAGAACTTGGAAGTACATTATTGTATTATAAATGGTTAAGTTAATGCAATAAGAGAGAGAAATTATTGTGTTGGGTTTTTTCCCGAAAGGGTTTCCCAGGTTAAATCTTATGTTTTGTCATTTGTTTTCTTTGATTATCTTGAATATTATATTCAGTATAACTTCTTGTTTATTAGTTTATCAGATTGATTCTCTTCATTTGGTATCAGAGCTAGGTTTTAGCTTTTATGTGAAGAGTTAGGGTTTCTAAAACTTGTGATAAAAAATTTTGAGTGGGAGCTCTGGGTGAATTTTTAAAGTAGAAGAAAATGATGGGAAGCACAAGGATCAAAATCAAAAAATTTAATGGCCAACATTTTGAGTTATGGAAGCTCAAGATGGAAGATCTTCTTGTGGATAGAGATAAGTGGATTGTTGTGTTTGGAGTCATGCCTACAAGTATGAAGGTAGAGGACTGGGAAAAGATCAATAGGAAGGCAAGGAGTTCAATCAAATTGTGTCTGTCAGATTCAATTTTGCTTTGAATGTGTCAAATGAGAAATCCACTCAGGTGTTATGGGAGAAGTTGGGGACTTTGTATCAGAAAAAGTCTCGGTGAACAAATTGTTTCTCCGAAAGAAGCTATATTCATTGAGAATGAATGACAGAGACTCTATTGCTAGAACATCTGAACGTCTTTAATATCTGTGGTAAGTCAATTGATTTTTGTTGATATTAAAATGGAAGAAGAGGATAAGTGTATTACTCTTTTGTGTTCTTTACTTGAGTCTTGGGATAATCTAGTTATGGCTATTACTAGTACTACGAAAAATTATTAGTTGAGGATGTAGTTGCGGCCTTACTATCAGAAGAAATGAGGTGGAAATCCATTGAGGATTATCAATCCAAGGATGCCTTATATGTAAGAGGTCATACCCAAGAGAAAAGCAAGAAGAGGAAAGGACAATCAAAGTCCATAAGTAAATCAAAGACTACAGAAAAAGATAAGAGGAAATGTTGGAACTGTGGTAAAATGGGGCATTTCAAGAAAGACTATAGATCTAAGAAGGTAGAAAAGGGTAAGTCCTCTGATGATGGTGGATCTTCATATACAAAACCCTCTAATGAAGACTCAAGAGATTTGTTTTTGGTAGCTTCTAGCTTGCATGCATGTGATAGTGCATGGTTGATTGACTTGGGTGCCTCCTTTCATATGACACCACACAAGGAGTGGTTCTATGAATATGAAAAGTGTAATGGAGGTGATGTATATCTAGGAGACAACTCAACCTGCAAGATCATTGGTTGCGGGAGAATCAAGATGAGGTTTAAAGATGGAAGGATTAAAACCCTCCCAGAGTGTTCTACACATTCTAGGTTTGACCAGAAACCTAATATTTGTAAGTAAGATGAATGATGCAGGTGTTCAAGTAGCATTTAGTAAAGAAAATTACAAGATGGTTCAGGGTGCAATGGTATTGGCAAGAGGCATCCGTACTGGAACATTGTTTAAGCTTGAGGAAAGCGTTGTTACTAATGAGTGCAATAGCTCTATGGTTCTAGAGGAGAAGAAAGATTCAGATCCAACTCCTACATCTGCTACAATGAAGACGATGTTATGGCATCAAAGGATGGGACACATCAGAGAGAAAGGAATTTGTACTTTAAAAGTAAAAGGTATGGTTGAAGGAATTTCGAGTGTCCTTTAGATTTTGATTTTTGTGAGCATTGTGTGTTTGGAAAGAAAACTAGAGTAAAGTTTCCTACGAATGCTACAAGATCATAAGGAATTCTACATTTGATACATAGTGATGTTTTTGGACCTGTAAAAGTTCCATCATTAGGAAAAGCCATGTTCTATGTTAGTTTCATAGATGATTTCTCAAGAAAGACCTGGGTATATTTTATTTAGAATAAGTCTAAGGTTTTCAATAAATTCAAAGAGTTTAAGGCTCTTGTGGAAAATCAGACAGAAAGGAAGATAAAGGTTTTGAGAAGTGATAATGGTGGGGAATATTGCTCTAATGCCTTTGAGAAATTCTATAAAGAGTGTGGAATAGAAAGGCAAAAGATAACTCCATATACGCCACAACAGAATGGAGTTGCAGAAAGGATGAACAGAACGTTGATGGATAAGTGTAGAAGTATGCTCAGTGGTGCCAGTTTGAATAGAAAATTTTGGGCAAAAGCAATGGCAACTACGTGTTATTTGGTTAATAGATCACTGACATCTGCACTTGAAGGAAAAATCCACAGGAAGCATGGACTGGTAAGAAACCCTCGTTAGACATTTACATGTATTTGGTTGTATTGCTTATATGTATATTCCAAAAGAGAAAATAACCAAGTTAGATAATAAATCTGCTAAGTGCATATTTATTGGATACTCTAATGGTGTAAAAGGATACAAGATTTGGAATCTAGAATCACAGAAGGTTATTTTTAGCCGTAATGTAATTTTTAGAGAGCTTAAGGAAATTCAGAGCAAGAAGCAAAACTAGAGGAAGATCATGTTAAAATTGAGGAAGATGAATCTGTGTCTAAATTTGATGTGACTACAGAAGATGAACCACAAAGAGAGTTGCAGGGGAAGATTTAGATGAAGCAGATGAGGAACCAGAAGATGTTGAACCAAAAATCCTATCTTAAGAAGATCAGATCGGTGAGAAGGGCACCTGAGAGGTATAGTCCTCTTGATTTCCATTCTACTTATGTTTTGTTAGTTTTATTTATTCGATGATGAACCCAAGACTGTGAAGGAGGATTTTGGATCTAATGAAAGAAAGTTTTGGAAAAAGGATATGGAGGAAGAAATGGAGTCCTTATATAAGAATAATACATGGGACTTGGTGAAATTACCTCCTGGAAGAAAACAGTTGGCTGTAAATGGGTGTTTAAGAAGAAGTATAATGTAGATGGGAAAATAGAAAAGTATAAAGCTCACCTTGTGGAAAAGGGTTTCTCTCAAGTGGAGGGACTCGATTTTGGTGAGATATTTTCTCTTGTTGCTAAGTTACATTCTATTAGATTTCTTTTAGCTATTGTTGTTGCTTTCAATCTGGAAATAGAGCAGATGGATGTTAAGACAATGTTTTTGCATGGTGAGCTTGAGGAGGAAATCTACATGACATAGCCGAAAGCTTTAAGATCAAAGGAAAGGAAGATTTGGTGTGTAGGCTGAAAAGTCATTATATGGCTTGAAGCAATCACCAAGAATGTGGAACCAGAAATTTGATAGGTATGTGTTGAGACTTGGGCTCGAAAGAAGTAAAGTTGACCCTTGTGTTTATTTTAAACATGAAGGTGAATATTATGTTATCATTGTATTGTATGTTGATGACATGTTGTTAATTGGTAATAATAAGAAATTGGTCAGTCATGTTAAATCTCAACTCTCATCTCATTTTGATATGAAGGATCTCGGTGCTGCAAAATTTATTTTGGGCATGGAAATAAAAAGAGATCGTGTAAATAGGAAACTAGTGTTAAATCAAAGAAAGTATCTTGAGGTGATATTGCAAAGGTTTCAAATGCATGAAAGTAAACCTATTAGTATTCCTTTTCTTTTGGTCAAAAGTTATCTTCTAAACAATGTCCTAAAACTGAAGAAGAAATAGAGGACATGTCTCAGGTACCATATGCTAGTGCAGTTGGTAGTTTGATGTATGCAATGGTTTGTACTAGACCTGATATTGCACATGCAGTGGGAGTAGTGAGAAAATTCATGTCAAATCTTGGAAAGGAACATTGGACTATGCGGTAAAGAGAATCTTCAGGTACCTGTGTGGGACATCTAATTATGCAATTTATTATCAGGGAAAACTTGATGAAAGTAAAACATTAGATCTACATGGTTTTGTGGATTCCGACTGGGGTGGAGACTTGGATATGCGCTAGGTCTACCAGTGGTTATGTGTTCAACTTGTTTGGTGGAGCGGTAAGTTGGATGAGTAAATGTCAAGCAAGTGTTGCGATATCCACCACAGAGGCTGAGTACATGACAACTACTCATGCAAGTAAAGAAGTGGTTTGGCTTCGACAACTAATCTCTCTGTTGGGTTCACTCAAAATGTTGTAAGGATTGATTGTGATAGTCAAAGTGAAATTTTTCTAGCAAAGAACCCTGAGTATCATTCAAGAATGAAACACATTGATGTTCAATACCATTTTGTAAGAGAAATGGTGGAGGAGAAGAAGATACTACTAAGTAAGGTGGACACAAAGGATAATGTTGTTGACTCTTTAACTAAGGTTGTGAGTGCTGAGAAATTTTCTTGGTGTAGAAAATTGATGGGCTTGAATGCCCTGAGCTGTTGACTATATGGCAGTGTAGCCCCCTTTTGCAAAGTATACAACAAGTGGGAGAATGTTAGAATGTGTTGTATATTTTGTATATTGTATACCCAAGAGTATAGATATGCTATTTTTATCTATACGTATATATGGGTGGTGTCATAATCCATGAATTATGGGGAACTGTTATGGGTGTTTATTAGCCCATGGTTTTGGTACCCATTGTATTGTAAAACCACTTTGACGGTTTCTTACTATTTTGCTTACAAATAGCTGGAGATGTAGTAGGGTAAAGTAGAACTTGGAAGTACATTATTGTATTATAAACGGTTAAGTTAATGCAATAAGAGAGAGAAGTTATTATCTTTGGGTTTTTTCCAAAAGGGTTTCCTAGGTTAAATATTATCTTTTGTCATTTGTTTTCTTTGATCATCTTGAATATTCTGTTCACTATAGCTTATTGTTTATTAGTTTATTAGATTTTTTTATCTTCAGCCTAACGTAACTTTGGGTATATCGAGGACTACATCTTTAAAATTACCTAAAACCAACCTTAGACAACCTTTTCCCCGTACCCTTTCAACCTTTTCTTATTTCACACTTCTTAAATTAATCAAGATAATTAAAATATTTGTGTGACTTGTCTTCAGTTGTTTAAAACAACCATTTTTATTTTCTTCATTGATTGTTTGATTAGTTCATGGTTTTAACTAGACAATAATTTCGTCTTCAAAACATCGACAATATGGAAAACCCTCTTCTATGACCGTTAGAATCTACCGAGTCTCACATTCAAGATATCCCAAACATAATGGAACAATTACAAAAATATTCAAATTCCAATCAAGAATCTCCACATTCTCCTAGTACATGATTAGCTACATCAAAAATTCCAGATCTTCCTAGTGCACGGTTCTTTAGTAGTGGTGATCCAACCATTATAGAGCTTTTGGATTCTAACTTGGTGGCCCTTAATGCTTACCTCACCTATCATTGTTTCCTAATCCAACAACCAAAGCCATAATAATGCCATCCCATCACTATTGTCACCGTTAATTACTCTGAATCATTGACCCCAATCATGAGTCTATTATCCAAAAAATCATCCCTACTTCACTACTAGTGAATTGGTAACATCGATCCTTGTTTTATCATCCCCCATCACTAATTTCAATCTTAATGTTATCTCTTCACATGACACGCTTGGCCAACAACCATCTACATCATCGGATCCTTCATCAAGCTCGTCATCTTCACAAACTAACACTATGACATTACCTTCCATATCAAGTACCATAACCTCCAGTGCTCCTCTTCCACCTCCCGTGAGCTTAGTTGTTATTCCCCTTACAATGAACCCTCCTATTGCATATCAACCCATCCCATCATAAAAACCTACATCTTCAATCCAGAATCTAGCCATGTCTATCCCCACATCTATATCCCTTTTCAATACAAGTTTCATCGCTAACACTCACCCCTTCTCATAATAGGCATCCATTTCCCCTATCTCACAATACAACACCATCCCTTCTCAATACATACCACAAATGTATCAACCTCTTATCAACACTTTTGTTCCTTCTTAGTATATACCCCATTGTCTCAACCCCTTATCAACACTTCTATTCCTATTCCTTATCAATATGTTCAACCCTCACAACATTTGGTCTCTCAACATCCCTATAACATTCACACGAGTACTCCTCTTCATCATAATGTCTTGTTACCATATCATCTATACCAACAATCAAATCCACATATCTATAATCAACCTAGCTCATCATCTTCAAATCCTTTACAACCATCAAAAATGATCCTTTACAAGCATTAATGAATAGGATATCAAGTCTTGAAGCCACCACCATGGGTGCTAAAAGTACTTGTTATCCCAATTTTCCCCCGGGTAAAATTGGTCAGCCACGACCCCACATAGAAGAAACCAGAGAAATCACGTTCAAATCCTACAATCAAGCAACAGAGGGACTCTACAATGGACTGGTAGGGCCTGCGAAAGATCAAACAACCCCGTGCAAGAAGAAATTCAAGAAACAGCCCCATAGAACAAGTCATGCTTCAAATCTAATGAGACGAGTTATAGGTGGGCTCTAAAATGGAATAAGCGAGGTCGGGAGAAGAAACAATTCCAAAAAACCAGAGGCTCAAAGGAAAAGAAACGGTGAAGGCTCAAAGTCTTCGGGCTCTACAAATGACTCAGAACGAGCCCAAAATTGGCTAAGTATAGAGAGTCAGCGGAGGCTGCCAAGTGTCCAAACGACGCACATTCAAAAGCGGGATTACGGCGAGAGACTCAAACTTGTGCCAACCCTCCACGTGGCCAATGGTCAATAGAGGTCAAAAAGGAGAGCGGGCCCAAAACGACTAAGTATAGAGTGCAGGTGGAAGGCACCACATGTCTTAATGATGCTCCTTCAAAGGTAAAGTCCTGAGCGGGTTTTCAAATGAGCGCGGGCTCGCCGTGTGTCCTAGGTCCAAAAAGGGACATAGTCGGGGGTTGAATAGTCAAAGTAGAGGCAAGCCCGTGGAAGCTGCCATGTGTCGATCTCTGAAACTATTTTAGAAGTGAAAGGAAGGAGCTATATCTCCAAGATGCGTGAGGCCACCACGTGGACCCTGTATGGACAGACTCTTTAAATATTGCGCTCCTGTGACCCGAAACTTCAAATGGCCATATCTTTTGATTGGAAACTCATATTTGGGTGGGAGAAGACTTTTTAGAAACGTCTCGACACCCTCTATGCCATGGAAACATAAAATATCATTCTTAATAGGCTTTAGTAGGTGAAAATGGGAAAACATCTTCTAGGCCATTAATACAGAATCTAATTTCTTCAACTACCAGATCTGATTCGATTCGATCCACCATTTTCCTTCTTCAACATGCATTGAGAAGACATAGGGAACCAAAATCGATAGATTGTAGGTGGATTTAAGAGGGGGAATTGATTGATGGTGGTCAAAATTTCAAAGTAGGATTCAATGCATATCTCAAGGTGGTTGAAGCGATTCGAATTCTTCCCTCCTCTCTCTCATTCTTCCTATATATTGTAATGAAGGGGCATATTCAAAGGGTTGATATTTTCTCTCCTGGCCCCCTTCTCTTTCTTCCTTAGGGTAGAATGTGGAGTCTAAGCCTCCTCCCATGGCTCTGTAATGGTATTTTCTTGCCTCTTTCCCACTGATGATGTACCGTGTAACTTTTGGAGCAATAAAATCTGTTTCGTGATGCATTTGTCCATCCTTGGCTCATTTTATTGTCTCTTCTTACCTCTCATCATTGTCACAGGGTATATTATGCATATTCTGATGTTTGTTACAGATTTTGGGGGCTGTGCTTAATGGGTTTCGAAGTGTTTCTCTGTGTGAAAACTATCTCTGGTCCGTGGTGCATTCTGTCCACCCTCTCCTCTGCTCACCTCTCTCCACTTCAGGCAGTCAGATATGTGATTCAACCACTTCCTTTTCTAGTGTATCACCACTTATTGTAGGATATTTCACCCTCTCTCTCTGTCCCCTTGGAATGGTTAGATTAGGATAGAATAGGTTCTGACTGTACTGGAGTAGCTTGTGGCAAGTAGATTAGGAAGCAAGAACCGACTTTCTCTGGAGGTCCATCTCAAGTTTTGCAAGTCCCATAGCTTGAGAGATGGTCCCATGTTGTGCAATCACACCGAATGCCCCACTCTACACCCGGGCCATTCGGGGGTGCTGTGATTCTGCACTAACAATACCCTATCATACGAACAAATTTGCAACAAACCCATCCACCCATCGGTGCCATTTAAATCCTATCTCCCACATTGGGAACTCCCAAAGTTCATTAAATTCTATAGTAAGGAGGACCCTCGAAGCACACTAAGGATTTTCATCATGCATTATATCTCATCACCCATGACCAAGATCTTATGTTGAGGAAATTTACCATGTCCTCAGTAGGACCCTCCCTTGACTGGTATAACAACATTCCACAATATTCACTCTTATCTTTTTCACAATTTGCACAATTTTTATTAGAACATTTCTCCATCAACGTCTCTGTAAGATTCCCATTATTTATCTCTATGCTATTAAACAATTTTAAGATGTGTCTCAGAGCAAACTTCATCACCCTCCGGTGAGGGATCATCAATCAATTGTCCTTTTCTCTCCCACAAATTGAGTCGCTCAAATTATTTTCTCGATCCTGTAAAATCATATATCGTCAACACTTCAAATCAAATCTTTCCAAACATTCGATGAAGGATTTACCATGGCCCACAAATTATAAATTTGTGCTTTTGAAGATGGTAAGGTTAAAATGTAATTAAAGAAACCCAAACCTGATTATTATTGTAAACACTCTTATAGCAACGATAAATGCAAAGGTTCAAAAATGTGGTTGTTTTAAAATTCACATCCAAAGGTCATTTAGAATCCAAATAGACCCAACCTCAACGTACTTACACACCCATCGATAATCTTATAGTTTGGTTTTTTAAAATCTTCTAGCCATGTGCATGATAAAGCTTCCTCCCATCGACCTATTGACACATCTACATCTAAATCCTCATGGTATTAAGATAATGATTATTATAAATACCATCAAGTACAAGGCCACAACATCAAAAGGTGTCGTTCATTTAGAAACATCCTTCAAGATCTCAAAGATTGAGGTGAATTGTAATTTGACAATCTGAATGTGCCTCCTAATCAAAATTTGGATGTTTTCAAACAACATTTTCCTAGTCATTTCCCACCTACCAGTTAACCCTAATCTAACACCATCAACTCTCACCATACTATCAAAACAGTTAAAGATATCTCACTTACACCTTCAACATATAGTGTTTCTACCACAGATACACCATCTTAATTATCCGACTTTACTAGTCTTTCCACTACAAAAATCATGATTCCTCCTACACTTAGCACATCTTCTTTGGAACCACCTATTATCTCTTTAAAATCTCTAGAAAAACAACCCACCATATAAATATTCAAAATATCCTTCAAGACCACGTCACCCAACACCACATCCATAATATTAACAAACCCATAACACAATCCACAAAACATTCATCCAAAAAAATAGGGACTATACCAGATAATCATCAAACAACCTTATCACACAATGTACAACCTTTACCTTACAACTTAGGGTCTCATCCCTATTCTAAATTCATAGTCACTATTACAGAATTCAAGGTCATTCCCGATCAACACCTAAACGCATCACACATAATATGACTTCATCACTCCAAGCCTCTAAATCATCAAACAATACACATATTCCTTCATATTCTTCATCATCCCTAATAACTATGACAAGGTATTGTACTAGAACCCTCAAAAATCTCATCTAATCATCGATCATAACATTACCTCCTATTAAGTCATATGATTCCCGAGGGTGGAAACCCTCTTGGTATAATGTTGAAGCATTTTTTTCATACCATAGTGCACCAAGACACTCCAATGAGGACTATAAATCCATCTAGGTTGTTATTCAAAGCCTTGCTAATAAAGGAATTCTTTCCACAAATCTAAATCACCTGAATGCAATCAAACCCAACCATCAAGTTGAACCAACCCATCAAAATTTTAAAGCCACTTCTTCTAAACCATTGTCCAAATCCAACAAGAGTGAGATGTCTTCCAGAAGACCCCCTCCATCGATCAATGTCATCTATATCACTACAAGATCCCGTGTGCAAGACCCCAAGGCCCCAGATCAAAACATGCCCAAAGTATCTATCTCTCTTTTCTGAATCACCTAATCCATCATCTTCTAAGGATAAATTATCCATCATTGCCACTATGAACACCCAATCTACCATGTGTATATAAAAATCGTCATCAAACAACTCTACCAAGATCCCATCAAGATATCACTCTATGATCTTGTCCAAACTTCTCCACAACATAGAAAAGAAATTATTGAGGCTCTCCAATCCATTTTAGTTTCGTTATATGACCCACAACTATTTTCAAATCTGGTTGGAACTATTAAGATGTCTGCCATTATTTCCTTTGACAATTATAAAATTCCATCCTTATAACCTAAAGACCATGATCACTCACTCTTTTTCACCACCCAAATCAATGATACTCTCATTAAGAGAGTTATGATTGATGATGGTGCAAAAATCAACATCATGTCCTCTCATGCTTTCAAACAAATCTAGTTACCAGATACCATTGTTTCCAAGTCACTTGCTATGTTGCATGCCTTCAACAACACCATCACCCCTACATTAGGCACAATCATTTTAACCATAAAATTAGGTGTTAAGATCCTTCATGAACTCTTATATCTCGTAGAAGGATATTTCCAGTACAATAGGTTGTTAGGACGACCTTGGATACGTGTTATGCATTTTATCCCATCAACATTGCACCATTGTTTAAATTATGAACATGAAGGTAAAACCTTTACTTTTCCCACTGATCTGAATCCTTACAAAGCACATCACATGAACTATTGACCTAATGATGTTCTCATTCCTACAAAAACTTAGGATCTTCTAATGAGGATTCTACAAGCTCTTCTATCTCTTCATCTAAGCTACCGAGATAACAATTCCTTCAAAGATGTTATACAACATCGCTCGTTGGTGGAGTACCGCCTTCTAGCCCTCAACACATTCCCTACACCTAAAAAATATGTGATACCAGACAAATAGCCTATGTATGAAGCAAAAATCATAGATATCATTCCCTTTGGTCCTCCTCATATGAGAACCAACCTCTTCTATGGAGGGATTGATCATCCTTCCTCACATCACAACGATCAAAAGCATGCAAAGCCCTTCATATCTGAATTCTTATTCTTATAAAAATCAATCCTTTTCATAGATGTAGATTCATCGTTGTGCTTGGAAAGGTTTGGCTTAGGACATTATGAAAAAGGCATACATGACTTGGTATTTGACCAATCTCACAAGCCTCATGAGAGATTCAGATTGGGATTTAACAAACCTTCCTCAAACACTTTTGTAACCATCACATCCCAATCCATAACATGAATAGAGACACCCTCCTCACCTTCATATGTACTTGATGAATCCATGGACATAGAAGATACTATATCCATTCCACCTTAATTTTAAAAAATCAATACGATCACCTTAGGACTACTCAATTATCAGACTAATGAAAATAACAAAGCCCTTCCACTTGTATTACATGAAATGGTAGAGGAAGACTCCCCTATCATCGACATTCTTAAATGCCATGATGACCAATCCATCCTATCCTATATGGGGCAAGGGATCACTATCTTCAAAATAATCTTCCACCTGACACATCTACGCTCCTTAACGAATGCACTATCGATGTCAACATAGGGACTTCACACAAGCCTCACATAGTCAAAGTTGGCTATTCTTTAGATTCAAAATAATTAAAGAACTTTACCACATTTATGTCCAAACACAGTCAAGAATTCACATGGTCATACAACGACATGTTGGGTATTGAACCTAACATATTCATTCCCAACATTGTCACAGCCCCTAATGCCAAGCCTGTCAAACAAAATTTACGTAGGATGCATCCTCATGTAGCCCTCCTTGTAAAATAAGAGTTACAACATCTTCTCTCCACTAACTTCATCTTTCCCATTGACTATCCATAATGGGTTTCTAATATCGTAACCATAACCAAAGCCACTAGAAAGTTACGTATCTACATAGACTTCCGAGATCTCAATCTTGCTTTTCCTAAAGACAAATTCTTTCCTCCTAACATTGATGAGTTTTTCAACCTCATGGAAGGCCATGAAATTCTATCTCTTATGGACAATTTTTTGGTATAGTAAAATTATCATCACCCTTAGAAGACCAACATAAGACATATTTCATAATTCCTTGGGGGACCTTTTTCTACCGAGTGGTGCCCTTTAGACTGAATAATGCGGGGCCACTTATCAACATGTTATGAATTATATCTTCCATGACCTCATCCATAAAACCATAGAAGACTATGTTGATGATCTCTTGGGAAAATACAAGCACCGAAGAGACCATCTCTTTTCCCTCGATGTCATTTTTCCCACCCTATCTAATAATTCCTCCACCTTAACCCCACTAAATTTGTATTTGGTGTTCTCACCAGAAAATTTTAGGTTTCATGTATCTATCGGGGTCATTGAATTTGACCTGAAAAAATCAAATCCATCATCGAGATGCCTCCTCCTTCCAATATCAAACAACTTCATAGTCTCCAAGGTAGACTCCAATCAGTCTGTCACTTTATTTCTCAACTTTCATATCATTGTCATCCTTTTCATCATCTCCTCCGAAAGGATGTCCATTTCAAGTGGGATGAAAAATGTCAAAAGGATCCGTGCTCATCTCCTATCACCACCCGTGCTCACACCTCCATGCAAGGGGGTCCATTTTATCTATATATATTTTCCACTAATCATGCCATGAGTGCTATGATAACACATCAAGATGAGAAGGGTAGAGAACAAATTTTCTATTACGTACAACATACTCTTCATAATTATGAAACTCGTTACACCAAAGTAGAGAAGTTGTGTTGTGATTTATACTTCACAACTTCTAAGCTTCATCATTATCTCCTTAATCATAATACTTACATCGTCACCAACTTTAATCCTCTCAAAGCTATGCATTATAAACCATATCACAATGATCACATCACTCGATGGCTCATGTTTATGACTGAATTTGACCTATAATTCATGTCACAAATCTATCAAGGGGCAAGCCATTTCCAACCAACTCACAAAAGCTCCCTCCCTTATAATCAACCACCTCATGAACAATTTCCTAATGAATCCATTAACACTATCGATCAAGAATACACTCCTCTCAAAATGACACTTTTCTTCAACGGTTTTAAGTGTCAAAATGAGGGAGGTGTCGATATCATCATTATGCCTCTTTGGGGACTCCTATCCCTCTATATTTTAAACTAAATTTTGAATGCACTAACAACATAACCAAATATGAATCCCTCATCATGGGTCTCCAAACTACTATCATGCTCGGTGTTCAAATCCTTGACATCTATGGAGACTCCTAACTTATCATCAATCAAATCAAAGGAAATTATCAATGTAAGAATGAAATTTTACAAAAATATAAAAACATCATCAATTTCCTCTTATATGCCTTTGATCAATATACAATCCAAAAGCGATTGCCTTGTTTATCCAACGAATTCAAAGACACTATGGCTTACCTCACATCACTTATACCATTATCAACTAAATATTCCAAGTTGTTTGTTGTTGTGCATAAAATCAATCAACCATCCCATACCAATGAACTCCCTTCTATTAATCTTATCAAAAATAATCAATCAGATCTTTGGTACACCAATTCTATGACTATCTTTCTCAATCTAAAATCCCATCCGATCTATCTAAAAATGCTAACAGATCCTTTCTACAACCCGCTAAATGTTATCTCATCATAGGTGGTGTCCTTTAAAAATGTAGATTTGATGGCCTCTTACTTTGATGCCTCAAATCTCATGAATCCACTAAAGTTATCCAAGAAGTCCATGATGACATATGTTGTGAACATTTCAGTGGTTTGGCTATTACTAAACATGTTCTACAAATGGGATATTACTGACCCACCCTTAATCAAGATTTTTTTCATATGTTAAGAAATACGTTAAGTGTCAAAGCAACACTCCAACCTGACTCACATCCCAAGCCAAGCCTTATAACCTTCTCAAGATTTATGGTCATTTTCACAATGGGGACTTGACCTCATTGGTCTCATCAACCCTTATTCATCACAACAAAATCATTCCATCATTAATGCTACCGAATACTTCACAAAATGGGTGGAATCTATTCCCTCATCTCTACTAAAGCTGATAAAATCATTGAATTCATCCACCATCACATTATCTGTCGTTTGGCATTCCTCACAAAATTATCACAGATAATGGAAAATATTTCAAATATATATACATATATATATATATATATATATATATATATTTAAAAGCTTTGTGACTCCTATAACATCAAATTTAGATTTTTATCTCCTTATTATCCACAAACAAATGGTCAAGCGGAAGCTTCTAATAAAACACTCAATAAGATCCTCATGAAAACTATTGATTAAGAAGGTAAAATTGGCATCTCCAAAGACTAACATCCGTACTCATACAAGTTCTATGCCTTTCTCTTTAGTCTATGGCTCTGAGGTGGTTCTACCCCTTGAAGTTAAAAATCCATTTCTTCATGTGTCCCTTAGAGATCTTATCTCTAACAAGGATTATCCTCAAGAGCGCTTAACACAACTTAAATTTCTAGATGAGCACCACCTAATAACCCTTAAACATCATTGTGTCTATTAAGAATGCATAAAAAGAACATAAAATAAACATGTCAAAGAAAGGAACTTCAACATTGATGATATTTTCCTCAAGGAGAATCAAAATGTCACTACTCTTGAAAATATTAAATGGGGAAAGTTTTCCACTAGTTGGATCATCCATATGTCATCACTTGTAAGTTGGGGTCGGGAGCCTATCACTTAGCTTGCCTCGATGGTAAGCCGAAAAGGAACCTCTAAATGCCTTGCACTTGTGGCATTTCTATTGTTAACACATCTAATTTCATGACATTAGTCACATTAAAGATCTCATCCCACCACCAACCTATCATATGATATTGTAATGATTTGGAATTATGTGGTCTCCCATCAATATCCTATATTTACGACCTTAAATATGAGCATCATGAATCTATTCATCACATTTTATACATGGAAAAGTTCCTCCATAGCAGGAACCACACAATCATTACTCTCATCTTCCCTTTGTCTACCAATTGAAAACATGTTAGGGCTACACATGTGTAGTTTTTACAAAGATCTTTTCCCTCCCTAAATGATCTGTTTGGCCTATCCTCATCTCAAATAAAGTCAAAAGTAGACACATGGATGCACACTCTAAAAATATTAAATGATATCTCAAATGACAAATGTTAATCATAATCTGTATCAAAATATAAACCGATCCCTCAAAGGAAAACTATCTCAAATTAAAATCTAATAAAATCATAAACCACTCCCTCGAAGGATGGCTACCAATAATCATTACAAAAGGATTCCAGCATCAATCAACCTTCATATAAAAGTCAAAATAATCAAAACGTCCTAGTAAAGCTTCCCACATTGATCAAATTCCCATCAAAAGTAAACTTCCGCATTGACTGTTTGTGCAATAAAAATACAACTAGGGCACAAGCCTATAAGCCATAAAAGGAGAACCTACTTCCCCCATACAAACTACATGTTAACCATTCCCATGTTGATAGAATGTATATAATTCCATTCCACATATATCCATGATCCTACATGTGACTAATTATTATTAGTTATATGTTAACATTTGTTACAAGGCCTTAAGTGCATTATCATTAAATTTACCATCAGATCACATATATCAAATCCAGTTCAAAGAAAACATTTCACATTTATTCTTAACCATGATAAAATACATTTTGAAACATACATCCAGATCACTACATTTGAGTCACATCACACTAAACATTTAAAAACATATCAACATCTCGCACACCTAACATCATATCAATATATCCAATGTAACCCACATCTCAAAATCTCACCACAAAATCATGCATAACATCACAACATGTAATTCTAAAAATATATAATATATATGTCAAAAATATTTGTACATCATCATGGGTCTCAAAAACCCGTATCAAATACATATAACATCCAAAACATGGCTTCAAAAGAGCCTCATACATCAAAATCATATCTACATAGTAAAGCTGGAAATCAGTCAAGAAAACACTCCCACTACTCGACACAAAACCACCTAGAGCCCTATCTAGTCCTTTGCTAGGACCTCCCTCTAGCCCATGTGATGGGTGTCCCAAACTAGAAATACTAATTGATGGTGTTTCTGGCCGTCCTAGATACACCATGTAACGACACTCATCCGACATCCTTTGTTGTACTATCTCCTCATAATACTTTAACTCCTCACATAATGGTAGTAGTTGGCCACACTCGTACTACTAGGTGGCCCCATCCGAACACTAGTATGAGCTCTCCCCACATGTAGCTATGTCCCTAAAGTAAAAAAATTATCACTATGAAGGCCTTTCGTAAGGCCTCTCTCTTGCGATATTGATCTCGGTAAGCTATGGCCTAAGTAAGCTCTGCTATACAATAGTGAGCTGCTAACTCGGCCCATCTCTCTCAGGCTACTAATATGGCCTTCTCGGCCCCCAAACAAGATACAATATCCTCTAAAACCTTTACCCTATCCTCCCCACCTCCGATCTCACCACCAACACCACCCTATTGAGGCGTAACCTCTACAAGAGCTCACACCCATATATCAAAATCACCTAGTTTCCCATGCCACCATACAACATAGGCCTCGGCCACCCATGCATCATCGTGCCTTGTCACCAATCCTTGAGTATCCACCTCCACACCAACTCCTCCTCATCATCCATATCCACTACATCATGAACAACTAACAATGCCACACATATCTCGACATCATCCCTTAGATAGGCCACTTATGCCTCCAGTACATTCTATATCGATCAAACAACCATCGAAATGATAAAATATCACCAACTCCTACTCTCCCTCCCTCCGGCCTCACACCCACCTATCCTTTTGCATAGTCATCAACTCCGCACTATATCAAGTCATAATGGGAATCCTATATATGTCCTCCAAATCACATTACCTTTGTGTAGACCATCCAGGTCTTCCTATAGTGATCCTCACCCCTAATAGGACATGTAGCTCCATGATCTCGACATCCACAACATAAAACCCTTTAGATAGTCCAAATCTACCCATCTCATCCAATGCAATAATCTTGTTTGAGCCACTACAAAATATAATCGTAAGCCCAACAATCTATCAAAAAATACATCAACACCAAATACGCATTTGGTCCTCCAAAGACCAAAAATCTTTGTAAACTTGCACCAAAAATAGGAGCCCAAATAAACATTATCCTATGGTCTATCATATCTCCTACCACACCCGCCGACATCCATGAAAATGACCTTGATTGAATCCGGTAGGGCATAATAGCTTATACCCAACATCATCATAGTCACTAAAGCACGGTCCTCCTCATCATGATGATATAATGAACCATATGAAAATCCCACAGTATAAAATAAAACCTCCAACCCATCATCTCCATACAAATACAACATCAAAGCATCCCGATCTTCCTCATCAATAGTATTGATCTTCTCATCTTGTACTAGTAAGCATGAATTTTGGTACACATCCTCCAAAGTGACCGTTATCTCTCATGTGGGTAGCCAAAAGATGCATGTAATAGGGTCCCACATCTCAAATAATTCCAACAACAATATAACATATCTATGGATATGTCATTAATGATGTACCCCACCTAGTCCCACCTCCTCTAGGTGTTCCCACTCCTCTTTAGATAACTACCCGTAGGAATCATATATTATCTTAGGGGCCTTGTCCAATGTATTCAATCGATCTCTAATCTACATCCACAAAAACAAAAAACAAATATTAGATACCACAACCAATCAAAATTACCTAATACAAAACACTTAATCAAAATCACTTAATCTATCTAGACATCTATAAAAATCATCTCAATCTCCAATGATTCTACCAAACAGTTGGTGATCACCCTTAATAGTCATTGATCCTATCGATCACTAGCGATTTCATACAAAATCACCAATGATCCCATAGTCCCATCGAATATATATATATACAAAAATGACAAAATCTTAAGTACATCACCTACCTCAACATGCATGCGTGGATCGACATCACCTTTTACACCACCCACAACCTCCATTACAATCAAATACACCAAACAAACACAAACTTGATCTCTCTAGGTGTCTTAATCTCAAAATAGTAACTATATCAAATGAGATTTTCAAATCGCTTTATATAGCCTTTTTTTCCCACACACCCAATCGTCGATCCGTAATCACCGCGATCCATTAAATCGCCAATGAATTTGTAAAAATAAAATTTTGGTCCCTTGACCTCATCAAACCATCACTTTCATCATCCCTTTCCAAAATTGCACATTTTTCTAGTATGTTCCTCCTTTTAAGGCCCTAAGCCCCTTTTGCAATCGAAACAAACAAACAATCGAGAGCTGAATTTATCAAATCTACCTTAGATGAAAAACATTTTCATTGTCTTCATTCAAGTTATATGTTTGTAGGAAAAGAATCCCTTGGTTCCCCTATTCCTTGAATTTTTAGCCTCGTAAGCTTGCCTTTGTTGTAACATCATTTATCAAAGCCCACGTCTCTCCGATACACTACGAATATTAAACCAAATCTGGATCATTTCCCTTTACTTTCTTCCTATGAGTCATATGTCTATAGGTTATGAACCCCTTTGTTCCCCTATCATTTGATTCTACGGTCACACAAGTCCACCTTTGTGGCGATTTATTTTCACGCCTAGTCTTGAGGCATATTAAATCAAAATATACCATCCTATAAACATATCTCATCCAATAACCTTTTCAAATTGGTGGTCATTACACTTCATTGCAATAACCCCTAGTTTGAGGGGGGACCACGGATCGAAACACAAGTCTAATCATCTCACTCATTTCTTGTCCAACAACTTGTCCATCACAAACTACTCAACCAAAAGGGGAAAATGTAGACACTAGGTTTTGGCACCCTAGGTGACCCACCTACACCTCGCACACATTAGATCATTAAACCTATTATTTTAACCTATCCTAATTCTCTACCCTCACCCTCGTAAAATCATGTTCTACCCCGTAAATCTACTTACTTACCATAACCTCCCTAAAACCTCCTTAACCACCCCTAACCCATCTAAGTCAATTTTTCATCCCATTCCCTAACCTCTAAACCAAACTAAAAACACTACCTCACATCCCCATCCGAGAAATCCCAACTTGGAGGTGGTTAAAACCAATTCTTAGTTGTTTTCCCCGAGTTTTTCAGATCATCGATGATCCTAACGCATCACTAGTGATTATAAAGAAACATCGGGTCTCTTATTTCAAGATCCCTAAGAGATTACAATGAAGCTCTATTGTACCGGAAGCTAAACAACCCTACTACAAGCATCCAAACGTCTTTAAAACCCTGTCAGGACCACCGAGTGCTCCACGAGATTTTGTAAGAATTCACAATGTTATCAGTCCATTTTCACGTTCATGGTAGGCATATCTTCATCCGTTTTTATTTTTTCTTTATTCACGCGTTAGATACAAAGCCAAATAATTCATTCTAGTCTCTTTTATTTATCAATTTAACATTCTATAAAAATACCAACTTTCCACAATAATCGCTAGTGATTATTGCAATTGCCATGATTCTACCAATCACCCATGATCCTTGTAGATCATCAATAATCTCTATCAATATAATCATTTTTATTAGTTATGAAATCTTTATCATCTTTTATCAATATGTCTTGGTCTAATATGTTGTCTTGTAAGATGTATTTTTTTAGATAACTGTTGCATGCCCATCACACCCCATCACAAGCATATATGATCTCTCAATCATATAACAACATTTCATATGAGAGAAGTTAGATATTTCACACAAGCTCAGCTTGTGTTCCATTACACTCACACTATAAATCAAAGGCATTAAAGATCAACTCAAAGTAATACATGAAATATAGGATGTTACGAGAACAAGCTTGGTTCGACTATTTTTGGACTTCGAGCTCACAGGTGTCCTTGCTGGGCTACCTACCACGTAGAGTAAGAACTTTCCACCCCCTTGAATTATAAATGATTTTCATTTATCTTATCTTATTATCATATCACTTGATTACATAACATGATTTGACACCATTCAATGAATCCCTTTAGAATCTTGGGATTAGCCTTTACCAGAACATCTCATTAAATCCTTATCTAATTATTGTCTATTTAGTTGTCTGTCTACATAGGTTTTCTCACTTGGTGAAGGGAGGATCCTCTTACATTTTCACGTATTCATTCATCCCCAAAATTTTGTTTTTAGTGCAAGTATCAATAAACCCTTCGTTATTTGGAGTTTTTATTATTCCAAAATTATATAAAGTAACCGAAAATCACCATAAACACTAGTACAAGGAATTTCTGCAAGATACATACTATAGGTAATCACACAAAATATATTTTATGATATGTTTCTACACATACCATAATATTATGGGGTTGAAAATGCAATAGATCATATGCTCAATTGTGATATTATATGGAAATCAAATGGTATAACTCCATCTGAACGAAAGACAACACAATTTGTGACAAATTTGCTTAGACGTGCACACACTTGTTATTAGAAACATGACCCATCACAAGTAGTATTAGATAATGAGAAACTTAAGGTGATATTATTAACTAAATTTGACATCCTAGAGTTTGAGAAAAAAAATATTTCAGAGCTCAAGGAAATCAAACAAGAACTTAATGAAAGTGTACGAACTTATGACACATGATTTAAAACCATGATCTCTAAACTATCTTATGAAATACATCCTATAAAATATTTGCAATGGTTTTTAGGGGGCTATTACTAGCCTTCTCAGCACGTATTATCACATAATACTTTCACAAATCCATGAGAAGCATTGAGGTGGCTTTATGTGTTGAGGTGGTAAGAAGTAGTGATATCGATGCGAGCCCATATATGGAAGTGAAAATCATATCTATGATGACACAACTAGAAAAATTAAGAGCAAACAAATCCCAAAGAACACATAGTGGGATTTAGTGCATTGGTTATGAGGTAGAGGGCCACATCAAAAACACGTGCCCAAATCAAAATTTGAAGTCCCTCTATCTAGCATGAAAAATTTGTAAAGGTAACTACGATGCTCAAAATTTCCCCTTACTCCACCATGCCAAGCAAGAAAATGTAGCCACATATTGTAAGATATGTGATGCACACACTCATGATACATTAGAGTGTTGCATCATTGATAAAATTCATGAAGCAAGATCCCTGGGACTTTGACAAGCTACTATAGAAGGTAAAAATGGAGAGTGAGGTGGATAAGTACATGGAAGAAATATACATGCCCAAGGAGGACATAGAGGTTTCCGATACCCACCTAGGAATTTCTATAAATGTGTCCTACCAGGATCATTATCAATATGATTTCCCATCCTTACACATCCGTGCACAATGTCGAAAGTGCACAAGGTAGAAGATTACCCGAACTGTTTAAATTAGTAATGGAAAAAGGTGAGAAGGGGGCCAAAATGATTAAGATCAATAAAATTTTAGGAATGAAAATAAACCACAAGCCATACCCACGAGCAACCAATTGCTAAGTTATAGGTAACAACATGCATTGGAGTACTCACACAAGAAATACCCTCCAATAAAGTCTAGCCGACCAAATTCAATCCAAGAAGGCCATATCTTGATGATAAGAAATAGAAAGAGGTCCTCCAAGAAACAAAATATTTAATAAGAGAACTCTAGGGGAAATAAAGTTCCTCATAGATGAGGCAAAGTTGCAAAAGAAGAAGTTCATGGATTCGAAGATGAATGGGTTTGCGAAATGAATTTCAAGAGGTGTGTAAATTTCTAACGGGGAAGGTGTAATATCATTATTAGGATAGTGGTTATCACATAAGTTAAGAAAAATAATGTTTTAGAAATAGGTGGGTACGACACACAAATCGGATGTTAAAACTTTAAAACTAGAAAGTTTGATTAAGAGATACTCATTGACGCTTATATCGATGGATGGAACGTAAGCGAAATATTGATCAATACGGGAGAGAAGTTAATATTTTTATGGTAGATATATGGAATAAGATGGGGTGTCCAATGTTGCACCCATTACCACACATATTATTTATGGCTAACAAGACCGAGTGTAGTTCGATCGAGTCCTGAAGAATGTCATAGTCAATATTATAGGGTTCAAGTTCCATGGAAAATTTGAAGCTATACCACTTACAGAGGTAGATAAATTTATGGCACAACTCAGGTAGCCTTGGTGTTACAAAAATAATTTAGACCTAATATTCAAGAAATGTTATGTGAGTTTTGAAAGTGATGGGCAATACATCATTTTCCCAATGGATCCTAAACAAAATGCATCATATGTAGAGTTGATAGAGGGACATGAGGATTTAGAAAACACACACACACACACACACATAACATGTAAGCTACAAGGATCAAATATTTTGAACCCACAAGTGAGGGAGAATTGAAATGGGGAGATAACCAATCAATGTTAGATACCACTAGTATGACATATGAAAATTGGGCGCACGACTCATATGAACTACTCGAGACAAGAATGTGGTATGATAAAGCACACATCACATAACTATGTCCTCCAAGAACCTACATACATTTGTAAGGGTATCTAATGTATTAGTATAGCTAATCCTTTTCCTCCACTTTGAGTTTCGGTGGAAGTGAATACGTCTATAAATTTTGCAACACGGTGAGCACCTATATGACAACCAACGAAGCATAGTTAAACTATTTGACTTATCTATTAAAAGGTACCATGACAAGATGGTGGGAAATGCATTGGCCTACATTGTTATCATGGGAAACTATAAAGGAGGCCATGAAGTATAGATAATGGAACACACAAATATCCTTGTTATAGTGAGATTACAAGTCCAGAAATACATGTTAATAAATGTGTGGAGATATGGAGTGCATATAAGATTAACACCACATTGTGGGTACATTTATTCTATCATACACTTTGTGTCTGGGCCCGTGCATGGTATGTTGGATATGAGTTACAATGAGAAACACATACATGGGAAGGAGTAACACACGAATTTCTACTAAAAAAATTCCCTTGTATCCTCGGTACCTTGCTTGAACACCACCATTCACAATATAAAGGATACAATGTTTAGAGATGATTAGATCCTAGAAGATAGAGTTTTAGTTATGGAAAGTAATAAATATTTCATGCTAAAAGAGACTTTTACAAATATACCAAGGAAAACATCATCAATGATGAGGAAGAAGTATCACCAACCAACCGATTGATACACATAAGGGTAGAGAAAAGATGGTATTCCATGTAGTATATGAGGAAGACATCTAACATTTGCATATGGATGTTTCCTATGGAACGGGGGACTCATAAATGTAAAAAAACCCAAATGTCACCCATAGGATGCGTCTTTTAATTCCATTTAGATTAACATTGGAAGCATGGAATAACCAAAGATAGAGGCAATTGGTGACTATCGGGGTGAATCGAAGTCGCTAAAATTGTTGAGTTATTAAATGAATAAGAAGAAATATATCCTCATGATTACTATGAAATGAAGGGTTTACACCCATCCTTTGGGAATATGTATATTTAATAACACTGAGGGCTAGACCGGTTCACAATAGGCCATATCGGATGAACCCAAATTTGCATGCCGAGGTAAAAGAAGAGATTGATAATATGCTAGCCACAAGGGTTATAATACTAATTGAAGAGTCGAGCGGGTCATCATAATAGTGATTAGTATAAAAAGGATGGGTATATCAGTATTTGTGTGGATTATCATGCTTTGAATGTTGTGTGTATAATAGATCCATTTCATACTCCCTTTATAGAAGATATTTTGGAAGGATTCATTGGCAAGGTGATATATACGTTCACAGATTGATTTTTAGAGTATCACCAAGTCAAAATCGCAGAGGAAGACCGCTCAAAAATAAATTTTGTAATAGAATGGGGACTTTATAATCAAGTTTTTTTAAGTATACCTAGATATTGGGCAGTCTATGGTTTGGTAAAATACCATTGTAAAAATTGTGCTTAATGTTCGAGCATTACATATATCTTTAAACTTGAAGAAGTGTGTGTTTACTACTCCATTTGGATCTTTATTAGGCCACATTATCTATAAGGATGGATTCTTGGTCGATCTGGTAAATATTTCCATGATAGTAAATCTTGCATAGCCACAAACATAGAAGGAGGTTTTCACCTTTTTGGGACATTGTGGGTACTATCGCAAATTTATTTAAGATTTTGCAAAACTTGCAACACCATTGTAAAAGCTCATATAAAAAATAAAATAATTTAAGTGGGGAGAAAATCAACAAAGTTCTTTTGAATAGCTCAAGGAGAGACTAACACACATGCTTATCTTAAAATTTACCGACTAGAACACTCTGTTTCATGTACATATGGACATATCATGAATTGTTGTGGGAGCAATATTGGAAAAACCAGGGGAGGGAACCCTTGATCATCCAATTTATTTCACCAGTCAAAATTTGACGAGAGAAGAAAGAAAATATACCACAACCTAATGTGAGGGATTTTCTATGGTTTATGTGCTATAAAATTTTGAATCTATCTCTTGGCTACACCATTCGTGTTCTTCACTGATCATATGGATCTTAAACACTTGGTTAACAAGGTAGTGTTGCATGGGTGTATTTTTCGATGGATAATATTGTTTCAATCATTTCTATTTAGTGATGGTCAAACCGGGAAAATAATGTCGAACTTGATAATTTTTCATGCATTGATAGTGGTGAATGAGTTTAATCCATAGAAGATAATATAAAAGATGCTCAAATACTTAACATCCAAAGTGAAAAAGGTGAGCTAGAAGATGTGTTTGCCTTTCTACAAACTAGAATGAAGCTCAAGTATTATAAAGTCGCCCAATGGAAACAATTAGTAGTCAAAGTCACACCCTATCAACTAATTGCTAATCAATGTATAAAATGGGGCATGAAAAATATTTAAAACATTTTTTTACCTCATGAATAGGATTATATACTAATTGAAGCACATGAAGGAATTGTTGGTGGTCACTACGCAAGGGAAGTGACAACTAGAAAAATACTCAATGTGGGGCTTTGGTGGAAAATTTTGTTTAAGCACACGAAATAATATGTAAATTCATGTGACCAATGCAAAAGAGTCAGCAAATCAGCAAAGCATGAAAGTATGCCTCTCATCCCGATCCTGCACAAGAACCATTTGATAAGTGGGAAATTGATTTTGTTAGAACAATCAATTTGTAGTGCATAGAATATGTGCATAGTATATTATCACAGCTACATAATATATGGGAAACTATAATCATGTGTTTGGTTGACTTATAATTCTAACAAGATACTATGGAACTCACTTCCTAAATGGCACGATCCGTATTTTGTTGCATGAATTCATGGTTGCACACCATAAAACAACCTTGTATCATCCACATGCTAATGGAACCATATAACCTTTCGTAGAAAAATATTGAGCCATACTTTGACAAAGATCTACAATGTTAGAAGAAAATACTAAGATGATACAAAAGTATACGGGCATATCGAACAACCTACAAATGACTAAATAAAGCAATGCCCTTTCAACTAGTGTATGTGATTGAGGTCGTTTTTCCACAGCACATTTTTTGAACCATCAATACGAATTGCATGCATAGAAAATTTGGATGATGTAGACTCCATCAAGGACCAGTTGATAAGATTGGTATAACTTGACAAAACACGTTTACAATAGAGATGTTCACAGAACATTGAAAAAGTGAGACAAAAAGCATGGTTTGACAAAAACCTCAAAGAAGACTCTTCAGGAGGCACTACAGTGTTACTCTATGACTCTAAGTTTATAAAACATTGAGAAAAACTGAAAACTCATTGGATTTGACCATATGAGATTGTTGAAATAATTCAAATGTGGGCATTTAAATTGATATATTTTAGTGACATGTTGCTTCCAAGCTACTTCAATGGGAGTAGGATGAAGCTATATTTCTAAGATGGATTGCAATGTCATAAATAAGGTTTACGCCATTTAATTAGTGGTTATTTATTTTCTTTAGGGTATATTTATTTATGTTTTATAATAAGCACAAGAATCATGAATTTATTTTCACAAACTAACAGTCTCTGAAAAATACGCATTACAAACCATAATTCGATATCATTTTTCTCAGAGGACTGCACAACATTTTCAAATGGGTGAAGAGATTAGGGAAAAGGGATAAATAAATCGAAGGAGCACGATAAAAATAAAAAAACCTATAGTGACACATGCACAAAAAGAATGAGTAATGAGGACATGGAACAAGGGTGGAGTGCAAGTGATGGAGAAAGAAAGGGTCTTCCAAGGGAATAAAAGATTAAAGATGGAGCTAGTAGAAGGAGGCAGAGGGAAATGTGACCTTCATCAAAAGCTTGGGGAAATGTAACTAAAGGCTTGATGGAAAAGATTTGAAGGAGAGGCACATTCCACACACATAATAGTCACTTGTATTAATGGAAGTTTTTAAAAATAACCCCTAGTTATTTGAAAAACTTGCAGTTCTATCCTTACTTTGGCATCAAGTTTTCAAGTTATGCATGCAGTTGGTTTTCTTATTTAAGTGAATTTCCTTGGTTGCAATTCTTCGTGCGTGCCCTCATGCACTCTTATTGTGATTCCATTACTCTTTACCTTTCCTTTGATTTCTTCTACATACCTTCTACGCACTCTCACTTTCCTCCTATTTTATTCTTTTATCTTTTTCCATTTTTCCTATGCACGCACTTCTTGCACATTCATGTTTGTTCTCTGGCCATTCAAAACTTCCCCCACACACACCTACAAGCTTTCCTTCTATTTTTGAAAGTCCCTCAAATGCAAACTCTCACATGCATGTCCTTAATTCCCGAGTCCCATGCATCTCTATGTGCACATTTGGTCTACTTGAAATTCCTCTTGTGCATGCCTCCCTTCTCCTCTTGGCACACTCTGTGCACCACCTTTCCCAATATTTTGTGCTTTCCTTTGGAGATCCTTTGAAATTATCTTGCACATTTTCATATCTATGTAAATATAGATTCCATTCCCTTGTCCCCGTGTACCTTCTCACGTGTGCTAGATTTATTTTTCATTCTTGCATATGTTGTAAACTTGCTCTCTCACCCCCTTCTCCCACGCATACACCCAAGGTGGAAACCTCCACACCAATTAGTGTGCACCACATTTCCATTATGGAAAATTTATAGATAAATTACAGCTCATGTGGATATATTGAAAAGCACCAGCTACGTGTCAATCCTTATGGAAAATGAGCACGTAACATGTGGTAGAGACAAAACAAAGACAATCATATGAATCTCGCGACCAATTAGGTTGCACCACTTGTCTTGTGTGTTCCTCTTATATTACATAACTTCAAATCACCATAACTTCTTCCACAGATCTTGAAATCATGGGTGCCTGGTCTTTTTGGAAAGCTACTAACATGGACTACACTCTAGGATTTTCAAAATATGATTTTGGCGAGGGCTTAGTAAGTGAAAATGTGAAAACATGATTATGGTCATTAATGCACACTTTTAGTAGAATCAACCACCCAAATTTTATTATATTTAGCCTATTTCCTTCTTCCACAAGTTACTTTATGTAGAGAGGCAGATCTGAACTCTGTCGACCATGAGCTACATGTGGATTTGCAAGAATTTAATACATGTTGTTGGTGGTTTTGATTAGAAATTTGAGTTTTCTATCTCTTTTCCATATCCTTCTTCCCCATTCTTCTATATGGTTGAATAATTATCATTTGTAATGGTTATACTCTCTTAGATTACAAGAGCCTTATTAATAGTAGTGTTCTTTTGTAGTTGTAGGCCTCGGACTTGTCTTCGCATGCGGATTATTTCCTCCTTCCACCATTGTAATTGATTGTGCATACTTTGGAAGCAATAGAAGGTTGATTTTGTCATTATTATTTGCCTTAGTTCATATTTTATTACATCTACTTACCTTATTTTACATTATTGGTATATTGTGAATGTCTTATGTCTCTTGCGGTGTCCCTTTTGTATTGCATTTCATGAAAATGAGCTCTTCAATGATGTTTTTGATTGTGGTACACATGACTGATTTTCCTTTATGTATTTTCCCTCATTTTTAATCATATGATAGTGTTCAACCCCTTCTTTCGGGTGCTATAACCTCCCTTTAGCTTAGGATTTTTTTATGCATCTCCTTCTCACCCTGGTCCCTTAGAATTATTAAGTAGAGTCAAATAGTTGCATTTCCTTCCTAGGAATAGTTTTAATAGTGGAAATAAGTAGAGGAATTCGGCCTTCTCTGAAGGTATGTATCAAGTGTAAGGTACCACAACTTGGAGATAACCCCATGTTTCCTCAAATCCCCAAATCATTACGATTTGGGACGGGTGCAATATTTAGCTCTAACAATTTTTGGCATGCCCAATGGGACAAGTTATAAGAGCTATATACCTTTATTTCAACAAGTTTGATGCGTCCTTGTTGAAATCCAAACTTTGGAGGCTTGTTTAAACACATTTAAGGTGACTCCCAACATCCATATCTATTTATTTCAACAATTAGCGTGCCTCTTTCATGAGAATGATACAAATCAGATAGAGCACAATAGTTGAAGAATCCTTTGAATACATGCGTTATCTCTAAGAATAATAATTAAGAGTCACACGTGCATCCCCATCTCTCACACGCACGGGGCTCATTCCACTCCTCCTCTTGTTAGACCTTACGCACACTCCTTTATGGTATTGAGACCCATCATAGCCATGGCGTAGCAAATAAATATGCCATTTTTAGCTTCAAAAGTGGTATTCTTCCGGCCCTTCCTACGTAAGAGTGCACTCAAGATCTATCTCAAAAGATCTTAATATTATAATGGCAAGGGATCCAATCTCCCTTTACTATTTATTATAATGGTTGATAGTTTAAGCAAGATCTATCTCAAAAGCTATTAATATTGGTATGATAAAGGGATTTCAACCTACTTCTGGTAATCAGGTTTCCTCACACCAGCAGTTTGCTGATGACACTCTCCTTCTTCTGATGGCCCTAATGAGGCGAAGGCTATCAAAACTATTCTTAGATTTTATGAGGAAGCCTCGGGGAAAAAGTTAATTTTGACAAAAGCTCTATCTATTTTTTCAATACTCCTGTAGAAAGGCAAAGAAAGATTGCTCTTATACTTGGATGCACTATTAATTCACTACCCGCTACTTATTTAGGACTCCCTTTGAGTACTTGTAAGGTTTCTAATGAGGTTTGGAATGATCTTATTAAAAGATTCCAAAAAACTGGCTGGTTGGAAAGGAGCTTTACTTTCAAGTGCAGGCAAGTGTTTATTGATAAAAAGCACTCTTCAGAACTTACCTATTTATATCATGTCAATGTTTAGCATTCCAGCAACAGTATTGAATAGTATTGAAAAAATTCAAAAGCACTTTTTATGGCATGGTACTGAAGACAAGTTTAGATACCATTTAGTGGCTTGGGAGTAGGTTTGTAAACCAAAGAGGATTGGGGGGTTAGGAATCAAAGAAATCAAACATATGAATGCTGCTCTTATTGCAAAGTTGGGTTGGAGACTTATAAAAGAACACAAGCCTTGGACAGAGTTGGTTAAAATTAAATACCTTTCCAACCAAAGCAAGAATTCCTTTATTTCTGATCAGTCTCTTCCGAATGGTTCTATTTTCTGGAACAATCTTCTCCACGTCAGACATATTCTCTCTCAGGGATGTAGCTGGAAGCTTGGGGATGGTCAAGACATTAATTTCTAGACTGATAAATGGTCGGATATTAACTGGTTTTCCTCTTATGGTCACATAAAAGACAACTTGATTAGAAATTATGGGCACAAAGTTCAGGGATATATTGAGGTGGATGAAAAGGAAATGATTAAAAGTAGATGAGGATAATGTGCGGCTGATGTTTCTTCTATGCAGATTCATCTCTCCCTCATTCATATCAGTCCTCAAAATCATAAGGATGAGCTCATTTGGAAAGATTATTTTGATGGAGAGTACTCGGTTAAATCGGGTTACAATTCTTTCTTTGCCTCTATTGAAAGTGATACTGAGTGGCATAAGCTATGGATGCCAGAGCTAACCCCTAGAGTGAACTTTTTCTGGTGGCTCATCATTAAAGGCAAGATCCTAACTAATGACAATCTCATTAGGAAAGGGTTCATCATGCCGAATAGATGTTGCATGTGTCAGGAAGAAGTAGAAGACATCAAACATTTATTTCTTCATTGTAAGTACACTTCCAAAATTTGGCATCTTATTTTAGCTAAATTTAATCAGGATTGGATCTTCCCCTTACTTGTCTTCAAGCCTGGGAACAATGGAACTCTCCTTACAAACATTGTGTGGTAAGGAGATTATGGCAACTAGTTTTACCCCACACCATGTGGCGAGTTTGGAAAGCTCGTAATGATGTCATTTTCAGGAATACTAGAAAGTTATGTAACAAAGTTTACAAAGAAATTATCATTGATGTGAAGGACAACATTGAAATATTTAAACCTCCTAAAAATAGACTTTACCCTGAGGAAGAAGAGCACATTTTGGCTACTTGGAATATAGGCACTGATTTGCATAAGAATAATAATAATATTGATAGATCCACTATCCGATGGATTAAGCCTCCCAGTGCTTGGCATAAATTGAATTTTGATGGGGCCTCAAAAGGCAATCCTGGAGATTTTGGAGGAGGGGGAGTCATTAGAGATCACAAAGGCTATTTTGTTGCTTCCTTTTCTGGAAAAATGGGTAGGCAAACTAACCACTACTCAGAAGCTCTCATTGCTCTTTGGGGTATAAGGCTAGCCAGAGATTGTAATATTTCAAATATTATAATTGAGGGTGATTCGCTAAACATTATCAATCTCCTAAATAAAAAAAAATCCCCCAGTTGGTCAATTAGAGACTTCATTGCTGAAGCTACTGATATTTGTAAGAGTTTTGAAAATTTTGAAATCAAACATACCTACCGGGAAGGCAATAGGGTGGCAGATGATTTGGAAAATTTTGGGGTTAATAATACTTTTCAAACTTGGCTAAGAGGTGACATTCTTCCCACTAAAGTTAATGAAGACATCATCAATGATTTACATGGCTTACATGGCTTGGAAAGTAATCACTAAAGGTTGTAATGCTGATGCTAAGGAGCGGCTTTTTAAGTACAGTGTGATGACATCATTAAAGATTTGCGTGACCTAGAGCGTCATCATTAATAGGCATAGGGTGGATGCTAAGGAGTGATTAAATAATTACAAAGTAAAGTCTAATAATTACATCTATTCACATGATTGGGAGGGATTCAAAAATAGAGCTGAGGCTGATCCGCATAGTTTTCAATTTTTTACCATTGTGGGCAGAGACACAGGAAAAATGGGGGGACCGCCTTGCAAGACTGAGCCCACCCATAATCCATCTTGGAAAGATGATACAGTTCTTTGGAACTACCTTCAAAAAGGGGGTCTATCAAACTTTATTGAAAAAATTCAAGGTTTTGATCAGGATCTCTCTATCAAATTTGCTCAGGGATGGAGGAATTGCGTGGTTAAGTACATCAACATTGAGGTTGAGATATCAGAGGAACTTATTTCCCAAGTCAGGGCTTAGTTTAGACAGCAAAAATTCTTTAACAAGTGGGTGGACAGAGATGTAGAAGCTAAGAAGTTTCTTGATGAGGGGGAAAATCTTGAATTTGTGACTGCTGGCATCAAGCTTACCTCTGTTCCCAAGCCGTTTGCTGAAATTACAAGGATGGTAGTGAGGTATGTTACTTTAGAAGGGTGTTTTGTCACTATTCCCCAAAATAATTTGATCTTTCTTAACCATTTTCGTAGAGACATCATCATCAACTTCCCTCATTACTTGTTGAACTCTTTGGAGAAATCGGTTCTGGAAGTTCAAAATCACACTAGGGCGGTTCCCCTTCATCAAGGGTTAATACTGCTTATTCACCGCCAATGCTCAGCCTGTCCCCATTTGGATTCTACTCCTCCCTCAGCCTTCATTCCTCCCCTGCCCCTACCTCCATTCCGCCCCTGCCCGAAAGGAAGCTTGACACTACTTCAACTAGCAAGAAAAGGAAGAAGATGAAAACAAAGGTCCCTACTTCTGAGAGGGTTCTTAGAAGTCATAAAGACCTGGAGCTTGCTGCAAATCTGTTACACATTAGTAATCTAGTGGAGGAGCCTAAGGATGAGGATTTGTTGGTCAGAGTGGGTAAGATGGAAAAGGAAATTCAAGAACTTAAGAGTGTTATTAGAGAAATGGATAAAGCTAAGGGAAAAAGGAAACTGCAAAATGATGAAGAGGAGGATATCACTACTAAAATTTTCAAGAAGCTCCAATCTCTGGATGGTAGACTTGGAAATGCAAAAGGACATAATGACTGTATCCTCTCTGCCCTTAAAAGTATCTATAATTTCATTGAACAACATGTTCATAGTATTTGCAGTGTGAGCGGTATTACCGAGGACATTTGGGGCTCCAAGGAGAAAAGAGATATTGTAATTGCTCAGGCGGATTTGAAAGACCCTTCCCAGGCCACCACCATTGCATTCTTTGTCTTGATTCAAATGATCAAAGCCAAAATTGACCAGGCTATCAAGTGATGTGGAGTTCTGTTAGTGTTTCTTGTTTGTGTGAAGTTCTTGTTGTGACGGTTTTGGTGCTGTCTTTTGGCTGAGATTTCTAGTGATGGTTATCTCTTGTTCATTTTTTGTCTCTTCGCTTTTGTTCAAATCACTGTACATATTGATCCTATTTTATTACTATTTTATATTATATGGTTGTTGAGCCCTCTGATGTTGGACATTTTGCTCCTTTTTGGGTTGTTTTTACCTCTTTTGATATTTGGCTTTTGAGCCTTCTATATACAGGGTATAGTCCCTTCAAAACTATTTACCCATAATAAAAAAAAAATAGCGTACTCAAGAGGATTCCATTTTTCATTAGTGAGAATCAAACTACCCTTGTAGATCATATTCAAGACATTGTAAATGTCTGCTCATTATATCTAGTCATAAAAGATGATGTCACCTTTGTAAGGCTACTTTCTTCTTCACTCAAAGGTAAATCACTTCAATGGTACATAAGTCTAGGACCTACCTCTATTCACAACCTGGGATGAACTTGGTAATTCCCTTTGCAGTTAGTTTGAGGAGAAGGATGATAATCCTTGTTAGAATAACTAACAACCATCAAGAGAGATCCTAATGAGCTCATGGCTGATTTCAACTTTAGATTTCAAAAGAGATGGGACATAATTCCTCTTCTCTTAAGACCAACTCCATAAGGTTCTTTTCTTTATTTATTAAGATCTTTGAATTCTAATATAGTTTTTATGATACAATCTATGGGTGTTGTGTAGCTTCTTGATGTCTATCATGTAACCATTAGGGCATAAAATTGTTTAATCCAAGCTGGTAAGATAGCCCCTAGATTTTTATGTCCTTGTTTCCTAAATTACCTCAAGTACCTCAGCCTTCCATTGTTCCCATTCTTGAATAGTGTTCCCAACTCATTGCCTCTACATCATAATCTCCCCAACAATAGAAAGAGGATGAAGAGATGAAGACCTTGATTAGAAATATATCCAATAAAGTTATATCCTTAGAAAAATAGCAAGCGAAAGCCTTTAGAAACATCTCTAATCAATTATTCAATCAAATCCATCACCTTGTAGAAATTAGAGGTATGGGAAAAATCAATAGAATAATAGATTTAAGAATCAAAATGTGCACCTTTCTCTTTGGATAATTACTCTTGTGCAATCCCTTCCTGCACCCAATTTAAGAAAATCATTAGGTCTAGTGAAGAACAACATGGCCCAAGAGATAGAGTGGTGCTTTCCTTGCAATTTACCTCACATTCAAGTACAATTTGCACAAATTACTTGCGGTGCAACCCTTCATGATCTAGAGTGCTTCAAAGTAATGAACCTTCCACTAGCACATGAACTTGATAATAAAAAATATAGGAGATCAACCCTGAGAGAAATCCTATATTCTTTGGGGTTAAATATTTCTGTGGAGTGAACCAAGTTATGGATAGTTCAAATAGACCATGCACCCAAGTTGTCGATAACATGAGATCAAAGAAAATAAAGTTGGAAGCTAACACATAACCTTCATCTTCTTTGTGAATGATTGATATTCATAAATATAAGGATGGCGGGAATCTACCCAACAACTCTAGTGTGCATGTCGAAGCACACAAGGTTCGCACGATGTTCCAAGTGAAGTTGCACCCACCCTTATTTTGGTAGGTCAATCCTCTACACAACCCAAAGAACTTGTCTCAACACCTAAACAATCAAGAAAGGATAATTATATGCCTCAAATGCACAATTTCATGGGCCTTCCATTCAACATTGTGGATCAGATGAAGAAAACAAATGTGAACATCACAATGTGGGATGACCTAGCTATTTGATCTTAGCATGACCCCCTGCATGAAGCTCTTGAGAAACTCCCACGTAATGATCCAATCATTCAAAGACCTCAAGATGATTTCAATCTATATGTGCTTGATAGTAGGAAACATCTTATACACAATTATATGATTGACTTAGGGCCAATACTTTGTTATGCTTAAGAAAATTTCTGATATCTTAGGTCTTAAGTATAGCCTTGTCTCTAAAGGAGTCTTTGCAACTTTATGGATGAACTGTTAACATCTTAGGAGTCATCAAGGATCTTGAGTTAACCCTTCATGTATGTCCAATTTTAACAATAACTAAAGATGTGTCAGTCATTGAATTGCCTCTGTTGTTTGACATCTTCCTATCAATATATTTCATTGCCAAAGTGGGTGGTTACTTGTATTTTGATTGGTCTCATATTCTCCTAAGAAAAAGGTATGGTACCAGATTTACCATACAAGATGAACCTATATTTTCCTATCATGTTGAGTCATATAACCCTTCCCCTCTCCAAGCTAATTGCCTCATCCAAAAGTACTAAGAACAAGAGTCCTTTTCAAAATATAAACCTATTCCTCCCTCTATACATGATATTTTATTAGATGAATGGGATAAGGAACACTATGAATTTGATCCCTATGATACAATTGTTGAAACTAGTATTGGTACATACTACATTCTTGAAGAAGAAACCAAATTTTCCACCTCGCTCAAGCAAGAAAAAGATGATACTTTTGGACTATGGAAGATGTTCTTTGATGGTTCAAGAAGTAGAAATGGTGCAGGCACAGGTGTTGTTCGATCTATCTTTAGATCAAAAATTCCTCTTCACACATAGGATGCATTTTGCATGCTCCAACAATGTAGCAGAGTATGAATAATTAGTACATGGTCTCCTAATTGCTGATAAGAGATAGATTAAGGTGCTACATATTTTTGGGACATTGCATTGGTTATCCACTAGGTCACAAATAAGTGTGCAACAAAGAATAAGCTTTTGAAATCTTATAAACATAGAGTTTGGGACCTTTTAGAGAGATTTTATGCTCTTAATCTATAGGTGGTGCCAAGAAAATTAAACAAAGAAGTAGATCAAATGTTAACCCTTGGTTAACAATTCTCACCAACTAAGGATTTTTTCAAGAGAAATGCACAACACATCAAATTGGTGGTCAGGCCATCTGCTACGAACAATGAAACCGGTTGGCAAGTGTTTGACAATGATGCACAAATTTTTCAATTCATTTAGAATGAATAGAAGTTTCTTCAAAAATGTAAGTTGACTTGCATGAAAACTATGATGATCAATTGATCCTACCTAAAGGATTTGTCACCTTAGAGTAAATTTTTAGTCCCGATGAAGAATTCAAGGGTGATGAAAAGAACATGTGTGCAAAATAAGAAGACTTTGCTAGTCGATTACATTATTACACATGGAAAATATTTGTTTCTTGGTAAGGTTTGCACGCATGATGAAAATAAGGCCTTCATATTATTTTGTCAAAATTATGTTGAAATTTTCTCATGGGAATATGAAGACCTCAGAGGATTTGATCCAAGTGTTGCTTAACACTCCAATGACCTTGATCCTAACATCAAACCCATTAGAAAAAAGAAAAGGCCTGTCAATTCTAAGATAGAGCCCCTCATAAGGAAGGAGTTATCTAAACTCATTCAGGGAAAAAATAATTCCTATCAAATACTCTACTTGAGTAGCAAATAATTTTCTAGTGCACAAGAATAATGGTGAAATCATAATTTGTGTTGATTTTAGAGATTTGAATAAGGAATCATTAAAGGGTCACTATCCTTTTCCTTCTATGGAGTATGTTTTTCTGATGTGGCATTTGGGCACACAAAGATTTTCCATGTTGGATGGTTAGTCAAGTTTCAACTAGATCATGGTCAAAGGAAGAGGATCAATTCAAGATTACATTTACAACAAAATGGGGAACACATACCTATCAAAAAAATTCCTTTGTGTTTATCAAATGCAGGCACAAAATTTCAGAGAGAAATGGACATTTCCTTCAAAGGATACATCAATGATTTCATCCTACTTTACTTAGATGACATAACTTTCTTCTCAAAGTAGAGCATAGATCACATCAGTCATATGGAGAAAGTATTTGAGAGATTTAGAGAGTTTGGGGTGTCTCTTAACCCCAAGAAGTGTAACTTTTTTGTTGCACAAGGAAATTTTTTTGGACATGTTGTCTCAAATGATGAAATTACCATTGACGCAAAATAAATCACAATAATCCTCTCTCTTTCTTTTCTATCTCATAAAAAGGCCTTACAATCATTCCTAGGAAAAATAAATTTTGTTAGGAGATTTATTCCTAACTTTGCAGGTTTGGTTAGGCTGTCACCCTCGTGCTTAAGAAAGATACAATATTTAAGTGGAAAATAGAAGGAAAGGAAAGCTTCAACAATATTAACCAATAGATTGTGTGCACCCCAACATTTATTAGTCTTGAATATGCCATGTATTTTATCCTTTATACACATGGAGCTGATCCTAGTGTTGTTGTTTTCTTGACACGAGAAAATGAACAAGGAATGAAACATCCAATGGCCTTCTTTAGTCAAACACTAAAGGATTATGAATTGAAATACAGTCACATGTAAAAAAGTATTTACCATCATGCACGACCTAAATAAATTCAATATTATGCTTGCCATAAATCATGTCAAAGTGTTATTTTCACACTTCTATGTGAGAGACTTCATCATGTGAGTAGAAATCAATGAGAAAAGAGCTAGATGGGTAACCAAAATTATGGAGTATGATGTGACTATCAAAGCCACTAAGCTTGTAAGAGGAAGAACTCTCTGTAATAGATTAGTGAGGATAAGTAAAATGATCATGATACTTCTTTGTTTATGAATGAGTAACTCCTACACGCTTGCAATGGGATGAATGATATGGAAATGTTTCTTTATTTTGGTGCATACACTCTTGGTTTGATAAAAGCAAAGAGAAGAAAACTTGAGGTTGTAATCCATTTCTTATGCGATGATTGATGGCATTCTCTTCAAAAGATACATTGACGGTGTGTTGTTAAGGTGTATTGATGGTGCATAAGTCAACAAATTGTTAGTATAATTTCATGGTGGATTATATGGTGGAAAATTCTCTGCTAAGGAAAACAATGACAATAATTAAGGAAAAATACTTATGGCCTACCTTGTTTGCTGATGCGCATAAGTGGGTCAAAAATGCAAACAATGCACTTTCTTTATAGGCAAAAATAAATTAGTAGCACTACTCCTCCATCAATCAAGTGAATGAACCTTTTACGCAATGGGGTCTTGAATTCATTGGCATGATCAACCCCCTTTAAGCACTGGACATAAGTGGTGTTGACAACAACGGACTATTTCATTAGATGGACAAAAAATTTTGTCACACTCAAGGAAGCGGTGAGTCAATCATCCTTGACTTTCTTGAAGGTATTGTAACAAGGTTTGGCATTCCTCAAACATTATCTTTGATAATGAAAAATCCTTCCTTGGTATAAATTTTTGATTGGGATCTTATTCTTGGTATCTATTTGAATACTTCTTCCAACTACTACCCTCAATGTAATGACTTGGACGAGTATACTAATAAGAACAAGATCAAAAGCATGAAAAGAACAATGAATATCAGCCATAGGTAGTGTGACACATAAAGATCACGTGTGTGCTTTTGGAATATAGGATCACTATGAAAAAGGAAATTGGTACTTCACCTTACAAATTGGTTTATGGTAAAGAAGCTAGGATTCCTTTATCACTTGAGTTTCCTTCACTAGATCTATCCCAACAACTAGAGTTTGAGGGCATAGACTGAAGATAAATCAGAATGGTAGACCTAATTAAACATGAAGAACTAAAGAAATCTACCACGATCAATTTGGAATAACATCAAAAATCAACTAAATAGTGGTTTGATAGGAAGGCTAGAGCTCATGCTTCAAAGTGGGTGATCTAGTCTTAAAATGGGATGCTAACAAAGCTAAACCAGGGCATCATTCAAAGTTTGATGCACTTTAGAGTGGCCCATATATAACCAACTCTTCTAAGGAGGCTAACTCTTTTAAGTTGTCTCAGCTTGATGGATATGCACTATCAATCCCAATCAATGGGATCTATCTCAAGTACTTCCATTAAGTCCCTTTGCATCATGTACATATTATAGTAGTTTCAATTACTTCAAGTGCATGATTACTCATGTTGTTCTTCTAGTAGTATATGTTTATTTCCTCTCACACACTCATGCACATGCTATTTTTTTTGCTTATGAGATGGAAGTTTACGTGCTCAAAAGGTTAAGTTTATAAAAGGAGAATATCCAAAAGTTCTCACGTGTAAAGTCTAGGAAGTGCGTCATATGACTTTAAGGGATTTTCTTCAAGTTATAAATTAGAATTTCATGTTTTCATACCAAATCCTTGCCCAATGGATTCTTCAAGGCCATTTATAATCTTCATATAGTAGGCATATGTTCCCAAAATTCATCAAATTGTTGTCCAAAATAATCCCTTGGTTATTTTGACAACTTATAGTTTTATCCTGGCTATGGCATCAAGTTTTAGGTTGCTCATGCAATTGGTTTTTCTTCCTTGGTTCATTTCCTTGGTTACAGTTCTTCACAAGTGCCCTCGCGTACTATTCATGTGCTTCCACTTATCTTTCCCTTTCCTTTTATTTCTTCTATGTTCCTTCCACATGCTCCCACTTTCCTCCTGCTTTATTTTGCTATCTCCATCCATTTTTCCTTTGTGTGCACTTCTTACACATTCACTTTCATTCCCGGCTGTTACACACTTCCCGCATACACTTGTAGAATTCCCTTATATTTTTCAAGTCCCTTATATGAACACTCATGCGCACATTACCTTTCTTCCCGAGTCCCACACATCTCTATACATGCACTTGGTGTGCTCACAATTCCTTTCACAGGTTTATTCTTTATATGTTCCTCCCTTCTCCTCTTGACATGCTTTGTGCACTATCTTTACTAAGATTCCTCAATTTCCTTTGGTGTACCTTCAAACTTCTCTTGCACATTTGAATACCTATGCAAATATTCATTCCTTTCCCCTGTCCCCACACACCTTATTACACATGCCATATTTATTTTACATTCTTGCATATGTTGTAAACTTTCCCTCTCACCCCCTACAACTCCCGAATTTTCACCCAAGGTGTAAACCTCCATGCTAATCAATGTGTGCCATGTGTCCATTATTGAGATTTATAAGATAAAGTTCATCTCATGTGGAAAAATTGAAAAGTGCCGGCTATCGCCGATCCTTATGGAAAATGAGCAAGCAACACGTGGGAGAGACATAACATTGATAATCAACTAACTCCCATGACTAATCAAGTCACGCCATGTGTCTTTCATGTTCCTCTTATACTTCATAGCTTCAAATCACCATAAATTCTTCCACAAAGCTTGAAATCATGTGTTCATGTCTTTTGGAAAGCTACTAACATGGACTACACTCTAGGATTTTCAAAATCTGATTTTGGTGGATTTAGTAGGTGAAAATGGGAAAATGCCATTCTGGTCATTAATGCACACTTCCAGTCAACTCAACCACCTAGATTTTATCATATTTTGAATCTTTCCTTCTTCCAAAAATTATCTAACATGGAGAGTCATATCTAATAGAGCTACAAGAAAAATTTATAGGCATTCAATGCATGTTGTTGGTGGTTGTGATTGGAAATTTGAGTTTTCCCTCTATTTTCCCTCTCTTTCTTCCCCATTCTTCTATATATTGTTGAATAATTCTCATTTTTAAAGGTTGGAATCTATTGGATTGTAAGAGAATTATTTAGAGTAGTGTTCTTTTGTAGTTGTAGGCCTCGAGATCTAGCTTATTGCATGTGGATTCTTACCTCCTTCCATAATTGTAATAAATCATGCACACTTTGGAAGCAATAGAAACTGGATTTTGTGGCTATTCTATGCCCTAGTTCATATTTTATTACATCTACTTTCCTTCTTTTACATTATTGGTATGATGTGAATGTCTTCTCTTGCAGGTCCCTTTTTTGTTGTGTTTCGTGAAAATGAGCTCTTAAATTCATGTTTGGACTGTGGTACACATATCTTCCCTTCCTTTCTACATTTTCCCTCGTTTTCACTCATCTGAGAGTGTTCATCCCCTTCTTTCTAGTGCTATCACCTCCCTTTAGCTTAGGATTTTGTTTTATGCATCTCCTTCTTACCTTGGTCCCTTGGAATGATAGAGTAGAGTTAGATAGTTGCATTTCCCTTCCTAGGAGTAGTTGTAGCAATAAAAAAAAGCAAAGCAAGTCAAAATTCTCGATAGGCATGTCTCAAGTGTAAGGTCCCACAACTTGAAGACAAGCCCATGTTTCCTCAAATCCCTAGATTATCCTAATTTGGGATAGGTGTAATTTTGAGCTCCAACAAGAAGCAAGAGATAAATATTAACGGGGTATTAATGGCAATTACATAGAGTTGAAAGCTCACGCATGTGAAAAATAAATGGAAAGAATATTTACTACCCCTCTTCTAAGGGTATTAGAAGGCATGGAGGAAATTCATTTTATTTACCTTGCAATGAAGATAGGAGCTCCATAGTGAAAAATAGTGAATAGAGTTTTAAAAAATGATTCCACGCAAAAATTTCACTAAGAAACCATATGCCATTAATGTAAATCAATAATATTTTGTTATAAATTCATACAAGAGGGTAAAATAAGTCAATCCATATATACAAACCATTCTCGACCACCATTATTCAGGGGTTACAAATTTCGCTAAAACAAAAAATTTGGGGCAAAAGCGCCCAGGGTAAACTTGAGTGGTTTTAGACCAACCAAAAAATAGGGCAGACATGAAGATCGAGGCACAAAGAGAAGGTGGTAAAAAAGAGCACAATTTCAATGAGTACATCAGCTACTACATCTTCAAACGAATCGAATCCATGCTGATCAATGAATCTAGGAATGTTGAACAAGAGGCCACCATCATCGATGAAGCAAAATCAAGGGAGGCCGTAAGCACTTTAGTGGTTTAGAAAGGAAAGATCACTATGGGCACAAGGAAATTTCCCAGGAAATTGAAAACCTCTAGATATCTAACATTCAACATTGAGATGTAGTACCCCAAGGGATCTTAAACCATCCAGGTTTGGAACAATAACGTAACCTTATCCTAAATTTCAAAATGCAATCATATTACTCTCAAGCTTGATGGAACCATTGCAAAAGAAATGTTGCACCCAAAAGGTTAGAAAGATACTCAAGGTAATGATGTCTACGACAATAACATGTGGAAGACATTAAAAATAAGGGGGTTTAAGCTAATATAATTACCAAACTTCAAAAAACCCATATAATTGTATCAATACCTCATTTTACGCATCGGGAAGAATGCTTTTACTTTGCGGGACAAATAATGTAGATTTATTGCCATTTGATCCACATGGTGACATGGCTTAACAAGATTGGAGAATACTTGGCATAAGAATTAGAATATGATGCTTGATTGATAGTATTTTTACCTCCTCAAGTACAAGCACAGAGGAAAATTCATGTCCATAGAAGAAGTATGAGACCTTAGGACAAGAGTTGTTATGTGCATCACTTAGTAAAAATTTCAAGAGAAAAATATGGACAAAAATCAATTAAATGTTTTTATGTATTACGCACCAAGCAAAGTGCATGGGACTATTTTTAACTACTCCCAGTTTGTTCCAAAAATATAGTAGCGGATGTTGATCTAGCCCAAGAAACCAAAGGGATTAAATTCTAATGGGGTGTGATTTTGTTGTTGATCGTCTTTAAAGAGATTAGGTATTAAAGGGGGATACGAACCGACATGGTAATTTCTAGGAAAAAACCCATCACCATTAGTTATGTATAAGAGATTCATAGTGCCCATATCTCTTAAACATTATTATAAAGCAAGGTTTATAAACTAGTTCAAACACTTATGCAGTTTCTTAAAGAAAGACTGGAGGGTTTTGCGCTTATTGCTTTAAGAGTTAGTTAGAGAAGTAGAATTTGGTGTCGCCATGAATTACTTGGTGGAAAGAATAAAGAAGGACGATGAGACTTGGACGCCATGGGCTAAGCTTCCATATGATTTTACAACAGATTACTTTCTCCATTTGTTTAAAAGGGTTAAGGGGGCCAAGAAGTTTAACATATATACATAAAGAATAGATGAGGATGTTTATATGTCTTTGTGAAAAATATACAAACATCTAAACCGAGATGCATATAAAATATCCCAAGTCAAAGATATATTTCATCTCAAAAAATGGGAAAATATCATAGTAGGGAATGAGGCATTAAAGTTGTTCTTCTATTTGTTCCCAAAGAAGAAGGATACCCGGAGGATACGGTAGATGTGGATCCCAAAAAGAATCGGTAATGCCTAAACATAAGCACCAAGGAACCAGAGAACATGTATAATGTGTTGCACATGCCTCGAAGAGAGGAAAAATAAGTGTGCACAATCTTCCCAAGCTACTATGAAGCATAAATTAAGCACAAAACATGCACCAAGAAAGGAAGAAGCTAAAAACCAACAAAAACACTTGGGAAAACTCCAAGCACATTCTCTTCAAAATAACCACACCAAAAAGAGGCAAATGTGGATGTACAAGTACAATAATCCCCACATGATGTAGGGCCAAGCTTGAATGTGGAATACTCTAGACCTATTAAAACATCCTTGGGGTTCAAGTCACCTCCAAAAGTGGTGGAGATCAAAGATACCTTAGAGAGGGAAGAAACACGCGAAAAAAATGTGAATAAAAAAAAATCATGGACAGAAAAATGTCCATGAAGAATAATTTCACCCAAGTAAAGGGAAGGAGAAAATAGAGGACCAAGAGCAGAGCCATGACAAAGAAACACCGTACTACCACCCCGTAGGCAAGAGATCAATGTGCTCCACTTTCCAAGAAGGGAAAAATGATTATGAGTTGTTCCAATGGAGCACTCTTAAAAATACAATGGCATCTAGGCACTCCAAAAAGGCCTTATCCTTTTCCTTGGATGCTTGCAAAGAGGAAACACTCATTGAATTTCCTAGTGATAAAATTCTTACCGTACCATCAAAAGAAGGAGACCCAATTTTCCTTTTGACAACGTATAATTTTTCTCGAATCCTAATTCGAGAGAAGCATTGTTTAAGATTGCAGGAAAAGCAGTGCAACAAAATCTCCAAAACAACGGTGAGAGGCAAACACATAAAGCAAAGGTAATAAGTTTAGAGGAAGAAATATGAGAAACAAAGTGATAGTTGTGGGAAACCCAACATGAGAACAAATTCCTAAGGGAAAATTATTCACGCATAGAAATAAAAGTTTAATCCCTTCGAGTGAATACTACACAATGAGCCACGAAATATTGCAAGATGACTCACTCATACCAGGTGAGAAAAAGATGAGCTTAACCAGCTCATACATATATTATTCAAAGAGATATACAAGGAATGTCAAAAGGTAAAATGACAAGGAGATGACGGTGAAAACATATGCACCATATGTAATGCAGAAAGCTCGCATCCTGTGAGGAAATTGGAGGCTATAGTAGATAAGTCAAGAAAAATATTTCGAGGGTTTTATAAACAACAACAAATAATTCAAGTCGAACAAAAGAACAAGGTAAATTTTAAGACCCCCTAAAAAATAACATAAATAATATTTGGTGAATTTGAAAATGACTTTTGCATGTAAGACGAATCTTAGGAAAAAAATTGTGAGGAAGAGAATTTTTGGGAAAATTGAGTTAAATTTTTTGTGACGCAACGAAAGAAAAATATTGTATGATAATGGTCGGCAACAACTAAAATGATACAAAGTGACCGGTAGTATTTTGCATGCTACCAGATGGTAGTAGTATTCATGCTCTTGGTAAAAATATTATACATGATACCGGCTAGTAGCATTATGTATACTACTGATGAAAACATCCGAATACAAGCTGGTTGGCAACATCCAAAATACTACTAAAATATATGAGCCAAAAATTCGATACCTAGGAACTAGCCGGGTAAGTTTTGGTAAAAGGTGTTTTTGGTTGAATTATGATTTGAATTAGATCTTAATGATTTTATTTCATTAAATTATACTTCTAAAGATTCAATTTTGTATATTGGTTCTCTTTTGAAGGTTAGTGGAAGCACTTCAATTAGCATGTTCTTCAGGATTGTATTTTGTAGATGTTGATTTAAGGACACCTAGGAATATTATGGCTAATTTTTGATGATGTGTCAAGTTTCTTGACATTTTAATGATTTTTTTGGAATTTTGTGACCCCTTTATACGTGCACACCATGTTGGAAGTTGTTTGGAAAATTTTAGGAGCTTAAAACAAAAGGTAAGATCATTTGTGCACTAGAGGACAAAACTGACATGACAGTTACAAGTCAGTTTGCAGAGGTTAGTTATGTAAGAGATTCCAAGTTTTGCATGTGTTTAAGATGTGATTTGAAGTCAATAATATGAGAGGATTATTAATTATTAGAGTAGAAGTCAGGAGTTACATGCTAAAGGCCAAGAATGGAAGAGAACTCATAACTGAAAATGTTAAAGGTGAAATAACTACTCTTTAACAATTTTGTTTTTATATTCTTTCCTTAATGTGAACGATTTTTGAGAAGTGAAAAGTTGTATGAGTATGAGATAATGTGGAGGAAAGTTTGAGAACAAGTTCACACATGCAGGTTGGAAAATATATGAGCCAAAAATTGAAAAATCAAAGATAGGAGCAGCCATGGAAGATTAAGGTGCAACAGAGAGCAAGCTTGAAATTTGGTGATTCTTTGAGAGTATTTTGTGTGAAATGATTTATGTTTTTATATTCTAATAGAGTTTCAATTTGATTGAAAATTAGAGACCATTGTATTTATGAGAATTTCATTGTGAAAGGGGTGAGAGAGAGAAAGAAAGAAGAGTTGATCTAGTGACCATAATTGTTGAGTTAAGCAACTTGTGCTTGTAAATGGTCAAAATTATTGTAGATGAAGTGGTTGCTTGACAATTATAGGGAATTGTATCTTCCTTGAAAGTTGTAGCTTGGTCAATATGGATTGTAGTTCCGTGTCTAGTGGTATCTAGGCTAAACTGGGGGGTATAGCTCTTTGTTGAGTGGTGGCTCAACTAAAGAGATCATTGTAATCTAGGGATAGTTATCCCATATAGTGCTATGATTTCAGTGGGTTTTCTCCCATTTTGATGGGTTTCCCACTTACATGAGGTGTCCTTTTTGTGTGTTTTCATCTCTCTATCTTTTGTGTTTCATTGCTCTCATTTTAGTTGTGTTGAATTCATGGAATGTACTATTGGATAAACTTATAACAAGAGTTGAAAATTTTGAGTTAGGACTAATTCAACCCCCTCTCAATCCTAAATATTATATTTATTATTATCAGAGCATGGTCCTTCTTGAAAAGCATAAAAACTTGAAGGTGATTCTCAAGACTCAAAATGGCAAGATCAACTCACAAGAAGCATCAAGATGAAGCCCACAAAGAGAGGTTGTTGATGGAAATGGGAGGTTTTAGTAGCTCCATGCATGATTCAAATGATGAGGAAGCAGAGGTTAATCTAGAAGCTGAATTGGAGAGTGCACTAGAAGAATTAGATAAGTCAAGGAAGAAAAACAAGAAATTGAAAGTCTACATCAAATCCTATGAGAATCACATCACCCTTCTTGAGAATAAATTGAGAAATCAAGATCAAGAGGATGCTCAAGAATGCAAATAAAATGATTCTCAATTAGAGAAGGTGCTAGACTCTCTCAAACTCAAGGAAGAAGAGGTTACCAAGTTGAGAACCTTGGTGATGGAACAAGAAGGTAAAATTAGACACCATGAAGAAGTGTTGGCCCAAAAGGAGAAATAACATGAGAAAGAGGTAGAGGAGCTTGAGGAACAAGTCAAACTGATCTCTAAGGATCTTAAGGACAAAATTGAAGAATGTGATAAACTGAGCTCAGCCATGAAGACACTTCAAGAGGACTGAACCAAGAAAAGCAAGAAAATGTGAAGGACAAGGAAAAAAATAAAGATAAACCAAGACATTCCAAGGAAAATGGAGGATTCAAATATCCCAAGAAGATAATCAGACAACCCAATGCAAGGAGAACACCAAGTAAGTTCTATGGTTCATGTTTTTCATGTCATGGTTTTGGTCATAAGGCTAGAGAATGCAAATGGCTTAAGGTAGACAAAGAACATCCATGGAGGGATTGTAGACCTGAGTTTGAGAAGAATAGGATATGTTTCAATTTCCATGAAATAGTTCATGAAGCTAGGTGGTGCTTGGAAGAGCCTAGGAATCAATCTTGCACAAATGGATCTCCTAGAAACAACAAACATATCATTTGCTTCAAATGTCTAAAACCTAGACACTATGCCAAACAATGAAAAACTAAGCTATATGTTTATAAGAAGAAGGAAGTGGAAAAATCCAAATCTCAGAGAATACTAAAGGAAATCCTAGTGGAGTTAGAGAGATATAAACTCAAGACAAGAAAGAAAAGGAAAATCCACAATGATGGATGACTCAAGACAAGACAAGGTGAAAACCAAGGCAAGTGAGCTCAACCTAGATCAAGCCACAATATAATAAGGCATTCCTGCTCAATTTTGGGATAGTACATGTGTGTATAATCCTAATTTTAACTTAGAATCAAGAAATGAAGGCACAAATCCTTTCCCAAAATAGTGCACAAGAAATTCAAGATGCAAAAGCAAGAACAAGGAAGAAAGTTTGAAGTCAATGGATTCCTAAAATGAGTTAATGTTATTATAGTGCTCTAAGGATCATTGAATGTCTTCACTATGCTTCTTGAAGACATCCATAGGTTGGAGAAGAAATAGGCAGCAGGAGAAGTTGGACAAATTCATTAAACAAGATCATGGTGCAATGAAACAAGGTGCTTTCTCTTTGACCAGTTTTTGGAAAACAAGTGGGAACAAGCTCAACTTCTGCTTTCATGACTTTAAAATGGTAAATTAATATCCCAACTCCTCTAAGATCATGAATTATGTGCTATTTTTTCAAGTTGTGCTCTCATCTGGCCTAGGTTCTTGACAATCCTAGGAAGTAGCATTGAGGTTCTCAACCAAATCTCTAGAAAAGAAGTGTCTTTGTTAGGTCATTTGATGGAATCAGTGGATGAAATTGTTAAATTATCATCATAAGTTCCCCCTCTCAATTATACAAGAAGAAAATTAGTTCATTCATGCTCCAAATGTCTAGCACTCATGACAGTTTTGGAAGGAAGGTGTAAGCAAGCTCAAGAAGACCTGGTTGAGTGAAGCGAGATATATGGAGATACCTAATATTTTGAGGTGAAATATTTTTCAAAAACCTTAGAAGGGATATAAATACTCATAAAATTTTCATGCATTTCTTTGAAAGTACATATTTTGGTCTCTTTTATCTTATTTGGATGATATGGAACATGAGAATGCACATCTACGAAAAATGTGGGCTCATGTTTTATGACATGTCATAACACTTGAATAGACATAATTTTTTTGTCTCCACAAGGTCACCATGATGGTATGGAACTTCTCCTATACCCAATAAATAAAATAGTATAGGTATTCTAGGAGTTGAGCACTTGGTTTCTTGTTATTGGTGAGTGTGATACATATCTCTTTGTAGAAATATAGGAACATCACCATGTGCATTTTATTATGAATATGTTGAGTTTGAATAGGTTCATGTTGATCAAAAAGTTCTCTTCCACCATGAGTGACATCACATACATCACAAAGAAATTTAAAGTGATCATAGTGAAGTCTCCTTGGCAAAAACTATGACTCAAAGTACCATGTGTATTTTATCTTCATCTTGACATGTGATTGCATGTGAGTTGAATTTGAGTTTGAAGTGATCAATTAATGCATGAATGGTAAAGAGATTTTACTTCTTGTTATTGGTGTTTTGAAGATCATACAACCTATATTTGTAAGTTATCTCTCATATAAGACAAGATATATTGATCGAGAGAAACTATGAGTGTCTTGGACTATTCTTTCAATAAATTGATTTGTATCCATGAGACAATCATAAGGGACAAAACTTGAAGTTGATTAATAAGTGAAGTTTACAGAGGCTTTTGAGATGAATTTCCAAGACCTTATCTATTTTGAAGATGGTTTTGAAGCCATATATGTCTAATAAGTGCATCATATACAATGTTTATAGCTAATAAAATGAACATAGGCCTGTGGGTGGTGATGTGCTCTTATGGAGGATTCTTGCATGAACTTCTTGAAGAGTGTGCAAGTCTAATCAAGATCTAAGGTTGTCTCTTAATTAAAAGGAAGTGGTCTACATGGTCTATTCTAATCCAAATGTAATATTTAGAACACAACGTGCACATAGGTATGAATTGAGAAACTACTTGTATGGGAGTTGATTTACACCATCCTTGATGGGTCTGGGTCCCAAGAAATATGTTTATGTAGTTGTGAAGAGGTCTATGAACTTTGAGGTTGTGATATCAAGCATGATAAGGCTTTCTTTTTATACTTAATGATTCATGAGCAAGTAACTAAATATAGGTATAGTGCATATGAAAGAGACAAAGTATGGTGTTTCCACAGGCTTTTGGTGTTTTCTAAAACCATTTATGATGTGCTAAAATTAAAGACCTGCCCATGCAATCTAGAAAGTGTTTTGAAGTGTTTAGTTAGTTTGGTCCATGAAGATGATGATTGGTTAATTTGTGTGAAGAAAGTACAAATATTTGACATGAGCATCTACAGGAGTTGAAATTGTTATGGCATAGGTAACTATGTTTTTAAGTCCTCTATGCAATAATCTACAAATTATAGTCATCTCAAGGGTATATGCAACAAGTCTTCATACTATCAAATGAAGAAGGTGTGAATTTTCCAATCACTATCATATATCACTTTGTAATTATCTTAGTCTAAGTATCCATATCCTATAAAAGTTGAGTCAAGATGATAAGAAGGTCAAGAAGTGTATAAGGGAGTAAATATTAAGTGTTTTTGGTCATCAAGTCATCAAAATGCTCTAGAAAGGACGAAATTGAAAACAAGACATTCAACAATAAAATTCAAGTTTAAATCTCTAGAAAATAGTCTAAACTGTGTAATCAAGGTGTGAGATATTTTGTAAAGGAATATATCTATAGTATCATTCAAGAGGCCTCTAGAGAAAATTTTGAAAATTGTGTCGGGATTGAAAAAATAAAGAGAAGGTGAGAATAATTTGTGCTCATGTGAAAACAAAGTTGCTCTTGACAAGGTCTGTATTGAATGCACCATCAAAGACACCTAGGGAATCATCCAACAAGGTTGAAGTTAGTCTGAGAAACATGAATGATAGGACTATGTGGTGATGGAGATATCATTGCATGACCATGAAAATCTTGGAGGTTGATCTCTCATTGATCCTTCCTTTACATATTGAATGGAGTCTAAACAAACTCAAATTGTGACTATACATTATGGTGGATATCTATAACTATGAGCCTATAGTAGGAAGCTACTTTAGATCCACATGCATATTACCTTAAAGGATGATGTGATTTTTCATGATATAGCTTGAGAATAAACTCCTAGGGTCCTTATGGCATGATGAGAACAAATAAAGTGGTGATGGAGACATATGTATGAGATACTTTGTTTGCACAACTCAAATTTAGTTAGAAAACACATGGTTGAGAATAGTAAGAATGTAAATGCAAGGGTAAATTGAGTGAGAAAGGTTTTAATGAAGACACAACCATATAAGAAGGTAACCAAGCATTGAGAACAAGTTTCATTAGGCATTACTATACATGGAGGGTTTAAGAACTCTAAACCCCATGACACAATTTTGACATAAGGAAATCTAGATCAATCTTACTTTTGATAAATGGGAGCCTATGTCATTTTAGATATGTAAATTACCCCAATATTCTGAGGATGACAATTCTAGGTCTTGAAAACAAATAGTAATAGTTTGGTAAGTGAAAATTCCCTCTTGGGCTAGATACTCGATATGCTTTAGGGTTTGAGTCCTATAGCTCTAAAAATTAGCACTTTGATTCAAAATTTTGAAGAGAGCGTGATGGTATGATGGTTGGAAGGTTTATACAAGAAATTTTAAGTTTCCATGTGTAAAGGCTTTGATTTATATGACAAAGGGAATTTTTCCTAGATTGTGAGGATAGTTGTAGGAGCCACCTTACAAAGGAAGATGAGATCTAAGAATGGAGTTACCTTTTGAAATTTCAAAAAAAATGAGAATGAATTAATGGTTTCCTAAAAGATACTCATTGTACCTTGAAACCTCATAAATATAGAGTTATTCTTGATGAATAGTAGGTGTAGACATGCCTAGTTGAGGGTTTTAAGACAAAGAGTAAAAAGGAGATTAAAGGAGAAAGGTTCGAGAGATAGGACACATAATTTTTCCTACATCCCGAGAGATAGTCCAGGTGAATAATGAAGGTGATAAATTTTTATGGGACCTCCTATATCCTTGAAATGAGTATGATGTCTCGAGAACCCTTGTCTTAAGGTTGCCAAAGTAGAAAATATTGAGCAAGATGATAAACATTAGTGGGTTGGTTGCTATGAATTAATTTCTCTGATTGGTATAAGAAATTTTTGAGGTATCAAGTAGGTTTGAGAAACTTGGACGTGTTTAAGGAGCACAAAGGCCAAAATTTGCAATATTGAACAATGAGCTAGTAAAAGGGAGAGCATGGTAGTTTAGGCAAGAAGAGTAAGTGACTAAATTATTGAACTAGGAATCATTTGGCCATGATGTATTAACATTGTGTGAAGCATGGTGAGGTGGATGAAAGATGGTTTTATTTCATACTAGCTCCCATAATTGAACTTAGTTATAGATCTTGAAGGAGTGGAAACTGATCTTTCTCTCAAGAGAGGAACAAGTCTTGAAAGTGCATATGAGTCAAACATGATGGACTATCATCTCAGGGGGAGACTATTGGATGTCCAAACCAGGTCCTTGGATCCTTCTCATGTTGTTTTGGATTCAAATTAGAGAAATCACAATCCAAGGGGGAGCTATGTTCATGTAAGTTGTCTTTATCTTGTCTTGATGAGCTTGGTTATCATTATGAGTCATTGGTTTCCATGTCAAGTCCATGCATACATTTTTCATAGATGTCAAAGGGGGATAAGTGTGCCAAGAAACATGCAAATGAGGTCATCTAAGTGTGTGTGCATTCACGGTTTCCATCAATGTTTCTAGGATGGTTGTCATCAATGACAAAGGGGAGTTTGTTAGAAGTGTGTGTCACTTGTGTTGTCATTGATGTCAATTCCATTGATGTCATAGTGGTCTAGGTGATTTAGGAGTATGGATAGGTGATCTAGGGGTATCCAAAGGTGCATATGTGTGGATTGAGTCTGTAAAAGGTGGTATGAATGTCAAACATGGTCCAGTCATGAAGTGTATGGGTCAAGTCAAGTCATTCTAGGCCTTGGCCTAGTGTAAGTACATGGTGTAAATCAAGAAAACATGATAATTAACTCAAAAAAATAAGGGAAAGCAAGTTTGGATCACTATGAGGTGGCACAGGAGGTGTAGAAAGAGCTACAAGAGACAAACCAGGTGCATGAGACTGAAACAAGTTAGTATGGAGCTTTCTTAAGCCAATCCACAAGCAAACAAGGTGTGAAATGTTGACCCAAGGTGATGATGAAAAAAAACATGATATTATCTTGGAATGATTATATATGGTTTGTACAAGTCTTCACAAGAATTTATTAAGATGTTTTGGGAACTTTTATAGGTCAACATAATACAACTGCTGAGAATCAGAGACTAAAGGGCACATAGATGAGATGGAATGGAAATATTCAAGATGAAACAGAGAAAAATATCACTTGGAGGTTTTATAGGGATGTGTCCTTGAGGTGTGAGAAAAAATTTAGAAGTTGAGGATGGATATTTTCAAGTTGTGTAAGTTTTTCCAAAACTAGGTTTCTCAAGGTATGCAAATTGAGCACCAAACTTCTTAGCAGTCAAGAAAAATTGTGGAGCATTATTAGGATAAATAATAAGAGAAAAATTGGATTAAATTTTTATAAAATCATGGTTCAAAAATTATTTCGGTGATTGGTTGATTATTTTAGAAATTCTACCCATCTTTGTGAGTATGTTTAAAACCCTCAAAACCCCAGTTTGGACCAGTTTTGGAAAATTGAGTTGGGTAGGTGTCTTAACTCAACTATTTTTTTCTTATAAACCTATTTTAACATGTATAGGAATCGTAGGGTATAATTCCATGATAGTTTTAGTTCATGATGTTTTGTGGGCCCTACTATAAAATGAGTGTTTTGAGAATATTTTAGTGTACATGAGAGGAACTTACAAAGGAATCTACGAGAAAATTTGAATTGGATGATTTTGAGAATGTGTTCTTCAACTTCAGAAATTAAATTGAGTTACTCATTTGGATAAAATGGGAGTAATGGTTGCATATTTGAGCTTAGCGCAAAAGGAGCTTGTTTGAGAAGCTAGTGAAGGAGAATGAAGGTAACCATGTTGAATTACATTGTATTGATGTTGTTTCTTTCCTTGATCATTATTTTTATGTGTAATATGATGTGTGGAAGTGCATAGTTCAGTTTGGAAAGGTCATTTCTTGCTTAAAGGGAATTGAGCCAAAATTGCCCTATTAGGCCTATTGAGAAGCATGTTTGAATGGGTATGAAGGTGAGTGTTTCTCCATGTGACCTATAGTTATAAGTGCTTGAAAAATTTATATACATATCATTTGAAGTTTCAATATTATAGGAATCCATGAGAAGTTTTTTTGAATGTGTTTGGACATGTTGCATGGAAGACTAGTTTTTGAACTCTCAAGATCAACTAGACCAATCTCTGAGTTTCAAGTTTTGAAGGAATTATGACATGAATTGGAGCATTAAAATGGTTTGGTGAGTTGGAAGAATAAAATATATTTACATTTATATGTTACTTTCCCCATGAGGTGAATTTTTTAGGTGTGAATCAACTCAATTTTGGCAGACCAAAATTCTAAGACCTAGGAACTAGCCAGAAAGTTTTGGGAAAAGGTTTTTTTGGTTGATTTATGATTTAAATTAGCTCTTACTGATTTTATTTCATTAAATTATACTTCCCAAGATTTAATTTTTATATTGTTTGTCTTCTTAAGGTGAGTGTAAGCAATTCAATTAGTATATTCTTCAGGATTATATTTTGTAGATGCTAATTTGAGGACACCTAGGAATATTATGGCTAATTTTTAATGATGTGTCAAGTTTATTAATTTTTCATGAGTTTTTAGAATTTTGGGACCCCTTTATACATTCACACCATGTTTTAACTTGTTTGGACAAGTTTTGGAGATAAAAACAAAAGGTGAGCTCATTTGTGCACTAGAGGACAAAACTAACATGACAATTACAAGTCAGTTTACAGAGGTTAGTTTTGTAAGAGATTCCAAGTTTTTCAGGTGTTTAAGATGTCATTTTAATTTAGGAATATTATAGTATTATTCATTATCAGAGGAGAAGTCGGTAGTTACATGTTAAAGGCCAAGAATGGAAGAGAACTCATAACTGAAAATGTCAGCAATGAAATAATTACTCTTTAGTAGTTTTGTTTTTGATATTCTCTCCTTAATGTGAACAAATTTTTGAGATGTGAAAAGTTATATTAGTATGTGAAAATGTGGATTAAAGTTTTAGAATAGGTTCACATGCAAGTTACAAAATATATGAGACAAAAATTGAAAAATCAGAGATAAGAGCAACCATGTAAGATTAAGGTGCAACAAAGATCAAGCTTGAAATTTGGTGATTCTTTGAGAGTGTTTTGTGTGAAATGATTTATGTTTTTATATTATGATAGATTTTAAATATGAGTGAAAATGAGAGAGCATTGTATGTGTGATAATTTCATTGTGTAAAGGGGTGAGAGAGAAAGAGAGAAGAGCTAATCTAGTGACCATATTTGTTGAGTTAAGCAACTTGTGTTTGTAAATGGTCAAAATTATTGTAAACCAAGTGGTTTCTTGGTATTTCTAGGGAGTTTTAGCTTCCTTGCAAGTTGTATCTTGCTAAATAGGTCTAAGTTGTATCTTGGGCCAATAGGGATTGTAGTTCGTTGTCTAGTGGTAACTAGGCTAAACTGGGGGTTGTAGCTTTGTGTTGAATGGTGGATCAACTAAAGAGATCATTGTAATCTAGGGATAGTTATCCCATATAGTGCTCTGATTTCAATGTTTTTCTCCCATTTTTATGGGTTTCCCACTTACATGATGTGTCCTTGTTGTGTGTTTGCATCCCTCTATCTTTTGTGTTTCGTTGCTCTCATCTCATTTGCATTGAATTCATGCAATGTACCATTGGATAAACTTGTAACAAGAATTGAAAATTTTCAGTTATGACTGATTCACCCCCCTCTCAATCCTAAATATTCTAACAACATCCCTAGAAGACATTCATTGTTTGACAAGACTACCACACAAAGATGTGGATCCTGTCACAACGAAGGCCATTTTATCTTATGAAGATATCAAGTATTTGGAGTTTCTTAATTATCCATTGATGCAACTATTGGTAAGTATCATGTTACTATTTTACCAATTATCATATTATTGTTTTACCATTTTCTAATTTTAGGAATTTTGATTTTTTCTTATTTAATATTGATAAATTTTCTCCTTACATTTACAAGTTCCCAAAATCCTTCAAAAAGGGGAATTCCCCTTAAGGATTTCACTAACCCTTTTCTGCAAGGTATGGTGTAGTTTTTCCAAGCCAGAATCATATTACAGGGTAGATATATGGATATTCCCTTTTGGTCCCTTTCATATATCATTTTCACCCTCAGTGGAAAAAATTATGATTAGTGCAATTTCTTATCCACTCGGATAAGAAATGACCTAAGCAACATAAATGTGAATGAGACTATTACTATTAATTCTACAAATATTATTCTTGGTTTGTATTATGAATCTCTTTTGAATTTACATTGGAACCCTCCTCCTAACACCTTGAAAACCAAACTTGTAGCTATACCTTTAAGAATTGAAAAACAAGGTGTTAGTCACATCTCCCAAATTTATGATTATTTTCATTTTTATCATTATCATTAATTTTCTTAATAGTTTAAGAATTATATTTGGAATTAATATTTAGTTTTCTTGTTTAATGATAATAGGGGATAGATGTTGCAGATGCAAGTAGAAGAGGCTGCCATAAGAGTGAATTTACCACTAGATTCAAGAAATTCATTTAGTGTTTCTAAAGATTGGTGGAGCGAGGACCTAGACTTCGCTCCGTCCACTCCCAAATAAGCTCATATCCAGTGAAATGGATGAGGAGTTCCATAACTCCTCATTCAAATGAAACATCCACCATGTCATTAGTACCAAGTTTGTAATATTTCTATATTCCAATATGTTAAACATATATAATTTCATCTAAATATAAATAACTTGTTTAAATTCCTTTTGTGCAAAGAACTTCCAAAGTAGCTCAAGATTATATCTTCGGGCTTGTTCTAGCCCAACAAAAATTTTATATAAATTTTATGATACAGTGTGAAGATATATTTTCGCTACAACATCGTATGTATCTCAATTATATTTTAATTTTAATTTTGTTATAAATTATTTTTTTAAAACAAAGAAACCGATAAATTACGTAATTAAGTTTAGATCAACAATACCAGCACCAATCCCAATCCCAACCACCACAACTACAACAACAACGGGAACCATTTGTATCCCGAGATGCAATCCACGCCAATATGTAATGTTTTTAAATCATATATGATACGCAATTTTATTTTATTCCCTTCTTATTTATGTTTTTGTTTCAATTTCTCATGTTTTCTACAATCAATTGTTGTAGTGCCTCCTCCTCCAATTCAAAAACATATGATTATTTGAGGAAAAATATTCCACCACCGCCACCGCCACCACCATAAAAATATCAAGACAAGAGGGCGTATAAAACATATATCATTTAATGCTCTAGCTTCAAGCAGGGGAACTCTTAATTTTGGAGCTAAGTTTCCAACATTTTCTTTGGGAAATGTTACTTATGCACGTGGATTGTTTGTTTTGAATGAGATTGATTTGGATGAGGAATATATTACCATTGAAAAAGCAAGAATGGGGATCATCCCCATGGAGCTTTCAATACACAATATATGATTCATGGGATAAGGCAAATTTCTCCAGTGAGAGAACAACGTTCAAACAAACCTTCTCCGGAGAAACTGCCGTGAATGATGATGAAAAAACTAGTTTTTCACTTAATAGTCTTTTGGCTGACAATTGTCAAGCCATAGTGAATGATATTTTATCTAAGGATATAGAATTATTAATATTGTGGGATTTTAGGGAAAAATTTTTTATTAAAGAAATTAATTCTTGATTTAAGAACCACTCCCAAAGACATTTATTATATTCTTTAGTTCAAAAAAAACCAACTAAGCTTGATATTTTGATGAATCAAGTTATTTTTGGTACTATTGCATATACTAATACTTATGATGATGATGTATTAGATATTATGTTGAAAAAATAAAGAATTTGAATACAAAAGCACAAACATATCATAATATGTGGTCAAGAGACAAGGGCCTTGTTATTACAAATGCAGAAAGGGATAACAAATTGGTAAGTTTTAAATAAATTTCAAATATGATTAAAAATTTATTTTAAATTTTTATTAATTCTTTTTTTTTTGTTTTAAAATGCGTCTAACAACCAACATTTGAAGAATGAGGCTACAATGCTTGATGTCCATTTGAAGAGTGTAAGGAAAAGTTTAATTTCAACTATCGATCTAAAGAAGAAGTTTGTTACATTAAACAAGAAAAATAATACTTTAAGAAGGATAATAAAGGAACATGGAATGGATTTAGAAATATTGTTGAAGAAGAAAACTGAAGAGGATCTAACACTTCTATTACATTAGGGTGATGCAGAAAATTCATAACATCAAATACTTTCAAATATCAATGTAGTTGTGAAGGATCCAGGTTGAGTCAGGTGTTTTAAAATAAGGTTCTAGTGCAACTGCAGAGGTCTCATAAACACAAATGAAAGAACCTACTTCTTAAGAAATTAGCTGCAAGTTGAAATTGTGTAAATTGTCATTTGGAACACTTGTTGTAATTTAGAAAACAATGTAATATTCAGACTTTCAATATATATACTTTTCTACTAATTTTTATCTTCTAAGTTCTTCATTATATGAAATATTGGAAATTTAAATTTATATGGTGTTATACTTGTATAATTTTCATGTGTATGTTCTAGAAATAATGTTATGATATTATGTTGATTTTATATGAAATTTGATTTCGAAATACTATGTCCATGCATACATCTTTAGTCTATATCAAGGTAGGCTCAAATAATTCTCTACTATTTTTAAAAATTAATTATGGTTTTTTAAATTTATTTTTCCTTACTATTATTTATTTTCTAAATGTAGTCCAAGTATCAAGAGTCAAAACATTCATATAGTAAGTTGTAATAATCAAAACTTCATTAGGAAAGACAATGGAAAAATTAAATAATTCATAAATTTGTTTTTCAATAAAGAACAAAACAACAATATTGAAATCAGCTGTATTTCAATAAAGAACACAACATGTCAACTACATAATAATGTTATATGAAATTTTAGTTCTAGAAATACAATGTTCTTAAATCATTAGTTAAAATCAAGTAGTTGAAACATTCCTGGACCTTCACTATCTTGTTCTTCATAACTCACACTCATATCTAACATCCTAAAGGCATATTCAATGTGAATTTCCATATATTATTTTCTGGTGGTTATATTAAAGACCCATCTTCTATTTGTAAGAGAAATCCATATTTTTAGTGCTCTTTCATATGGGAATGTGTCCACAGAATATGGTGAAACATACAATCTCAAACAAGTGTCTAAATTTTTATCCAATCTGTTTCATATTTTTGACTTAAAAATGTTAATGCACTAAAAACCCTTTCATCTTCCACTGAGCCCAATATCATTGTTTGACACAATTCATATAATCATAAATATTCACTTATACTTTCATGTAGGATTGTACTCGAGATACAACTTTTTCTATAGCTGTGTAATAACACCTTTTTCGTTGGTTCAGATTAGACAATTATATTGATCAATCATTATGAACATGAAATGAGATGACTGAGACATTAGAAATTCCTTCTACATAAGACCTTTAATTTAAACTCCTTGGAACTCTCTGATTTATAGAAATGCTTGATGAGAGATTCCATGAATTTGTAAAATAAATTTCTTATGTCTTCTTTACCTTTATCAGGATTCCAAAAATTAGGATACACCATTACCATGGCCTCAAGCAAGTCATCCCTTTTAAAACATTATCTAATCTCATGGAATAAGCTTTCTAGAATTTTTCTTAATTGTAATCTTGTTTCATATATAACCCTTTCATATAAATTGTGTGATACATGTACTTCTTTAAGGTCTATTTTTGTGATATCTCTACTTTTTGTAAAGTGTGTATTGAAATCTCCATCCCATTAACAATGATACAAATATGGTCATTGATATTGAATTTCAAATAGATTTTGGATCCTTTATATCTATTAAATTTTTCCAACTACTGAAATTTGGTCCTTTAAAACTTTCTTTAGAGTTGTATAACATATCAAGAGATAGACATACATGTTTTCTCAACCTTATGAAGTCAAAAATATATATGGATCTTTCTTGAGCATGTTTACTTAAGCAATTGATTTCTTTCAACATAGAGAGAATACCGAATAGTGTCAAAAATTATTCCAAATATTTTAAGTGGTACAAAAACTTTCACATTGTCAACTTCTCTATGGTATTTAAACATGAAACCTGCTAAAGATGGATATTCTTCAAAAATCCTACATGAAATTTCTACATGGAAATCCATCTAGTATCAAAATAATTAAGGAGAATTTTACCATCACTAATTCTAATTATAAATTTTGAAACTCTAATTTAATATTTTTAGACTACTCGCCATGTAAGTGTGCAAATCACATATGAGCTCTTCCACTTTAGTGACATTTTCAAATGTGATAACAATTTTGTATGCAATGTTCATTCTATGATCCATGCAATGAATTGGAATCATAAATGAAGAAATTTTTACTTGTAGGAAAACACAAATTCCACTTTTATGACCATGCGTTGCGATGCACTATCAATACTTACACATACCAACTTAGTAGTAATTGCATAGTCATCCATCCTAACTAAGTTCCTCAAATTAGAAATAACCAATTTGCAAAGGTTTTCAACATTAGAATTTTTAACCATTTATTAATAGCTAACAAATGAGGTTTCCTTAAAGCTGATGGGGTGGGAGTGGTGCGGTCAAGTCACATGGTTATGTGCTTACCCACTCATGTTCAAATCCCCCTAAGGCACGATCCTCCTCGGAGGTGGTTTTCCACTAGATGTAGCATCTCTGCTCATGTTGACGTTGGTGGTTACTCCTCTCACTACCGACGCTTATGGTTGCTCCTCTCACTGCTATCACTGGTGGTTTCTCCTCTCACTATTGTCATTGGTGGCTGCTCCTCTCACTACTGCGAGCGTTAGTGGCTTCTCCACTCGTTCGTTGGCGACGCGTTGGTGGTTACTCCTCTTATTGTTGACACTGGTGGCTTCTCCTCTCGCTATTGATGTTAGTTGTTGCTCCTCTTGTTGTCATCACCGATATATGTCCCACTCCTTACATTCGATGTTGCTAGTTGTTGCATCTTCATTATGGCTTCATGGTTGCTTCAATTAGATTCCTACTAGTGGTCCCCTTCATTATCCGAGGGGATCACCCATAACGGCCGATAACCTAGGTTGTGAATCCTCTCAAAAAATTCTCAAGTGTACAATGATGTGGGTCCTTTTAACACTCTCGTTTACCTAATTCCAGAAAAATATTTTTCTTTGAATGATTCGCAAAAGTGTTTACGTGCATGTAAACCCATGATGTGTTGTCAATTGTTGTGACCTCATCGATTGACAATGAGATAAAAATTACTTTTTTACTTTTTCTTTCAAATCTTCTATTTCAATAATTGTTAGACACTTTTCCATTTCCCATGCACTACTCTCTGACTGATTTGATTAAGGAATGCTAAGAAACCCATTATATTGAAACAAAACCTTATAATCTACAAAGTCGAAATTAGTGCTTTTTAAAGAATGTGGAATATAGTATAGAACAATATATTTTTGGCCCGTAGATTGGTATCCATAACTTTTTGAAATTGTTCATTAATTGTTCCCCCTTTCTCAGCAAGTTGTTGTCTATGTTTATGTTCATTTTCATACTCAGCTACATATCTTACATGAATTCAATCTGTGTAGTTTTTCATTTATTTGTCTTTATTTTTCCCCATATTTTTATGTGCTTGTCACATAAAATTTTCCATAATGGTTCTCAATTGTGTCCAACTTCAGTTGTAATATGTGGTATTTTTTCAATTTCCAACTACATTTTGTACATCTACATTATATTGGTGTATCACTACCATTCTATAGCTCTATAGGTTCAATGAATGGATATTTATATGCCCATTCTACCTTAAATGACCTCCCAATTGTCCAACTAGTTTTCTTCCTTTGCACAAATTTTTGTTTAGAATTTTCAACTTGAGTCTCTCTCTCATCATTAGGAATGTATTCCATTGGAGGCATTTCATAATGAGGAATATCTTCTAGCTTTGGCATGTCATCATCAATAATATCTTCATGTGTTGACATGTTATTTTGATTAATTGTTCCATGTGGTGAGTGTGTGACATGTTATTCTGATTAATTGTTTCTTGTGGAATACAATTATTAGTGGGGGTTTATGCAAATGGGATAAGGGTTTGACTGTGATCTTGAAACTTTAAATTAAACTAACAAATGCATTAAAAACAATATCTTACCTGTGTTTGAAGTGGATGCAAGCTATGTTTGTGATTTTTTTGGCTAGCTGAAATAATTAAATATGTTACTTTTCCTTTTTAATTAATTTGTCTTCTTGTTATTATTACCATAGGCCATTTTACCTAAGACCATTCCAATTGTAAGTAATCAAAATAACGGTATGCAATCTATAAAATAAGCTAGAGATCTATACCACATGATACCGGATGGTAGCATGAATATATGTTGTTGGCCGATAGCATGAATATATGATATCGACCAGTAGTATGAATATATGCTACTGGTTGTCAACATACATTCATGTTATCAAATAGTAGCATGAATGTATGTTACCGGTTGTCACCATATATTCATGATACCAAACGGTAGCATGAATGTATGCTACCGGCCAATAACATATATTCATGCTATCGGTCGGTAGCATATACTCATGCTACGCGCCAGTAGCATATACGCTATAGGATAGCCTATAATATATATGTTATACGCATCCTTACATGAAATCTGAAGCATATTTAATGGAATAGTTAGAAATTACTTGGGGTCTTGTAAATCATCAAGTTCAATGCCCACACTAAAATCGAAATTGCGAGTTGATGTTTAATATCGGAGTTATAATTTGAATATATATATATATATATACACACACACATACATACATACATACATACATATATATACATATATGCATACATATACATATATACATATATATATATATATGTATATATATATATATATATACACATATACATACATACATACATACATACATATATATACATACACACACAGAGATATGGTGTGTGTGTGTGTGTGTGTGTGTGTGTGTGTGTGAATGTGGTAAAGTTCTCCTTCGTGGCAAAGGTGAATTTGATATAAATAGTTTGCTATTAATTTAAATGCTTAGTGAACCGACCCTAAAAAATAACTTATACCCATAAAATTTAGGCAAAATAGAAAGCTCGCCAACCCCTAAAAATTTTCCAAAACCAAATTTCAAAATCTAGAATATTCGTGAATTAACAAATATTTGCCGCTTAAATTTTCCTATAAAAGAGCCGGAAGAAAAATTATCGAGTGTATGAAGCCTAGTTGGATGACGAATCCCTAGATCAAGATTCCCGAAACATGATAATAGAAGAATCAAAAGTATTCATAGAGGAGATCACAATGAAAAAGGGAAAATAAAATAGTTCCTAACCAAGTTAAGGAAGATCACAATGTAAAAAATAATAACAGGTAAAAGGAATTATTCATAAAAGTAAAGCATGGTGGGAAAGAATTCAATAGTCATACATTATAATTTTATATGTACATAATGATGACAACTACATATCCTACCCGATAATGTATATGTTCTTTAATCATGACGATATAATTTTTATCAATCACTAACATAGTATTATTCACAAAATCTTACTTTTATTTTTTCAAATACGATGATGTATCTTAACACCTAATTTTGTAGTTTGAATGAGTGAGAAAAGTGTTGGTTTAGTGTTTTGATCTTTTAGGGCTTAAGGTATATAATTTTTCCCCTTTATTTTTGTTAAATTTAATGGGACATGTTCATTAAATCATTAGGGGCTCGGGATCATTAGGGATATTACTTATTTTCTAAAAACATCTCTTTCAAGTAGGGAGACATCTCAAGCGAGGTCTCGCTCACTCCTATTGGGTTTACCCTACCTCATGGGATGTTTTTTTGGATTTAAGTGGTTTGGAATAAATGATAATGATTGTTATGTATTATATGTCCTCCCTTTTATATATTGTCTCTAATGCATCAATATGATAAAGGTAGTGTACTAATAATCCTGTTTCTAATTTGGTTTTTGAGATTTTTATTTGGGATGCTATATTGATCTCCAAAATTTCTAAGTGGTTATCTTCCTAATAATAGGGATTTAATTTCTTATGTCCTTTACAAAATTCAAGTTACAACTTTCTGCATTTTCGGGATAGAGGTCTGCAAATCCTCTCCCTTTCATTCCCTTGCATTGTCCACAATATAAAACTAGGATGTTGTTTTCCTTATAGGAGCTAAGTACAAAATGATAAACCATTACCTTTGAAAATACCCCCAATTTTCTTCAAAGGAAGATAAATGATTACATGGATGAGAGTTTAGGCAGCTTATTTGGTAGTGTAGATCAATCCTCTTAATGACACTTTTTCTTCATCTGGGGTCACACTTACATTGAGTTATCACATTTTTTCATTATTGACTTTTGAAATTTGGCTATGGTATGATAACATAGAAATAATTAAAATAACATTTTGTTTAATATTAAAAGGTGCATATTTTAAGCTTATGTCTTGAACATATAAGGTGTATTCAAAACAAAGTGCTAATTTGGATTTTTTTATTTGTATATCTTTGTTTAATGTTATTAAAAGGTGTCACCTAGTTATGTGGTAGTGTTTTGGTAAAGATTCTATAAGACATTTTATTGTGGGTGCACAATAATTTTTGTGAGGGTGTGTGGCTATGCAATGCACCTTATTTTGATAAATTTATCATATTTAATAGATATTTTATGTCTTAAAGAAAAAAAGTGTTCATCCTATGTTCATAATTATTGCAAGAGAAAAAAGTTTAAAGGTGTTGCATGCTTTAAAATCTTTACAAATATATGAGTAGACTTTGGGGTGTAAAATCCTTGGTTTTGTTTTTGCATCCAATGTTTATCATTTCATTATTTAAATAAGTGGGTCTAATATGGTAAAATATTTGGGTACATATTTATTAGCTAAACGATAATTAGGGAAGGACCTTAGAACCAAAAATAATAGAAGATAAAAGTATGAGTTTGAAATACAAACTAAAATACATTAAAACACTAAGAAGAGTTAAATTATATTCTTTGATGTTTCATATGTTGATATGGACATGGAATCAGGTCAAACAAGTAATTCTAGGGATGAGTGTGTTCAATATTTGATTTGGAATCTTGGAACCCTTGTGGACATTGACTCCAAATTAGTCACTAGTGCTTTAGACACTTATGTCCAATTTGGCACTAGTGTATGGCATTGCATTTTTGCACTTTTGTTTCGTTTTGGTTTGTTTTGGTTTGTTTTTTCACTTTCTTTATTAGTTTTGTACCTTCACTCCTTCCGAATGTTTGTACATGCACCTATAATAATCAAAACCCTAATCTCCTACACTAGTATTTAAGTACATGATTAGATAATAAAAAAGGGTTTTATATGTGGTGGATTTAGAATGAACCTAGTGGCTAACCACCTTGTTGATTCTAACAAAATGTTGCACTACTTTGGCTAACCGAGGGGATCAAATTCCATGTAGTTCTCCTAATGCTTGTGCAAGTGTGAATGCAAATATAGTGTTATGTTTGTGGAGCCTATTTGCATGTTAGAATGTGGTACACCTTCTATGTGTTACACTTGGGTATTTTTACGGCGGTCCCGCTTGCCGGTGAGCGGGTCAAGGGGGTCGGGGTGAAGCCCCTGAAAGCAAATTTTCATGGGTGGTTTATTAACCCATGGGTAATGGGTAACCGTTATGGGCTGTTTTTGGGCCCATGGTTTTTTTGGTCTTTTGCCCATTGTTTTGATACCCATGGTTTTTGCCCTTGGTTTTGATACCCACGGTTTTGTATCAAACTACTTAAGCAGTTGTCTATTTATATGGTCTTATGCATATGATAGATGTACAAGTAAATGTATTGCAGATGTGTTTTGAATTCGGGTGTGAATTCTGTAGAGTTTTTTGAGCATAGCTCCAAACGGATATGGGTATTATATTGAGAGAGTGGAGGCTTGTAATAAAATCTGAGCAAGTGATTCTTGGTGGACATAGCCCAAATTGGGTGAACCACGTTAAATCTTGTCTCTCTGTGTTGTGTTATTTATTCTACACTTTTATTTGAGATCTGTAATATTTTCTACATATTAGTTTCTACTATTGCGATTCTGTAAGGGATTATTCCGCATATTTTATCTCTTATTTCCTAACATATAGAATATATACCCTTGTGTTTTCTCTTGTTTCTTAACATGAATAGCAAGACAAGTAGGTATAATATAGATTTACCCTTCATGAGTTTTGAATACAGAGTATTAGAATTGAGTGCCGAAATAAAGTTCTTGTAGATAGACAAATGCTAGATAAAATACCCCTTGAATTTCCCTTTCTATAAGTAGATACTTACCAAAGTGCTTGATTTGACTTTAAGATGATCTTGAATGAGCTTTCTCTGTACCTAACCTAGTTTTGAGTTATTTAGAATTGAATATAGGTTACTCCCGATTATAGTTCTTTATTTAGGAAGTTTAAGGTATATTTTCTTGAGATTTGATAGATATTGCTAGAGAATCTCTTGAGAAAGATTGATAAGTATTAGGATTTAAGGTGAGAAAATGACTACACTTTTTTTTTCTTCTATATGAATCCATGAGATGTAATTTCACATTAAGGCTAACTAAGAATTGGAAATAAAATAAAAATAAGAAAATTTGAACATTAGAGTGTTTTGGAAAAAATTGCTATGTAGGACATATTTGTAATGCGCTTCTAACCATATTAGATGGTAGTGCGAGGAGGAAAAAATGTTGAAAGTGAACATTTGAAGAAGTCTAATAGTGGATATAAGATGTGCATGAGTAAATAATTCAATATTGTAGGTTTCGAGCGAGTTGAGTAAGAGAACAAAAGTATTTTCGAACTTAGGGGATAAGGAATATGATGCATTTAATATTTTTTTGTGCATACGCAAGTCATAATTAAGGGATATATGCAAAATCAATAGTGTCAAGTACCTATTTACCAAATTTAGATGACTACATTTGTCCCTATTTAAGCTAGTAGATGAAATTTTCTAGTTTTGAAAGAAAACATACTGTATGTAAATGTTTCACCTTTTTCTTAGATTGTTTCTTTGAATTGTTGACAAAACAAATAGGGTAATGGGTGTAGGAGGAATACCTATTCAAATGTCGGTTGATGGGTTGTTGTGCGCATATGACTTCCAAATCCATAGCTGACCGTGAGAGATTCCTTTTGGCTAGGAGGAACTACCTGTAATGAAAGCAAGACCACCAGAAAGAATTAAACAATATGGGTAGTGAACTGCCTAGCGTGAGCTAGATCCAGGAAGCGTGATACTTCCTAGATGGTTGTCAGTCCACTGTTTTAAACAAATTAATGCTGAAAACAAGGTAAATCCTATTGTTATTTTGAAATGATTTAGGTATCTCACTTAAAAACACAATAAGAAAATAGATCTAATCTAACAGGCTAAGCTAGAATAGAATCCACGGGTCAAATGGTTGGTTCTGGGTTCTGCAGGTCTGATAAAGGTCTCGGGTAGGTCACAAGTGAGTGAGGGTGAGGTAAAATTAGGTGGATAGGTCTCTGTTTAAGGTTGTGTGGGCAAACATAGAGACCGGCGTCGGTCAGGGGTGACCGACCGCGGTTAGGTATAACCGCACCGCCATTACTGTGAAATCTGGAAATGTCATAGAACAGGGTTTTGGTCTCCTTTGTGATTGCACAAAGGATTTGGTTGGTCGAGATGAGGTATTGGGTGACTGGAATAGGTTTTTACGAGGTTTTGATGGGTCTATGGAGGTACAAAATGTTGGAGATGGTCAATAGGGAGCAAGATAAACAATGGATGATAAAATAATGATAAAATGAAATAACCAGGAAAGTATGATGTTGTACTTACTTGGATTTCATTCCTGAAAGTCTATGTGTGAAGGATGGAGTGCTTGATGATGGGTTTGAAGGCTGTAAGTGATCACAAACTGAAGAAAATCTTCTGCATGGGTTGCATGCACACTCCTCTTTTGCTTGGATAGATCAGAATGTGGCTGGGAAGGCTGTGCAGGAGAAGATCCTCAATCTCCTTCCTTGGATGTCAATTCTTGCTAGAATTGGCTCTCTAAAGATGTGTTATCTCTTTGAGATTTTGTTCTTGCTCATCCACTTTTCTCCCAATGTTTTCCAACCTTGAGAATAAGGTAGTTTAGGGGTTAAAAGGGGTAACCGACGGGCGGTCCAAGCTTAACCGGTGATGGTTAGGGGAAACCGACGTCGGTCAAGGTGGGATTTTCTAGGTTTACTAAACTTAGGGAGATCCTCCTGATTTCCTCGGATCTTGTGTCATTATCCCGTAGATTAGACTGGGAGCTTCTTGTGAGCATGTGGGAATGTGGTTAGAGGGAGTGTAGGCATTGATTTTTAGGGTTTGGGTAAGTCTTAGTTAGTTATGGTAACTTGCTAAGAATAGGTCTTAGGTTGAGTTAGCTTGGTGAGGTGTCTAAGTGAATTGTTTGTGTAGATATTATTTAAATAAGATATTTAAATAATAAATATAGTGAGGATAAAGCATTAATTTAATTTAATTAATTAAATTAATATTAGTAGGGTGAAGGGGGTCATGGCTAGGTAGATGTAATAAAGGGGGCTTATATGTCGAGGGATGAAGGGGGAGTGTGACCTAATTTTAGTGTCTACATTTTGCCCCTTTTTTTGTGTAGCTTGTATTGGTAAGCGATGCTAACAAAAATAAGATGTGGTTGGCCCATGTGAGGGTGAAGGTGATCCCCCTCAAACCAAGGAACTGACGAGGCAACAGGCTGAAGTGGTGAGTGGTTTGATAAAAGGTAAATGTGAGGAAAAGGTAAGTGGGTGTAGGGAAGAGGGTGAAAGGTCTACTCGGGTGATCTAGGTAATGGGTCAGGGTCAAAGTAATAATCAAATGCACGCACACGTATAAACTATAACATGCTACCGGGTTGAAGAGTAGGCAAACTCTACATCGTCTAAGGTCGATAGGTTTATCCAAACAAGGGTGAAGTGAATCCGGTATCCAAGGTATAGGATAAGGTCAAGAAACACAACATAGGTTAGGTGCAGGAACATGTAGGTATGTTCCGGTACACCAAAGGTAGGGTCAAGATAAATGGTCATGGCAATAGGTGAGGTAAGGTCATTAGGTCAATCAACACAGGTAACAGTGCCACAAGGTATAGCAAACACATGAGGTCAAAAGGTCACTAGCAATGGTCTAGGTCCAAATATCGAGATGATGGCATGGGTAAGGCTGAGGTAGGGGTAAAATAAGGAGGCTTCAATAGTAGATGTGGTGAGGTTGAAGAAGGTGGAGGGCCAGAAGTGAAGGTAAAGTGGTCCAGGTAGGTGTAGGGAAGGCAAAAGAAAGGGGAGGTAAGGAAAAGTAGGTGAATGTGAGGGCAATGAGTACGCAGGGTAACCGACATCGGTCAGTATGAACCGATGACGGTGTAGGGGAACCGACGGTAGTTATCTAGGGCATCAGACTGGCCTCGGTCAAGGGTTGACCGACGTCGGTTGAGTCGGGTAGGGTATAAAAAGTAGAAAACCCGTGTTTTAAAATTCATTTGTGCATTGTTAAGGAGAAGAAGAGGACAAAAAGAGAGCAAAGAGGAAGAAGTCAAAAGAGTACGGCAGAGAGATTGGTTGGTGAGCCACATAGGTGAGATTGAGTGGGCGAGAGGTGGGGCCACGAGATCGGATCGAGCGAGGTGATTAGTGGAGAGAATTGGAGGTCATTTGAGGATGGCGGAGGCCAGAGAGGGATTGGGAGGAGTAGCGCGAAGGCCAGAGGTTCCACCACGACGGTGGCAGTGGGATCAGGTAGGAGTTAAACCTTTGTGATTAATGTGTGAGTTAATTTGGTAAAAATATGAAAAATGTGAAAAATGGGGGTTTTGGGGGAAAGAATTTCAAAATGGGAAAAATAGAGGGCAATGGGAATGAGGAAGGGTAGGGGGTAGAGCAAAAGGGTAATGTAGGAACAATGAGGGGTGTAAGGAGGGATTTGGGTGGGTAGAATGATTAGGAAGGGAAAAAATAGGGTTGGGAAGTCGGGGTGGGTGGCACGACAGTGACCGATGTCGGTCGACTTGTGGCCGATGTCGGTGGGTAGTGACCAGTACCGGTCACAAGAATAGTGACCGGTGTTGGTCAAAGGGAGACCGTGGTCGGTCTAGGGATAACCGGGGTTGGTTAATCCTAAGTGTAAATTGGGATAAAAAGGGAAGAGAGTAAGGGTAGGGTGGGAAAGAAGTTAGGTGAGAGGGGAAGGGTTTGGATGAGAAAGTAGGGTAGGTGGGTAAGGGTTGAGGGTGGTTTGGGTGAGGGTAGGGTAGATAGTTTCGGGTGGATGGGTGTGGGTAGGTGTGGGTGAGGGTTAGGGTAGATAGGTAGGGTAGATGGGTTTGGGTAGGTGTGGGTGAGGGTTAGGGTAGATAGGTTCAGGTAGATGGGTGTGGGTAGGTGTGGGTGAGTAGATAGGTAGGGTAGATAGGTAGGGGATTTGGGTAGGTTTGGGTGAGTGAAAAGGCCAATGGGATGGGGGTGGGGAAAGAGATTAGGTTGGGATGTGGGGTAAAAATTATGTAAGTTGGGAAGGTGGACTAATAAATTTCTTTTGTGGGATGTAGGTGAGAGACGAGCTGGATGAGAGCCGGTGCCACCCTTGTTATGATGATGGGTGCAAGTGCAACGAAGCTAAGTGGCAACATGTTGTAGAGGTGGGATTGATAGGCATGAGGCGCTACCGGCATGTAGTCTGGGAGGTGAGTCTTATGGTTTCCCTCATCGATAGATGGGACTCGATGACCAACACCTTCCATTTGCCGATGGATGAGATGGAAATCACCCTCGAGGACGTCTACAGGATCCTACGGTTTCCCATATTAGGGGCCCAGTGTATTCTATCTCTTCAGAGGTGTCTGAGGAGCTACTGGCACCCGTTTTTGGTGAGGGTGTAGCAGACTTGACGTTCCATAGCGCTAGCATGAGCTATGGAGTGATGTATAGAGCTCATCCAGAGGAGATGAGGTTAGTGGTACTTATGATGGAGGTAGTGTGCTACTTTGCATTGCCATTGGATAGAGGGGGAGATTCTTGAGGTCACTGATGGGAGTCCTCCATGACATGATGATACATCAGACATGGTTCGCATGGGCACCTACATTGTTGACACAAGTGTATAGAGAGCTATGGGCCTACGGGACTGCGGAGGTTCAACATCTGTTGCATCGTACTACTACATTGCTGGGCATACGAGCACATTATTTGTGTTTGACTAGTGGGGATGCCCCAGGAAGATGCATTCCCACGGAGAGTTTTGAGAGTGGGGTATAGGCAGTGGGTACCGGCCATGGGAGAGGCCCGAGGTGCAGAGCTATGCATGATGTAGCTTATTACAGGAGGTTGTTGGAGGGGTTATCCTGGGGTGGACGTCATTTGGAGGCCGTATGTGGGCTTCCCTTCATATAGATAGATGGCCACGGAGCTAGTTGGGCTATAGATACATCTGTGGATAGAGGGGAGGAGAGCGGGAGAGCATGAGTGGATACCCGTAGAGTGGGTTAGACGCTAGTTTGGATTGGTCTAGGGTGTACCGCCTCCATTCCCTCAGTACCGGAGAGATGATGTGGAGAGACCTATGTCTCCACCATGACCCATAGTGCCAACTAGGCAGGAGGAGCAGCTAGTAGATGTATAGATTGATGATGTTGGGGTTGCAGATGGGTACAGGAAGTGGTGGGTAGCACAACTGAGAGCCGTACCACCGAGGCAGGGCAACCAGACTTAGCCACCATCATAGTTCAGAGAGACGCCCTACAGGGGTAGGTGGCTACTTTGGTGATGTAGCTTGGGATCATGCAGGGGTAGCTTATAGGTTCAGAGGCACATGTTGCCACATTACAGGCCCAAATAGTGACGTTGCAGGCTCAAGTAGGGCAGGGATAGAGTACTGCATAGGTAGATGCAGGGGAGGAAATGGAGATGGAGAGGAGGTAGGTGGAGATGGAGGGGAGATAGCCACCCTATAGGCTGCAGTGCAAGATTTATAGGCCGATTGGCCACAAACACGAGGGCAGGTTACGGGTCGGGCAGGCTAGCTGCATGCAAGTATCACAGACATAGATTACTACCCTGCAGGCCCAAATACATGCACAGGCTCCAGGGCCAACTCGGGTTCTAAATCAAAGACATGGCTCGGTGTAAGTTCAAGGACAGGGTCCCATTGTACAGGTACCCACACAAGTAGCGAGACCCATGGCACCTCCATGACAAAGTGCCCATGGCTAGGTTCAGAGATGCCCTAGGAGAGGCACAGTATTACCAGTGATCATTTGTTAGTTGTCGGGCTAGATGTGCCCTCCTATGCCGAGTACAAAGCACAACAGCCTCCAAAGTGAGAGGACTAGATCCCGCACTCATAGTGTGGAGAGTACGGGGCAGTGAGCCCAGGGATAGGGTCGTGGTGAGGTCACTAGTGTGTAGAGGCTAGCTCCAGGTGAGGGCCATTAGTAGGAGGTGAGGCAGGTGCCAGCCCCCAGACAGGTGCAGCAGAGGGGTCGGGAGAGACACAAGTGACTGTTGTGGATCGGCTTTGTATGTCGAAGATATTTTGTAGTGATTATTGTGTTGTACATGATATCTTGGCTGTGTCAAGAGATTTTTTTTGTATTGATTCTTTCATGCATTTTGTATATATGAGACCGGCCTGTGTGCTGATGACATTTTGTATTATATATCGTCCTATGTGCCGACATTTTTGAGATGATAGCCATGATGAGACATGCATGTATATTGAGATACACATTTATTGATTTATATGATGAGATTCATGGTATTTGATGATGTGTTGATGGGTTTATGAGATATTGATTTATGGCTTGTGTTAGATAAGATGTGGATGTGTTACTTTGTATTAGATGAGATATGGGTTTATTGGCTTTATATGGGTGGAAATTAGGTGAGTTGGGTATGATAGAGTGAGGTGTTTAGACATGGATCAAGTGGGTTTAGGTATGGTTGAGTCGAGGTTGGTGTAGGCATGGATTGAGTCAAGTTGTTAGGCATGGATCAAGTCGGGTGATAGGCATGGATTGAGTCGAGGGTGAGGCATGGATTGAAGTCGGGTTGGTTTAGGCATGGATTAAGTCAAGTTGGTTTAGGCATGAATCGAGTAGGATGTTTAGGCGTGGTTGAGTCGGGTTGGTTTAGGCATTGTGGAGTTAGGTGGTTTAGGCGGTGATTGAGTTAGGTGGTTAGGTATGGTTGAGTTGGTGTAGGCATGGATTGAGTCGGGTTGTTAGGCATGGATCGAGTCGGGTGATAGGCATGGATTGAGTCGGAGTTGTTTAGGCATGGTTGAGTCGGGTTGGGTTATGCATGGTTGAGTCGGAGTTATAGGCATGGATGAGTCGGGATGGTTATAGGCATGGTGGAGTCAGGTTGGTTTAGGCACGGTTGAGTCAAGTTATAGGCATGGATGAGTTAGGTTATAGGCATGGTGGAGTTAGGTTGGTTTAGGCATGGATGATTTAGGTTATAGGCATGGTGTAATCGGGTTGGTTTAGGCATGGTGGAGTCAAGTTGTTAGGCATGGATGAGGCGGTTGGTTTTGGATAACAAATGGAAATATAAATGCATGAGATGGTGTAAAATGTGGAAAAAATGCTGGTTATGTATGAAAATATGAAATAATATAAGTGGTAAAAGTCATGTGGTATATGGTATAGATGTCGAGGTTTTTTATATGAACAGGAAATCAGGTAAAAAAGGGGGAAATGGTTAGGGTAAAGAGTGGCCGAGCTAACCTTCCAGGACCCCATGCCCTAGAAGTGCTGCCTACATAGTCCCATGAAAAAGGACCTCAAACCGATGTAGTTCTCCCATAAGCTAGGAAAGAATATGAGAATATAGAAGAATAGGTAGTGAGGTTGATAGTTAGGTTAGATTTGAGGTCATAAGTATGATGAGGTCAAGGTCGATTAGGTGAGGTAGAATATAGGTAGATAGGTATGGGTGATTTTAGGTCAACAGGTAGTGTTGATTCAGGTCATAGGTATAATTAGGTTGAGGGCATTGATGTTGGGGTTGAGAATAGGTAGATAGGTGAATGTGATTTTAGGTTGATTGAGGTGGGAGAAGAAAATCTCAAAAGATAGGTGTCGAGGCTCTAGTCCTATATAAGAAGATCAAAAGGTAATGAAGAAGAGAAAAGATAAGAGGGGGCAAGAAAGCCACCCGATTGGCAAGGATCAAAATGTATGAAACACATCTATAGATAGGCTAATGAATGTAAGACCCTAAAGACATTACATGATTGATAATTCTAAGAGTGACGAATAGTCACATGATCACCAAATGTCGTAGGTTCAGCAGGTCCCTTGAGGTATGAAGTGAAAAGACAACGGGTAAGGAGGTGCAGGTAATTGGGTCATAAAATGGGAAGTAGAATGCCTTGGGCAATAGAGCCAAGATCACAATAGGCAAGTCCATGACGAAAAAGCTTATTTTTCTTTTTTTCTTTTGACTTTGTAGATAGACCGATCGATGGGAAGTCTATATGGGAGGAATATATGTCTCCTTGAGGTCTTTGCAAAGCTAATCGATGCAGGAAGCTTCTGAATTTTGATTTTTGATAAAATAGTCCTCTTTTTAGAAAGACTATGTAGAGAGTTGCGATCTTCTTATAGCTATCCTTCGAGGGAGCAGTCTACTCATAGCGACAATTAAAGGCAAAAGATGTCCTTTTGAGGGATTCATCTTTTATATTAGAAGTTTGACTCAAGGAGTTGATCCCTTATTTTAGAAGATGTCCTTCTGAGGGATTCATCTTTGTTTTTTTTTTTGGCTTTTAAGTCATGGATGAGACTATAATGAAGCATTTGGTTCTTGTTGAGAAGGCAAGGGTGAACAACCATGAGATCTCATCTAAAAGAAGATGAAAAGTATCCATGAGAATCATGCCATGTGCAGAGCCGTGGTGCACATATTTAAGATAAGGCAAAAGGGTGACGGGTAATCACATGATTCTTGTTTAATCGTTAGGGAGATGGATGGAGTGGATAATGCTCAAGGGACGAGCCTATAAAGAGACACAGGGTGAGGTAGGACAATGATTCAACAATAGAATGGTCAAAGATGTAATGTGTTAAGGGGCTCAGGTTCGGGTTTACCCTCAAGCGAGGATAAACGATAGGCACCCGATCCATAGGTATGAGTTACGATGTATGGTCCAAGCCAATTAGGAGAAAAAATTCCCCGTTTACTTTTTTTTGCTTTGGTTATGTGTTGATTTTCTTTCAAAACAAGGTCACCAACTTGGAAGGTTCATTCATGAACACATTTTTCATAAGCACATTTGATACGTTGTTGATAAACTTGAAGGTGATCCAGAGTGTTAAGATGACATTCATCTAATAAATCTAGTTGTGCTAAGTGGTCCTGATGAAAGTCATCATCAGTAAGCATGTCATGGAGAGAAATGTGAAGTGAGGGGATCTGGACTTTAAGAGGTAGAACAGCCTCGGTACCGTAGACCAATGAAAAGGGTGTAGCCACAGTGGAAGTGCGAATACTAGTGCGGTATGCCCATAGAGAAAAAGGAATGTGCGTATGCCAATCCTTCCCAGTATCATCAACCACTTTCATGAGAATTTTATTGAGGGTTTTGTTAGTGGATTCGGCCTAGCCATTAGTTTGTGGGTAATAAGGTGAGGAGAAACTAAGCTGAATGCCGAAGGTGTCGCAAAGTTTTTGTAGTGTTTTGTTTTTGAATTATTTTCCATTTTCAGTGATGAGGTGATGAGGGACACCAAAGCGAAAAATGATGTGATGGTTAATGAACTCACATATTTTCTCGGCTTTCATGGAGATGAGTGGTATGGATTCTACCCATTTTGTGTAGTATTTGGTAGTGGTTATGATCCATTGATGGTGTTGGGAAGAATGAGGATTGATTTCTCTGACAAGATCCAAACCCATTGAGAGAAGGGCTAAAGGTCACAAGTGACCTATAAGGCATGACTGTGTGTATGATGAAGGTTGGAATGTTGTTGATATTTCACACGGTGTTTGACATAGTCACAATAATCATGGTTAAGGGTCACAGAAGTAATAGCCTAGGTGAAGAATACGCTTAGAGAAAAAGGAATGTGCGTATGCCAATGACCTTCCCATATGCCATCATCAATCACTTTCATGAGAATTTTATTGAGGGTTTTGTTAGTGGATTCGGCATCAAAGCCATTATTTTGTGGGTAATAAGGTGAGGAGAAACTAAGCTTAATGAAGAAGGTGTCACAAAGTTTTCGGAAGGTAAGATGGAGAGTGTTTTGTTTTTGAATTATTTTCCATTTTCAAGTGATGAGGTGATGAGGACATTGAAAACAAAACGATGTGATGGTTAATGAACTCACATATTTTCTCGGCTTTCATGGAGATGAGTGGTATGGCTTCTACCCATTTTGTGTAGTATTTGGTAGCAATTATGATCCATTGATGGTGTTGGGAAGAATGAGGATTGATTTCTCTGAAAAGATCCAAACTGTATTGAGAGAAGGGCTAAAGGTCACAAGTGACCTATAAGGCATGCTTTGTGTGTACGATGAAGGTTGGAATGTTGTTGATATTTTTCACACGTTTGTTTGACATAGTCACAATAATCACCAAAAGGGTCAGCCAATAATAGCCTAGGTGAAGAATACGCTTAGCAATAGCAAGGCCACTAAAGTGACCTCCACATATGCCATCATGAACCTCCTTGATGGTATAAGGAATTTCAGAACTTGTGAGGCATCGTAAGAGAATACCATCAAAGTGCAATGTCATTTATAGAGGAGTCCCCCCAGGATAACGAAATGGGAGACCTTCTTAAGGAAGGTGCGTTGTCTATTACGGGTGAGATCAAGAGGTAAGATGGAGAGGGAAATGTAGTTGGAGTATTGTTTATACCAAAGGTCACTCGGTAAAGGGGTGTCGGTCCGATTGAGTAAACATCATGAGGTAAATAAGAATGTGAATGGAGGCATTATATAGTGAAAAATATTTTGGAATCGGTAGGGGAAGCGGGTATTGGGAAGCTAAAGCGAGGCCATAGTGTCATAAATTTGTTGGTTAACCAAGGGACGGTTTGAAGGGTGTAACGATCAAAGGTGGTCAAAAGTATGTCTACATGATGTTTATACTTTTGAAGTATCTCATTATGACATTGGTACATACCATTAACTTGGTTTATGACCAATTGTGAATCTCCAAATATGTGGATTGATTTGACATCGAGGGCATAGGCGGTCTGGAGACCTAGTACAAGCACTTCGTACTCGGTAATATTGTTGGTGCATTCAAAGTATAGTTTAAAATACAAATGCATGGGTTCTCCATCTAAAGCGATGGGGATAACACCAGCTTCACCCCCATGGATTGACACTTAGAAGCATCAAAGAACAATGTCATTTGGTAAGGGGGTTCATCCAGGGAAAGGGTAGCAATGGATTCATCGGGAAAGTCAAAATTAGAGGGTTGGTCCCCGGAAATAGGTGCGTCAGCCAGTTGGTCAGCGATAGCCTGGCCCTTAATGGACTTTTGGTGAATGAATTCGAGGTCAAGATCAGCTAAAAGCATAAGCCATTATGTGGTGCACGGTGATTTTGATAGGGTTTGGCGTACATGAAGTGTAAAGGGTCGGTGTTGGTCACAACATAGGTTTTGTGGTTGAGTAGGTAATGGCAGAGTTTTTGGCAACAAAAACTAAGGCTAAGCAAAGATTTTCAAGGTTGGTTGTATTAGGTTTCATAGTCCAAAAGAGTAAGCTTATGTAATAAACCGCCTACTCCCTATGTTGTTCATCGCGATGAGCGAGCATGGCTCCCAAGGAATTATCGGTAGAAAGTGATATGTATAGGTGAAAAGGTTGATCGTCTTTCGGTGGAATGAGTACGGGTGGTTGGAGAAGGTATTGTTTTAGGGCCTAGAAAAAGTGTTGTGATATTCATCATCCCATTTAAAGGAGACATACTTCCTAAGAATATGATGAAATGGTTGACACTTTGATCGATAATTGTGAAATGAAACGATGAATGGATTGTAATTTACCTTGTAGGCTAAGGAGTTGTTTAAGGTTTGTGGGTGGAGGCATTTCCGGGATGGCCTTGACTTTAGTGGGGTTAACTTCTATACATCGGAGGGAAACAATAAATCACAGGAGTTTTCCTAAGAGAACCGCTAAAGTTGCACTTTTTAGGCTTGAAGGCGGACATAATATTTAATGAGGTGATCAAAGATGGTTTCGAGGAGAGCGAGGTATTTGGTGCAGCGTTTAATTTAGCCAAGATATCATCCACGTAATCTTCTAATATACGATGCATGATATCATGGGAGATGTAAGTCATGAAACAACCGATATGTAGCACCAATGATTTTTAAGGCCAAAAGGCGTGACTCGATAGCAAAAGGCTCCCCAAGCATTTAAGGGTAATGAATGCGGTCTTGTGCTGATCTTTAGGGGCAAGCAAAATTTGGTTATAACCCGAGAAACCATCCATGAGTGAGAGCATCTCGTGAGAAGTGGTAAGGTCCACCGGTTGATCAATACCTGGGAAAGGGAAAGTCATCTTTCGGGAAGGTGAGGTTGACATCTTGGAAGTCTGTCTAAATGCGAGTCCCCTGTTGCTTTAGTAACATGGAAAATGTTAGAAATCCAACAAGGATAATCAATAGGTAAGATGAAAGAAATGGAAAGAAGACGTTGAAGTTCTTCTTTGATGAGAAGAGCAATGTGAGGGTACATTTTCCTCAACTTTTGTTTAATAGGTTTGGCATCGGGAATGGTTATGATATTGTGGACCACCATGGTGGGGTCAATCTGGGCATGTCTGCGTAAGACTAAGCGAAAGCGTGGTTATGATCTCGGAGAAAGGAAGTGATGGATTCTTGAAACAAAACATCTAAAGATTGTCCATCTTTAGGATGTGCGAATGTCATCTGAAGTATGAATGTTGATCTCAATAGTCAATTCATTCAACATGGTTTTGTCTTTTAGAGGGTACGACCAAGATGAATATATGAGTCTTACTTGCACTAAGGTAGGTGAATACAGATTCATCATCCTAACATTGAATGACATTAATGGTCGGTGTGTCATTGTCAATCATCTTAGGATATAGGAATGGGGAGAGCGGAAGGGACCTTGCCCTCGTGTTGATAATTCAAAGGCCCCAAGGAAATGGTGTTTATGAAAAAACAAATTAGGAGAGATAGATTCGGGATCCATAGACTCTTATCAGTGAGGGTGGTGATGAAGGTGTAGAAGGGCTAGGTTCCTCAATGAATTCCATGTGGGCCTATTTGGTAGAAGGTTCGGGGAAGCCAATACCACTCCGGTCATTATGTTTGTAGGTGGTACATGGAATAACGATATGGTGACCTTGCTCGTAAAATCCAAAACCAAAATCCTTCCATTTTAACATTAGCAATGACCACTTACGGAAGGTGTGGAAGAAACGGTGATTGGTAAGTGATTGGAAGTTAGTGGAAAATGGGTGGGGTTGTGATGGTGGTTCAGGTGTGTAGGTGGTAGTATCAAGTCCCCCATAGGTGAGACTAGTACAAAGATGAGGAGGACCATAAAGGAGGCATTCTCCTATATGGTGATCATAGTGAGGGTGTTGGTGAAGGCTTCCATACTCGTGTGGAGTAAGGAAGGTGTTGACACTATATAGGTGGTATTCCCCAGTGAGGCGTTGAAAAACACCTTCCAAGGGATCAGTGGTTGGTATGTGGGTAGCTGGTATGGACAATGTGTCAAAGGTTGATGCGGAGGTGGTGTTAATGGATTGGGAAGCTAATGGGTCAGCCGTGGAGGTTATAACAGTGGTAGGCATGGAGGAGGTATGTGTGGTGAAAGTAGCAGTTGTATTGGTAGGTGTGGGTGTAGGTGTAGGTGAAGCGGTATTGGTTGCAGAAGTAGATGACTTGACCGGTATGAGTACATTGTTGGGTCGGTAAAGCATGTTGCATGTTTTAAAAGGTGATGGGTCAACTGGAATGGTATAAGTGTGTCCTTCGTGTTCAAACTTTACACAACGATGCAAAGTGGAGGGAACACAACCCATGACACGGATCCAAGGTCTACCAAGCAACAAGTTATATTAGAATTCCCCCTCCAAAACATAAAACAATTATGGAATAGTGTGGGGCCCACGTGAACATGAAGGATGATAGTGCCTAGTGTGGAGGTGATAGCATCGTTGAATGAACGCAACATGACTCGGATGTTTGTGCATGTAATTGTTAGGTATGCACATTTGAGCAAATGCATGGGATGAAATGATGTTAATGCTAGCACCTCCATCAATCATCACACAGCGTACCCGTATGTCATCAATGTGTACAGAGATGAAGAGGGCTGGGTCCGGGTCATCATTTTGGTATGGCATGATCTCTACCTCTGAGAAGCTGAGGGAGGCCACTTGGTGAACAAGGTGAGGTGAGGATGAAGGTGGTAATTTGGTGAGGGAGGATACATGATGGGGTGTGATAATGGAGGCTATGGGTGTAGGGTCATTGGGTAAAACCTCGATAGATTGAAGAACCTCCATGAGGGCTTAATGATGGGATTCTGAGGTTTAGATGAGGTCATATAAGGACATTTTGAGTGGAGATTGGTGTAATTATTTGAGCATGTGTGCGATGTGTGACGCCATTAGAAATGGGGTATGTGGGGTGTGGATAGTTATTTAGGTATGGGTACATATGGTATGTTGAGTATAGGATTGGTTGGTGGTCAGCTACCTTTTCTTTACCATTCGCACGTGTAGCAACATGTACCATGTTGATTTGAGGAAATTATCAAATGGAGAGGGTGTAGGATAAGTGGTATAACGACATGAAGGGCAAAAACCTTGGAGGAGAAAATCCCTGTGAGGTCAGTTGGGCGCAACGACATTTGGGTGGTGGCATGACAAGTTCTCTGATGCAAACCATGTTAATTTCAAATTTTGTGTGTGGTTATGGGAGCTGTGATGGTGGAGGTGGTGGTTGTTGAGTGTGAAGTGTGGGAATGGGTGTAGGTGAAGCAGGATCCTCATCAAGAAGGTCATCATCATCAAAGTTGGTTTTGGTGGACATAATTGGATAAGGACGATTTTCAAGGCCTTGTAGTTTTCCACATCATGCCCTAGCACACGATGGTATGTGAAAATTTTGGTATCATCAAACTCCTTTGGCTTGGGTTTGAGGGGGTCGTAAGGTCGGAGTGGCGGTAATATGATAATAGAAGTCTCGAGGAGGTTGGTTTAAATTTTGGCATAGGACCCTGTTAGTGGATCACAATGGGAAGTGAATGTGGGTTTGGGTGTAGGTGTGGTTGGTTGTCTGGGAATTATTTTTGGAAGAGTAGGAACAGGTCGAGCTATGGGTTTAGGCACCGGTGTGGTTTGAGGTATCGGTCGGGTTCGTTTAGGTAGGGGTATAGTAGATGGATGGGTAGGAGGATGTGGGGTTGTTTTGACTACCTTGTTGTGGGGTAGTGGGGTTTTGTTTTTGGGTTGCACCTTCTTAGGTAAAGGTGATGTGGGTATATGAGGTCTAGAAGGAAAAGCAAGATGGAGGAAGAGGGGAAAGTTACCATGAGGATAATGGGGGGGGGTGCTATGAAGGTAGATGATGAAGGTTGTGCTTGGGGTATGAGGGACAATGATGAAGTGTAATAGGTAGTGAAGCAACGGTTGAATGTATCGAAAGGTATTGGTGGTAAAGAGACTGCAGTGTGGGTATGAGTCATTTGTGTGTCCTAGGTAGGTTAGAGATTTGTGAGAAAGGAATGGGTTATTGTGTTATTTGGTTATGAATGGGTGAGGGGTGCTTGACCATGTTGGGTAGTTGAGGTCTTAAGGTAGATGGGACAAGTGCGGGTGTGATTGGTGCGGTAGGGGTATGAGGTTGATGAGTTTGTTTCTTTAGTTTGGGTGTCAGAGTAGGTGTGGTTTTAACGTTGGAGGATGTAGCTAAATCAATTTTAATAGGTGGATGAGTAAGGCTGGTGGTCGGGGTGACCCCTAAAGTGGTAATAGGTTTAGTGGAGGTAAATATTGTTGGTATGGGTTTGGGTTTAGGCATAGGTCGGGTTATGGGTAAGGGTGTGGTGTGAGTGTTAATAGATATCGTGGAAGGGGTTGCATGACAACAATGGTTGTATGTGGTTTGATGGGTGGAAATGTGTTTGGGTAGATAGTGGAGGTGTCATCGAGGGATCTCTACATTTTGTTGAGACAGGGAGTAAGAGGCACCCCCATAATAAAGCCCTATCCACATAATCCAAGTGATCAGCCAAACGTGAGAATGGCACGTTTGTGGGTGGAGTTAGTGAAGACCTAATGGGAATTCCCGTAAAATGTATCTTAGATATGGGGACTCGGCCTGGCTTCAGCTTCCGTGGGTAAGAGAGCTGAAAGTAGGTCTGTTGGATGTCGGGTAGCGGATGGAGAATGCTCGCCAAGAGGAAAAGGTATCCCCACCAGGTCTATGATGGGTGGAAGGGATGATGGGAGTTCCTCTATGAGTGGAGGAATGGATAGGTTCTCCTCTGTGGGTGGAGGAGGTAATGGGTGCTCCTCTGTGGGTGGAGGAGGTAATGGGTGCTCCTCTACGGGTGGAGGAGGTACGGTAGGTAAAGGTTTGCTAAGTGGAGAAGCTAGGGGTGAGATGGTCTCAATGTTAGTAGAAGACTCCTCCGTAGGTGATGTAGGAGATGAAGGGTGTTCTTCTATTGGTGAAGGAACAATGACGGTTAGTTTAGATGTAGAAGGAGGATTTCGGGCTAGGATTTCCTCTATGGAAGGGATGTGAGGTAATTGAGAGGTGACAGGTACCTCGTTAAAGATCGCATGAACCTCACGAGTATGGGTATCATGAGTGGATGTCTCACCTATTTGATTGGATGAAGGGGCATGATTGGGAAATGGTTTTTTAAAGATTTGTAGATTTTGGTTGGGGGTGGTGTTGGGATTATCCATAGTCAACTCGCCTTTCTCAAGCATTTCTTGGACAATATTCTTAAAAGTGATGCAGTTTCCATCACTATGACCCTTCACTCGGTGATAGTTACAGAAATCTTGTTCCTTATACCATGCAGGCATGGGGCGAGCAAGGTCAAAACTAGTGTGTGGTTTTATGGGTGGAAGGGTGATGGCGCCAACTTTGATAAGATTTTCTAAGACAAAAGAGTAAGGTTCCCTAATTGGGGTATATTTTCATTGCTCTTGTCTGAATCAAAAATCCTGAATGGGTGATAGATTAGATGAGGGTGTAGCTTGATTAGACGGATGAGCTGGGCCGGCCTTGAGTACCACTACATTAGTGGTACCTTTAGCCTTTGAATAATTGCTTGGCAATTTGGAAGAAGAAGAGGTTTCAGTCGACTTGAATGCTGAATTCTTATTTCGTAATTATATTTTATTCTCTTTGATGGCTTGAATCTCTAACTTTTTGTGTCATAGTGAATGCCTCATCGAATGTTCAAAAATTTTAGACTGTAAGTTCAGGGAGATATGTCTAGCGCAAGCTTAGGTAAAGAGCTCGATGAGTTCGAGTTTTGGCGATTGATAGGTAATTTGATTGATCAGTTGTGCACAAAGCAAGCAAAAAATATGTGATAGATTCATCCTCTCATCGACATGTGGAATATAGATCGGTCATGGTAACTTTCTTGGCGATATTGATAGAGAAATGATCCAAAAATCTTGGGGTACTGATTGAATGAAAATATGGAGTGTTTGGGTAACCCACTATACCGATCTAATGCAAGTCTAGTGAGGGCATTGGAAAAGATCTCAAAAGTAAGGCATCATCATGAGCAATCAAATAACATCCATGTTTAAATGAGCACAAATGTTGTTTTGGGTCTTCCTTACTATTGAAGTGGTTGAATTTAGGCATTTCCCAATGCACAGGGTATGAACAGATGGGAATGGATGGGTGAATAGGCTTGTTGCAAATCTCATCATAAGTGAGAGTGTTGTGGGAGATAGAAACCGATGCCTCTAGTGTTTGCATCTTGTCCATCATCAATTTAATTAGGTCATTGGTGGGTTGTGATGATTGGATGCCTCCTATAACGTGAGGAGGTTGGTTTTGGACATATAATGGGTGTGGCATTCTAGTGTATGGGGCTGCCATGTAAGGTGGTGGAGAAGAAGGTAATGAAATAGGGGTGGATACCTAGAATGAATAATAGATGAAATAGGCGGTTGTTGGTAGTATGTATATGGGGGAGGAAGGGTCGTGGTAACCCTAGTGGAAATAGGGGCTAATGATTGTGGAATGGAAAGAACTACATTCTAAAATGGGGTAGAGGTCACCAACACTAGAGGTGGGAATGTAGCCATAGGTATGTGTGAGACATGAGGGGTGGATGAGGTTGTGTTTGGGGTAATCATCGAGGGTATGGTGGATGTAATGGGTGCCACAGAGGTAATGAGATGGCAATCATGGAGGGTATGGGACCTAACTACGAAATGACTGGGGGTAAGGTGGATGCAGGTAACACAGAGCCAGATGGGGCTGATGTGGAAGTGGGTGCGAGAGTCAGGGGGATAGATACGAGCATGACGTATATCAACTAATCCGAGGCGTCTCGAGTGGATGAATGGGAGAGGTAAAATTGTAAGGCGGCGGGGTTCTAGTCAAGATTAATCAGTGGGGCTGCTTCTCTGTAAATGGTATAGAGAACAAGAGGAATGATTAAAAAAATGGATGAAGTAATAAATGGTGTGTAGTCATTTTTGCACCCACCAAGAACAAGGGAACCTCATGCGTGCTGGCCTATCACCCAATCGGGCTGGTGCTCACCCGAGGCGTGCGAGAGGGAGCCGAGTCTCTCTTTTATGTGAGTTTAGTGGAAGGCATAATTCATGATCTTGACTTAGTGATTTAATCAGACATGAAAATCTATAGAGCTTAGAATGGCTTCTACACCCCTTCAGTCATAACAAAAGAAAAGCGCGCAACAAAATTAATAGAACTAGGAAGTTGTAAATCCACAAATAGACTTAACATTCAAGTAAGGTTCATGATTATACAAGATCAAAAGCATAGTAGAAACATGCAGATAATACAGGAAGGAGATCTTAATATAAATGCAGTGGTAACCTTATCATATTCATTCATAGTATTACTCCAAAACATCACAGAGTGGCAGACCACGAGTCATACACCATATCTAGATCCATACATGTATGCTCACAAAAAAAATTTTCATTCCCCATTTCCTCATTACATTCTTCCTAGAATCATCTACCCATTTTATCCCATAGTTCTTGCAGTAATTCTACAGAGCTCCGCTACCTCACTTGTGTCTCTTTTTCTTTGCCAAGGGTGCACGTATAAATAGGCATCTGAGCTCTAACAAACTCCTCTACAACCTCAGATATGGCCCCAGTGTCAAGGTGTGGGTCACCCCAAGCATGCCTCTCCATGTCATGATTATCTTTTTGGATCTTCTATCGCAAGGTATATTCCTTCCAGGACACCCTATTGCCAGGCTAGAACCTTATCCAAATGGAACATGTTCTTCATGTGTTCTGTCAAAAGGCCAAAAATGGCTAAGTCCCAAATTGTTCTTCACGTGTGTGCGTCCTTGGTTCTCAAGAACCCTTTTTGAATCTACCTTGCGTGCCTTAACTTGCGCTCCCTCTAGCCGTGCGTGCCTACGTGCCTTTAAGATTTGGTAGCTACATTAGGGTCCCAACATTACCCCACACTTCACCTATTCTCCGCCCTCGAGAACCTTTTCAAAGAATGCAGTACAAAAATGAAAGGCCTTGCCTTGGAAAAGAATGGAGGGAAAGAATAAAGAATGGGGGAGAGAAAGAATAGAAGGAAAACTACCTAAAAGAAGAAGGGGAAAATTTTGCCATAGGTCGGCCTCCAGCGTATTCCATGTGCTGACTTCATCATGTCGCTCTTGTGCAAAGGTCGCCAACCAATGTGCTCACCTGTCGAAGGTTAACCCTTCCCCTTTTGTGTTAATGGTCTCCACCATAGTCTCTAGTTCCTTAGCATGATCTTCTAAGGCATCCATCTTCCTCGTAATGACCTTGTAGAGCTCTTTTAGCTGGGTTTTGATTGAGACTCACAAGATCTCAATAGCTTCAGACTTCTTTTCCACTTGGCTAGGATCTTTTCTCACTCGGCTCTATTGCCTTTATTCTTTTCCCTGAAGTCCTTCAGCTCGGCCTCATCATTGGAAAGCAAGCATGCTTGTCACCTTGTCTTGATCCGTGATGTTGGTCGTAGGTGACCCCGTGGTTTGTGTGGCTATCTTCACATCAGCAAGCACCTTGTTGTATTCAGCCACAAGTGTGATGAATTTCAATTTTTCCTCCTTCTCCAAGTGCGTAGCTACCTCCTCTGCCGACTCCAAGGCCAAAGGCTGCCTTTCCATGGTGAGGATCCGAGTCAAGTCCTCTAGACATTCCAGGGAGGATCCATACTTTTGCGTGGGAGGGTTAAGGTCTGGGTGCTTCATGATAATAGCTTGGGAGATGAGCTCCACCTTCTTGGAAACTTCACGTACCCTGGCCTTTTCCTCTGAAGCTCCCTCTGTAGTTGAGCGCTGATTAGTTTCTCAAGGCTGAGGTCCTTTGTTAGCTTAACTACTTCTTCCTTCCTCTTTTCCAATAGGTCCTCCAAGACTTTAACCTTGTCATTTCTAGAAGAGCCTAGCCTCAATTTCCATGGAGACTTTGTTGAGTGTGTTACACACTTTCTCATCGATAGTTGTTGCATGTTTATAATGGGGTTGTCCCCCTTTCCTTTGGACAGTGCTAGTATCGCTCCTTGGTTAACCTCGAACTCGGGCTCATTGAGGTGGGAGTCGAACGCCCATGATAGCATCTTCCTTGTGTGTGGGTATCCACCCTCAGGATCAAAGGACTCCATGGCGGTGAGCTCCTTGGTGGGCACGGTACTCACTGGAAAACGTGTAAAACTTTGTTGGGGTCATCAACATATCCCATTGTTATTCTTCCCCCTTCACACATTTACTTCCCATGTGCACACGCCCTTGGGAATAGTTACTGAAAGAGTTGGGCCTTTTGTGCTACCCACACTCTTCTCCCTTTGCTCTTCCTGAATTCACCAAGCACTGAGCTCGCATTGCGCTCTAATTCCTTTCGACTAAGGTATTAATTATCTTCTCTACCTCCCTTGTGCTTTCTCATCCACCTCCTCTGAGTGAGCTTGGGCATATCTGGCTCCTTAGTACTTGCCCCCTCACTCCTTTCTTCGCTCCATGCACCTTCCTCCCCTTGGGCACCCTTCCTCCTTATAAAGATGAAAGCATCATTTGTATCTTTTACTTCCTCTCCCCCGAATCATGGACATCAATCGGCTCCTGATCCACCTCAACTCTTCCTCTTCATCATCATCCTTTTCACCTATATAGGCATTTGGGTCATCTGTATCCTCGGACTCTTGTTCTTCCATCCCCTCTTCTTCTTCCTTTGCTAAAAACTCTAGAGTCGGGATGTGGTCTTCTCTTCATCTGAGGGTTCCTCAGGGGATGGTGGCTTCACGAGGTTCGGGGTCTTCTCCTTGACCACCATTCTCTTCTTCTTCTAGACGTAGGTACTTATCCCCCCATGGTACCTACATTCTGCTTCTCCACCACCCTTTGTTCCTCTTTCTCTTCCCTCTCCTTACGCTTTTGTGCTTCTTTCTTCCAATAGGGTCATCTGGGATGGATATCTCATTCTCCATGTATGCGCCCTTTTCAAATTTTGGCCTTATGTGAAGGTAAATCCTTGTGGCATTGCTCCCAGCAATAGGTAAGGTCAAAGGCCTTACAATATGCACATCCTGTGACACGTACCTTTCAACATACGTGCACTCTCTCAGGTAGACCAGCTTCTTCCTCATTTCCTGTGTCTCTCTGTCGAGGGTGGACAACTCAAGGTTTAATTTCTTGACTCCTTGTATCTGTTTTACCCCGCTTGGAAAAATTGGGTAGTAAATGAGAATGGGAGTTTGCACCATGGACTCCAGCTGCCATCCACCAAAATGAACCTACCGATGCAGAAGTGCTGGTAGACTGTGAACTTTGCTTCTCCTTTGGTTGCGTGGGGAGTTGTTCGAGGATCCGCCATTGACCCGAATGCATTCCTAAGGCACTTATACCATTTGTCTAAAGCGCCTTGTGTACCCCTATCATTGATTCACATGTGTATTTCTGAAATCTCTCTCCAGGAAAAGGAGTCTTCATGAGGTACTCCACATGAACTTGTCGGATGCATCTAGCACCCTGATTTACGAGAACACAATTGTCAATAGAATGTTTCCAAATAGGATCTTTCCTCCCTTCTCCACGCTACTTATGATTTCATCTATGTATGTATTGGGAGATGTTGTATATGGTGCCTTCCAGTGACCTTCTGTAGACATTCAGCCAGGGCTTGCTCACCTGGGTCCACCTCTCTTGTCCATTCAGCTTGGAGACAAGGTGTGCGGCCATCTTCATCACCGGATCACTGATATTTGAGATGTCGTAGTACCTTGATCCCTTCTTCAATTCTAGGATGTTATGGTTTCTCTAATTTCCTCCTCATCCAGGAGGTCATCTATGAGCACGTCCCCTTTATAGTTTAGGCATGTGAAGTGTGAAATTAGTTGGGGAGTTATGCACATTTTGTGCCCTGCAAAGTAGAAGAAGTCTTCGTGTACGTGCGTCATCAACCATTGGTACAAGTGCTCGGGCTTCCCGAAATATGGCAACTCGAAAAGTTGGAGAAGCCCTGCCTTCTCCATTTTCACCTTGACCACGTCGTTGTAGATTGGCAACCCGTCAGGTGTTCATTTATTTGTGGGGCGCACCAGCTCAGTGCCATTTCCTTTGCGATTGTGCTTGACCGGTGATTGTAGTCGATCACGGTCATCTGTCTTATGTGGGACTCCCACTCTTGCCCTAGAAAAACCCCATCGGGTATTGCATTTTAAGTACCATTCCTCATTTGTATCCATAGGTATTTCCTCTTGTTTCTTCTTTCCTTTTCCTTTACCCTTTCCCTTCTTGGATTGTTTTGTAGGTTTACCTACTGGTTTTGTGGCCATCATTGCACCCTTTGCTTTCATTCCCAAGTTATCTTGTGAGTTGTTTGAACATTTTCCTCGTGTGCCCCGTGCCCTAGAACACAAACCCTAATCTCTAATTTTTCTCCTTCGATCATGGCGCTTCTTCACAATGTTCCTCACACCGTGAATCACTTCTGCTCTAGTTTGTAGATCTAACGGACCGATTGTGCTTAAGTTTTGGGATTTTCCTTTGCACGAGTTAGTTCTGAAACCCTAGCTCTTGAAAGAAAATCACTCTTCTTGTGTTTGCAAAGTAAAATAATGAACTACCCATTCTTGTATTTATAGCTTTTCCCACTTTTACGCATTTAAGGCTAGGCTACCTACCACCATATACGATAATGTTTAATGTGGTGTTCTCAAACAACACCCGACTTCAGTGCTTCTCCTTACATGCCCAATCCTTGCGTGAAAACTTTTCCACCCGTGCTTAATCCTTGTGCAAAAATGTTTCCACCTATGCCCAATCCTTGCATGAAAATATTTCCACCCATGCCCAATCCTTGAAAAACTTTTCCAACCTTCTGGCACGCAAACAATCCATCTTGATAGAAGACTCTTGTGCGTGTGTTACCGGTCGCCAAAGGCACCTCTTCCATCCTCATGATTCTTGCTTTCACCTACCTCATGTTTTTTGCTTTTTCTCCTTTGTACATGGATTTCCAATGTAACCTTATTTTTCCACCGACCCAAATTTTCCTAGCAGAATAACTCCAAGTTTCTCTTTATCATCTCACCCCACACTAAAATGATGCATGGTCCTCTGTGCATTCATAAGTCAAAAAGTAATAAGGTTACCGGTGCCCAAGGTGCAAAACAAAACAACAACGTGAAAGGGAAATACAAGAAAGGAAAAGCATAAAAGGAAATTCTAAACTAACTAGGAAAAACTACCTTATTTACAAACACCAAGAAGCATTATTTATAGTAGGGCTTCAGCCTACTCCCATTGAAGTGTCCAGGTAATTTTGTTCCATCCAGCGCTTATAACTGGCACGTGCCTGAATCAAGGATGTATGAAATTACATAAGGACCCAACCAATGCACCTTAACTTTCAGGATGGCGTAGAAATTTTGAATCATATAGCAATACCATCTGGCCAACCTCAAACTATTTGTTCTTAATATGGTGGTCATGCCATGCCTTTTGCTTTGCCTTCTCAGTTGTTTGGCTCCATCTTGCTAGTGAGCACCTTTCATCCAACTTTATCAATTCATCTATTCTTTCTTCAGTGCTTGCTCATCGTCTAACCCTCTGTGCATGCTATACGCAGAGATGGTAGCATGAATTCGACCAAAAAACTACTTCCACACCAAACACCAATTGAAATGGTGTGGCCTTGTTCAATATTTTATACGTTGTTCTGTATGCCCAAAGAACCTGTGATACCTTGTCATCCCAATCCTGCCTACCCACATCACATATCTTAGTCAGTGTGTGACTAAGGATTTTGTTGAATGCCTCTGAGTCCCATTTGCTGAGGGTGATAAGGGGTAGTCTTGTGATGGGCTACCATGAATTCTACCAATAGAATCCTGATGGTTTCATTTAAAAGTGAGTGCCCCTATCACTTGTTAAACTTAATGGGCACCCATACCTGTTGATAATATTTTCTCCCAAAAAATCTAGCAGCCGTGGCTGTGGTGCAATCCTTAGTGGGTGTGGCCTCTGCCCACCTTGTCAGATAATCAGTACAGGTAATGATATACCATGAGTTAGTCCTTCGCGTAGCTGGTGAGATTGGTCCGACAAAATCTATTGCCCATTTCTCAAAAGGTTCCGCTTTGGTGATGGGGCGCAAGGGCATCTCATCCCTTCTTTAGGTTTGCCCAATGTCTTTGGTAGTGGTCATAGCCTTTGTAAAACTCAATACAATCCTGGTGAATCATCTCCCACCATAGTCTAGTGACTAGGATCTTGCGTGGTTGCATTCCCGCATAGTGTCCTCAGCAATCCCACCATGGGCTTCTTCTATTATGGCCATGCGTTCATGTTCTAATACACACCAGTGCAAAACCTCATCGCGCCCATTTTATATAAATCCCCATTGATCAACATGAAGGGTGTGGCGTGTATGGCTAACCTTTTCCTTTCCAGTGCATTCATCCCTTTGGGTGCCATACCTTCCTTGAGAAAAACAACAATGTCTTCTAACTCTGAGGGTGCATGCCGTAACCTGAATAGTTGTGCATCCGGCATGGTTTCCTCGATACTTTTTGCGTCCTCTCCTGAATCAATCCTTGATAAATGATCGGCCCACAATTGTTCTTTCCCGGTTTTACCACCACTTTGAATTCAAATTCCTGAAATAAAAGTACCCAATGGCATATGCGCCCTTACAACACTACTTTGTTTACTAGATACTTCAAGGCCATATGGTCAGTGTAGAATATGAAGGGAGTCACCAGCAGATATTGTCTAAATTTTGGAGTGCGTAGATCATTGACAATGCCTCATGCTGGTCATTGTATAATTCTATTCTACGTTGGTGTCAACTTTCTACTTGCAAAACACAAGGGATGATCAATAATCCCCTCTCTGGTTGAGCAAGAATGGCTCCCATTGCTATACCAGAGGCATCCACGTGGACATGGAAAGGTTTATCCCATGATGGGAATCATAGAATAGGTGCGGTGATAAGCCTTTCTTTTAGAGTGTCAAATGCCCTCTGCTGTGCCTCTCCCCACTGAAAGGCACTCTTATGTCTGAGCAATATTTCCAAAGGCATGGTGATCTTGGCGTATCCCTTAATGAACTTTCTGTAGTACCCAGTGTGTCCAAGAAATCCATGCACATGGCGCTTTGGCTGGTGGGCTCCCCTAATCCCACAATAACTACAACTTTCACGGGATCCACCAGTAAGCCCTCTTTGCATATGATATGCCCCAACAACATTCCAAAAGGGTTGCAAAGACACATTTCTTGATGTTGAGGGAAATCCTCAACTACGACATCTTTCAAACATCAATCTCAAGTTATCACAATGGTCCCTAACTAATCCATACATTATCCAATCATCCAAATATACTTGAAGGAACTTGTGGATGAAGTCTTGAAATGCTTGTACCACTATGCGTGAAAATACAGTGGGTGCATTCCTCAATCCAAAGGGCATGACCATGTATGTAAAGCTTCCCCCCACTCGGTGGAAAAGTTGTCTTTTCTTGGTCTTCTTGGCAATCCTTACTTGGTGATATCCTGAGAATCCATCGTAAAGGAATAGACCTCGTGCCCAACAACTCCTTCCAAAATCTCTTCAGTGAAGGGGGTGGGAAAAGGATCTATGATACAAACAACATTCAATTCCCTATAATCCACACATATCCTAATCCACCCATCCTTCTTTATGTTGATCACCATTGGACTTATCCATTCTGATTCCTCCATAGCCTCAATGATACCGGATGCTATCATTTTGTCTAGCTCTTCTTTAACCCTTACGCGCATGTTAGGATTCATCCTGTAAGGCCTCTTCCTGACCGGGTGCACACCATCTTTCAACTTTATCCTCATTTCCCCCAATGAATGGTGGATGCCTTTCAACTCATGGTATCCACGTAGGAATAAATCCTGAATTCATGCAAGAGATCGATGATCTTTGATACTTCCTTGTCCGACTCAGTAGTCCCCAATGATAGCTTCCTTGGGCTCCTTCTCTGAGCCGATGTTAACTTTCTTGGTTTTGAGTGGTTCATGATATGCATGTGCACATGCATCCACATTATCAACTACCTCATGCATCCCAACTGAATGGTTGACATTCAGGCTCTCCATCTCCTCTCCATCAATAACGTATACCATCTTTCCTTTCTCCTTTTTCAACACATGCGTGCTCGAATTGTATGTCTTCTGGTTCCTCCTCTTGAACCATGCTTCAAGCTAGGTCCACCAAGTAAGTTTACTAATCTATCTTCCACCATGGTGCAATCCCTAGAGTGAGGCACTTGATAGTCTGTAACACCTCATCAACCGGTTGCATGGTACTTGGTACTCGAATGTGTGAACAGGTCAGCCGCTAATTCCTGCCAATTTCCCATTTGGCGGTGAGTTTCAGAATGGATGTACCAAGTGCGTGCATAACCTTGTAGTGTCGAATACAGCTTGTGCACCCAAAGGGAGGGTGGTAAAGCTTCCGCGCCTTCTCCCCAAGACCCTCTCACATGCTGGATGTGGGAAGAGGTAGGTCCATTGCCATTGTAATCCTTGATAGCGGTGGGTATGTTGCTCTTGAGAATCAGATAGTGAGCACAATTCTAACTTCATGCCACTCCAACAAGTTTTTTATGCGCGTGGCCCACCACCTCACTGTTGTGCCTATCAAAACATAACCTAGCATACCTCGTCGCTCATCCTCCCTCCATTGAGCTTCCATTTCCCTCAAAAAGACCTCAGGGTATGCATCCCCAGAATACTTGGTTATTACCTTTCCTCCCAGGTGCCGAACTATACGCATTGTGGTTACCCTAGTACTGATCCTTTTAGATGTCACCCAATCAATTCATAAGTCCCATGCGCCCAATTATCACATGCCATACTGGTAGTATCACTGATAGATTGAGCATCATCAAACTAGATGATTCCTTCTATAGGATGGATGGTCTCTGGATCTCTTATGGAGCACACATATATTCTGTCAAGGACCTCCTCTCTAAGGGGTTCAGTATAGGGTGTGGACTTTCCATCAGCAAGTGGTATAATCACCCTCTCTTCCTTGTTTTCAAAACTTATGTACCCCTTGTTAAACCGAAGATCTGCATTATTCTTATAGCACCACGGGTGCCCAAGTAAAGCTGGGAAATTATCTACCTCGGAAAGTGCCAAGACTTCAAAATCCCTAGTGAACTTAGTCCCCTGAATGGTAATGGTCACATCCTTCAAGACACCTATGGGCATTGCCTTTGTCTTATTTTGCCATATATACAACACATTTGAAGATGGTTGTAATGTAGGTCTTCCCATTTGATGTCGAGGCATCGAGTGAGAACATTAACCTCGCGCACCTATGTGTCAATGAGGATGTTCTTTAAGTAGCCATCCATCCACTACTGTGTTCAAGGTGATCTCTTTGTCATAATCAAGTTTGTGAGGTGGGAGGTTTGCATGCAGGATCTACCTTTCGTGTTCTTCCGGTGCGTGGTACCTTTTCTCTCAACCATGCTCCTAGTAGGGAATAATATTCTCCTACCTCAGTAGTTTACACACCTCCTTAACCTCGTCCAAGTCATCCTTTGGTGCTTCTACTGGTCTTCTTTGCTCATCTTTTCTAGTTTTCTCTTTTAAGCATTGGATCTCCCCTTGTAAACTTTGAATTACATCCATGGTTTCCTGGTAGACTTCTTTTTGGTGAGTTGGGTTTGGATACTTCCCATGTACTACTTCTTCCCTTGAAACAGAGGTCTCTGCCTAGGTGCTTCCCTTACGCGCGTGGACTCCACCCTTGTTGTTACCATAACAGGCTCTAGTTCTGATTCATGTATTACTCGTGGGAGCCATTACGCGTCAGCCTTCTTAATACTCACCATGGCAGTGCCCTTATCCTTTTAGTGCTGCTGACTCATATGTTGTATAACTCTGGGCACTCTTCGTACTTATGTTTTTTTCCACCAGAGCATTGTAGAAGATCTGGACATTCACGCTTATAATGGTCTGTGGCTCCACAATTAAAGCATGTTCCACGTGGGAACTCACTTCTTCCCCCATGGTTACCATGACCATGAAATCCTCTGTGAAACCCTCTTCCACACCTCCATCTCCATGCTCTTCATATCGATGTTCATCTCCTTTGGAACTGGAAATGCTAGTCTAGTGCACACCAAGATCAATTGCCTCATGAATCTGGTCAATCAATCTACAATCCTTGGTGTCATGTGTGGTTGAGGTACATATCTTGCAATAACAAGACACATTTTTATGGATCATGTGCTGTAAAAGGGGGCACCTACTTGCATCATGGTCCCATGACATATTTCACAATTTACCACTACGGTGCGTACCACCTTCGAGTACATATCCCACCATTATCCTTTGTGTGCCCTTCTACGTTACAATCTATGCACCACATCCCACCACGAGTCTCTGGACTGTGTTGGTAGATAATTTCTCAATTGCTTAGCCATGGCAGTGATCTGAGCCTCCAAAATGGGCTAACACCAGTGTCAACACTACCCGATTGCCTCGTGCATGCAAAGTGGCTTCAACACTTTGCGTAGGTCCATGAATGTTTTATGAGACAAAGCCCTCCTAAAGGGTGTGATCAACCCTTGAAAAACCATTGAGCATGTTGTGAAGGGTGGATATCATAAGATAGTTTAGACAATAGAGTTTTAAATGTGCATCATATTCTACATGCTCTCTGCCATTCCTGCTGGATTTCTTTGAGAGAGTTGATGCTCTTATGTTTCAAACTTCAGGTATGTGGAATTCCACCAAGAATGCATTTCAGCGTGGTATAATCCACAATAGTCTGATGAGGGTCATACTTTCTATACCAACTATGCACACGTCCTTGCAAGGTCATCACAAATTGATTGGCCTTTCGATCCTGGGTCGTGATCCCCTTGTGCGCCATAGTAGCTCGCACTTATGCACATGCTCATGGCATCTTCTATCCCACTATAATCTGGTAAGTGTAGAGACATCTTGAAAAATACTTGAGGAGGTGGCTGAGGCCCTTGTCCTCCCGATCCAGTCCCTTGGTTTCCTCCGGTGTTTCCTCCTCCACTAGACCCACTAGATCCTGAGCCACCAGCTCCACCACTTCCACCTCCAGATCCTCTGTGTTAGGTACAGGGGCTGTGTTTGTCGTGTTGAATGCTCCCATCATTCCACTGAATTACGCACCGATAGTTTGTGAACTAGTGCCACTCCCAGTCATATTTCCTCCACCACTTCCTAACGTGCTTCCAAAACCCATTTGTATATGTGCCTTGTCCAAACATTCCACCAAATATTGGAATAGTGTGTGAAGCCATAGAAGTCCCAAATGAGAAGTTGTATCTTCTGGGTGTCGATCGGTTTCTTCTTGATATCAAATGGATCAACTATACTTTTCCCTCATTCAAACAAACCAAGCATTAAGGTTTGGTCGTTAGGTGGGGTCAGATGTGTGCCAATGACTCTTCTTTCTCTACGCGTGATGGACTCTCATCAGGAGCCATGAGGTTTTCTCTCCACGCTTACCAAGATGGGGTATCACACATTTCGGGTTCCACATCCTCCACGTGAACCTCAACTCCTTTCCACCATGTCTGGCTCCATAACCCACTTGTAATCCCATGTTGTCTATCGATCTCCCTTTCACGTGCTTCGTTATACTTGAGCCGTCTCTCCTCCCTTTCCTTTTTAGTCGTTATATCAGCCATCTTTCCCCAACCTGGCTTCCTCGCCAAGTGCTCAGAGTGGTTTAGCTAGCCATAGGAAATGCCTCTAAACCCATGGTTACCATCAAGATTTTGATTTAGGGGGATAGCACGTAGAAATGATCCTCTGGGCTCCAAGAACTCAAACTCAACAACTTTTGGACAGGAATACGTGGAAATTGCGTATTCCAGAGTGTAGCTAGTCAATACTCCCTTCCACCAATGATCTATAGCATGGGTCCACGTTAGATCAGCATCTTGCAAGTTCTGATATGTTTCTTGGGTCTAAGGGTGTGACTTATAACACCACCCCGATCTAGATGTATAAGCTGAGAGCCATTCGAATAACTCTCTTGGGAAACAACGGAGAAAGGTTTTGTCTGACTCATGATAAAGTGTCTTCCACCCATCTTCGCATGTCAAACCTAGGTCCAGTATTGAATCTCTGAGTGAATTCATCCTTCGTGCTTTTAAACCAATCTTCAACACCTTCCAGGTTATTCTCTCCGTCATCACTCTTTACACAAGATCATGATGTATGCCATGTTCCACTACAACTTTGAAAAGAGGTCCAGAAATGGAACCAAGATGTAGTCATTTTTGCACCCACAAGAACAAGGGAACCTCATGCGTGTCGGCTATCACCACCCAGGGTTTGGGCACTCACCGAGGCTGCGAGAGGGCCGAGTCTCTCTTTTATGTGAGTTTAGTGGAAGGCATAATTCATGATCTTGACTTAGTGATTTAACAGACATGAAAAAGCTATAGAGCTCAGAACGGCTTCTATACCCCTTCAGTCATAACAAAAGTAAAGCACACAATAGAATTAATAGAACTAGGAAGTTGTAAATCCACAAATAGACTTAACATTCAAGTAAGGTTCATGATTATACAAGATCAAAAGCATAGTAGAAACATGTAGATAATACAGGAAGGAGATCTTAATATAAACGCAGTGGTAACCTTATCATATTCATTCATAGTATTACTCCAAAACATCATAGAGTGGCAGACCACGAGTCATACACCATATTTGGATCCATACATGTATGCTCACAAAACAAAATTTGCATTCCCCATTTCCTCATTACATCCTTCCTAGAATCATCTACCCATTTTATCCCATAGTTCTCATAAGTAATTCTGTAGAGCTCCACTACCTCACTTGTGTCTCTCTTTCTTTTCCAAGGGCGCGTGTATAAATAGGCATATGAGCTCTAACAAACTCCTCTACAACCTCAGATATAGCCCCAAGTGTCAAGGTGTGGGTTGCCCCAGGTGCATGCCTCTCCATGTCATGATTAGCTTTTTGGATCTTCTATCGCAAGGTATATTCCTTCCAGGACACCTGTTGCCAAGATGGAACCTTATCCAAATGGAACATGTTCTTCATGTGTTCTATCAAAAGGCCGAAAATGGCTAAGTCCCAAATTGTTCTTGGCGTGTGCGCGTCCTTGGTTCTCAAGAACCCCTTTTTAATCTACGCCTTGTGTGTGCCTTAACTTGCGCACTCCCTCGGCCTATGTGCACCTACGTTCCTTTAAGATTTGGTAGCTACATAGATAGTGACAGTAGATCTGTGGAAAGTGGAAAAAAGTGAAGTGAGAATTTCCTTTTGAGTAGTTTAGCAAAAGGACCGGGAGCGACGTCGGTAACATTTAACCAATGGCGGTCGAGGTAAACGATGACAATTACTATGAGATTGAAACAGGGGATGGTGAAGACAGAATACACCAACTATGATGAGGAGTGTGCAAGGATGGTGATATGGCCATCTAGAATTTGATGTGGAATCGGACCTAGAATTCTGGGAATGATGGTCATATGGCCCAGGCACACTCAGGTGAAGCTGGAATACACTAGCTATGATGAGGAGTGTGCAAAGATGAACAAAAAAGTGATGAACATGATCTTTCACCTCAAAATGCAAACCAAGCAGAAACACTAAGAAAATTTGATCCTAAGAGTGCCCTTTTCTATTATGTTTGTTTAGCTTATGCTATTTAGGGACTGACACATGAATTGTAAAATAGAGTTTTTGGTGAGGATGGCTTCCTACAAAGAAGGAGATCTAAAGGGTGAGGTTTCAGGTTTGTTATGGTGGGGGCGAGCTTCGCTCTAAAGTATGACTCGATAGAGCAACGAGCTAGGTGCCCACTGTGCCATGATCGTGTGATCACCTACAACTTCTTCCAGGTAAGATGTTGTTTAAGAATGTATGTATTTGAATTTTTGTGTGGGTTGGTAAGACTCAGAGAAAGAGAAAAGGATAGAAGTGCTTTTCTATGATTCGTTTGTCAACCATCAGCTGGTCATGACCTCCAAGCATATAGGTTGCCCTCATTTAATGTGAGCTAATGTAGAAAATCAGAATGAAATGTGATTTTTAAGCCCAAATTAAAAATATGAAATTGGATGACACAATAATATGAAGAGGGATACTCTTTCACTAAAATGTAGAAAACATGAAGAAATGATTCTTTTTAAATACACCGAAATAAAAGTTTCCTTTAGAGCAAATAGAAAGAAGGAGTGGATTACCAGGGAAGAAAATTAGTGTGTACACTTTTAGAAGGGAAAAGAACACACAATTTTTTCCTAGGAATGAATGAAATGTAAGGAACCCTGAATGGGTCCCACTTAGGCATGCCAAAATGTTTCACCTTCTTCTTAGATTGTTTATTTGAATTGTTGATGAAACAAATAGGGTAATAGGCGTAGGAGGAATACCTTCAGAATCCTGACTAACCGTGAGAGATTCCTTTTGGCGGGGAGGAACTACCTGTAATGAAAGCAAGACCACCGAGAAAGAATTAAACAATATGGGCAAAGTGAAGCGCCTAGCGTGAGCTAAAACGGGAAGCATGATACTTCCTAGATGTCAATCCACTATTTTAAACAAATTAATGTTGAAAACAATGTAAATCCTATTGTTATTTTGAAATGATTTAGGTATCTCACTTAAAAACACAATAAGAAAACAGATCTAATCTAACAAGCTAAGCTAGAATAGAATCCACAGGTCAAATGGTTGGTTCTGGGTTCTGCAGGTCTGATAAAGGTCTCGGGTAGGTCACCAGTGAGTGAGGGTGAGGTAAAATTAGGTGGATAGGTCTCTGTTTAAGGCTGTGTGGGAAAACACAAAGACCGGCGTCGGTCAGGGGTGACCAACCGCGGTTAGGTATAACCGGCACTACGGTTATTATGAAATCTAGAAATGTCACAGAACGAGGTTTTGGTCTCCTTTGTGATTACACAAAGGATTTGGTTGGTTGGGATGAGGTATTGGGTGACTGGAATAGGTTTTTACAAGGTTTTGATGGGTCTATGGAGGTACAAAATGTTGGAGATGGTCAATAGGGAGCAAGATAAACAATGGATGATAAAATAATGATAAAATGAAATAACCAGGAAAGTATGATGTTGTACTTACTTGGATTTTGTTCCTGAAAGTCTATGTGTGAAGGATGGAGGTACGCGATGATGGGTTTGAAGGCTGCAAGTGATCACCAACTGAAGAAAATCTTCTGCATGGGCTGCATGCACACTCCTCTTTTGCTTGGATAGATCAGAATGTGGTTGGGAAGGCTATGCAGGAGAAGATCCTCAATCTCCTTCCTTGGATGTCAATTCTTGTTGGAATTGGCTCTTTGAAGATGTGTTATCTCTTTGAGATTTTTTCTTGCTTGTCCACTTTTCTCCCAATGTTTTCCAACCTTGAGAATAAGGTAGTTTAGGGGTTAAAAGGGGTAACCGATGGTGGTCCGGCTTAACCGATGACGGTTAGGGGAAACCGACGTCGGTCAAGGCGGGATTTTCTAGGTTTACTAAACTTAGGGAGATCCTCCTAATTTCCTTGGATCTTGTGTTGTTATCCCATGGATTAGACTGGGAGCTTCTTGTGAGCATGCGGGAATGTGGTTAGAGGGAGTGTAGGCATTGATTTTTAGGGTTTGGGTAAGTCTTAGTTAGTTATGGTAACTTGCTAAGAATAGGTCTTAGGTTGAGTTAGCTTAGTGAGGTGTCTAAGTGAAGTGTTTGTGTAGATATTATTTAAATAAGATATTTAAATAATAAATATAGTGAGGATAAAGCATTAATTTAATTAAATTAATTAAATTAATATTAGTAGGGTGAAGGGGGTCATGGCTAGGTAGATGTAATAAAGGGGGGCTTATATGTCGAGGGACGAAGGGGGAGTGTGACCTAATTTTAGTGTCTATAGTAAACTTTACCTTTTCTCAATCAATTGATTGCTTGAATGGTCACAATATGCCCCCAAGAGAAAACCCTACAACACAAGAGTGAATTCAATGTCAAGTAAAATGGAAAGTAAAACTTAAAATCTAGATATAGATTATGAAATTGAAAATTGTAAAGTAGTAAGAGAACAAAGAAGGAGTACACATGTGTGTGTGTGTGTGTGTAGAATCAAGTATACCATGTATATGTAGAATACCATGCCCCTTTTCTATGGTATGAGGGAAGGCTTATTGTATCAATAACAATGGAGAATTGGAGATAATCAAATCCCCCATTTGAAGGAGGTTGGGGACACAAAGACCGTAACACATACAAATATAAGAGTAACAATAAAATTAAATCAGGAGTCTTAGGGCACATTATAGTCAAAACAAGAAGAAATGAGGAACCTCATGGGTCCCACAAATTTAAATGCTTTAGGGTGTTAGGTTTCACTAAACCCTAACCCAATGTGTATCTCATTTAAACCAATCCGTTGTTGACATGATTTAGGTTTGTAATTATCAAATATCTTAAAATTCCATAAATTGAAATACTTAAAATAGAATTACCATCATATAAATTGATAAATATGTAATCTATACTTTCCATATCAAACATGCCCTTTGAATTTTCCATAAAATGTAATGAATTTATAATAGAATTAATCATGTTCCCTACATTTACCATGAAATGCAATGAATTTTTGGCATACTATGTATTTGTATAAGTGATTTTGTGCCCAAACCATTGTAACCTTTGAATCTCATGATAATATATATTTTTGACTATTACAATTGAGTTGGGAAAAACTATCAAAACATAGGACACGACATCTCATATTTCTATCTAGAATTCACAATATTTTCCTTGTGTAAAAATTATGTGTTCTTGTTTGTAACCATGTAAACATGTTCTTGTATTCTATAATTTTTCCTATGTGCCCAAATTGCATTAACATTATTGTAATAACCCACCAAATGTGCCCTCTTATGAGGTAAGGGAAATAGAATGTATAATGCTCAACCCAAAAAAATTGAAGTGATTCCATTTAAAATATAGCAGATAATCCTTATGGGAAATATATAAGGTAATTGTAGATGTAAAAAGTGTATAACTATATTAGATAAAGAATGAATGATACACACCATGGACATAGAGATAACACACACAAAAAGTATACAAGCACACAAGATCACACAAATAGTGATGTATAATTTTATAAAGGAAGGTTGAATGGTTGTATACAAGGGACAAAAAAGTGTCACAAACTCTCAATAGGTCAATGACTACACAACTAAATATAATTGAGGCCACAAAAAGAGATACCAAATTTTTTCACATACATAGATAGGCCAAGGGCGTACACACTTAAGAAATGAAAATAAGTAAACCATTTTACAATGAAATTAAATACACAATAACTAGTTGGCACATAGAAAAGGATATAATAGTCTTGTACAATCTACATGTGTTAGTCCCTATTTTGTTAGTCCCAAAAATAGGGATAAAACAACATATAACATAATATATAATATAATCATAACCAAGATGTGAATAATATTATGTAATAAATAGAACAATAACACCTAATGTGTTTACGATGCCCCTAAAATTCATGCCAATGGGTGAAGGGAAATTCCATAATCTAAATCATGTAAAGTCTTGTTTATATTGAATCATGCTTATATACCTCGTGAAACACTTATTTTTTTAGAAAATAGAATATTTTACCTATCGAATCATGCGACAAGTAATAATATGTAAAGTAGAAACTAGTAGATCGAGATATTCTTAGGTTCTAATTTTTTATTTTTAGAATATTTGAAAGTTTTTAACATTTGTTAACTTGTAAATATGGGAAAAGATGTGTTTATTATACGTCGAGTATGTAATATGTGTCAGAATTGAAGCCTTCCAGTCTAGGATCAACCATATGGTAGAGCTTACAAATAAAATGACTACAAAGGTGTCCTTCCTACCAAATATGAAGTAGACTCATAATTTATTCCTTATCAGTATAAGGTGGGCCTTACTGTGCCATAGTGTTGTTCTAGTTGTTTACACCCTAATGAAATTATAGGGTTATGTACATACACAACAATTAGAAGGATGTACGGTTTTACAACATGTAGACTATTCTAATCAATTAAATTCTAACATTAACAATTCACAATCATACTAATGCTTTCATACATATAATTATTGATAAACGGTTAATAATTTCTTAAATTTACAATAGGAAAGAGAAACTTAGCAAGTACAAGATAGAACAAGGAGGATCTAGATGTATATGATGATGAAAAGGGTAAAACAAAAACTAGAAACATTTTAGTACTGATTTTGAAATTGGAAACTAAGTAGGGTCGGGACTGTACAACTATTGTATGGTCTTACTTGATTTATATGGCCCTAAGCTTGAACCATGTGGTCTTAGACCCTTTGAAAATCTAGATATGAATCTTATTATGTGTTTTACTTTCCTAGATCTAACTTATTTTGTATGTCACTCTTTCTCACACAACTTTAGGAACACGTAATAAAGTGGAAATCCTAGAGACCTACTGAATGCTTCATTAGAGAATTAGAAAATGAAAAGATAAAACATGTGTGTGAGGTTGAGAATAAACTAACCTTGGTGATCATACTTCTAGGTATTGAACCAATCAACTTGCTACACTACATGGCATCATTACAAGATCAAGCGTGTAATTATCTTGGGTACTTATGCAAGTGTAAACAACTAACCCCTTATGGGTTCCCTCATGTCTCATGAGACAAAGATAATAGATAACTATATAGTTTAGAATGTACCTAGTGTAGTAATAGGTAAATGTGGTGTGCCTTAGCTATATGACCTAACCCTTTGTTCCTTGAAACCCTTGAACAATTCTTGGAGTGACCTTACTATTTCTAAGCCATGGCTTTATGACCTTTTCATTCTTGAAAATGAAGGAAGCTAGACTCTTTGATCTGGTTGAGTGATTTAGACCTATGACAAGGACTACTCTTATTGATGTATAATTTATTTGGGCAAGTTTAGGAACCCTTTGAGTGTTTTTGGAATGATATTTGTAATAAGAACTTGTAAGAGTGTCAGGCAAGTTATAAAGTGATGTTAATGTGCTTATATATCCTTTTGAGGTGAAATATTATAATAAATCCAACCCTCAAAATTTGAAACAACCCAAAGAGGATATTCAAATTGAAAACTGAGTTGATGAACTTGAGGAGTCAGGACTATACATGTTTTTAAGACCGGATCTCAAATCTTGACCTAGGTGTACAATTTTGGACGAGATAAGGAGAAATGCAAAATAAGAAGTTTGGACATGAAGCATAGAGGTTGTTTACTACTTTTATTAGACAATAACCCCAAAATTGATGACAAATCATAGTGTAATGATAATTATGTCATGGGAGAGCTAGAGAGATGAAATGATTAGATTGTGAATGTGATCATTTGTATTAGCAAGTGAGCATGATCAAAATTGGCATTACAAAAGGACAAGTTACCAAAAGTTAATGTCTACACTAGTGTGTCATGTTGCATTGGTATTCAGGGAGGTATTCATGTTTAATTATATTAGGTGTACTTAGTTTTGGGAAAGTTATAGTTTTATCAAGGGTATCCTTTAAACACCATAACCATGATCTTCACAAACATAAGGGGTCTAACTATGGGTAAAGTGTGTAAGTGACTTGTAAGGAAGATACATGAAAATGAGTGGATATGAATTATCAAGAATAGATGTAAGATGATTTTGAATGAGTGTGATAGATGGTATAGGATGCAATGGGGAGAAGTAAGAAATAAGGGTGCTTGAATAAGTGGTGATGCAGGTAGTAATATGCATATGGAAGAGGGATCTAAGATAGGTGAAGCAATGAGTGGTATGATATGCAATGAAGATTGTAGTTTAGGTATGAGGGTTAGATATATGATAAGATGTTTTTACACAATTAAAGTGAGTGATGAAGTAGATGAAGTAGGATTAAAAATAGGATCACATGATGAGATAGATGGTGGAAATAGTGATGGAGGTGGTGCTAATGTGGAGAGGGAATCTAGAGGGTACAATGAAAAATGTGAAAATGATGTAACCATGTTCAAATTATAATTGTGTGATGATGTATAATGTGATGGGTATGATTTTGAAGATGAGGCATAAAGTGATGTTTTGAGGGTAATGTGATACAACAGATGGAGACATGACACATGGAAAAGAAAAGGTAGAATTAGTGTGTGAGGTGAGTGGAATCGCATGAGAAGAAAATGTAGGAGGGTAAAGAGGAATGATAATGATGTCACCCTTATCTTGAAGGTATTGTATGATGTTGTAAATTTGGGGACACGAGTCAGTAGAATGACCATTAGTATGATTATAGGCATGTCTTTCATGAGAGGCACACCACAATGGTGGGGCAAAGTGTGGGAGGTAGAATGATCAAATTGAATCTAGCAACTTTAGTATAATAAAAGTGAGCATCTCAATTAGTGGAGTGAATTTGGATGAATCAATAAGACCTTGGAGGTAGAGGAGGTGGCCCATGTTGGGACGAAATTGTGAACATAATAATATGGTGGGGATGAACCAAAATATGTGGTAATGAAACAAGGTTCCTAAGATGGTCATCCTTGAGGCACCGTGAAATATGCACAACCTCATCAAAAGTGTGTAAAAATGGATTTTTAATTGACGTGACATGTGGTGTATGCAACTTTTGGAGAAATAGTCAATGAAATTTGATTTCAGGAGTGAATAATTGACTTATTATGATATTTTTGAAACATGTAAACGTAAACCAATGTGGATTTGGGTGTAATTTGGATGGAGAAGTGAGATAGGAACATGTATACATGTCATGGTAATGTGTAAATTTTATGTTGTGGGAGGTGTGAATACCAATCAAGTGCTTAGACAATGAGTAAAAGTGGGAAGGTTTGCAAAAGGAACACATCATCATGTTAAATGAGGAGACATACAAAGTGAAATAAATGCAAGTGTTATTGGGGGTCTTTTATTTCATAAAACTTATCAAATGGGGGTAATTAGAAATTTTGTGGATATGGGAATTATGTCACCATATGTTGAATAGGATCATTGCAACTTGTGTGATAGGTTTGCATAGGAAAAATTCCCACCAACTATTGGAACTCAATTCAAAGCTATGCATTCGATGAGGTATTAGTGGAGAAATTTGAGGTGTGAGTGATCATAGAGATAAAGATAAGCTATTGGGAATGAGTAGGTAGAAAGGGTGCATAGATATAATGATGGGTGGGTTTTGTAAAGGGGTAGATTTTAGGCTCCTAATTTTGTTTGATGGGTGTCATTGTAATTGTTTTTAATTTTGGACAAGATTTTGAGTTACGGGTATATCAAAAGAAACTTATCTAGTTGAAAGGATGTACAACCATGTAGTATCCCATAAATATACCATATATAAAAAGACTAAAATATGCATATATGACATTTTTATCTACTAGTATGAGTGGGTAATCTTGGGAACATTATATTCTAGTAACTACTATATGATTGCATTAAGATACCTCCGACGCTAGATTAAAAAATGTTAGTAGGGGTTCCTCAATATATTTTTTGGTACAAAAATCCTGATACCATGTTTATGGGAATAATTTTATAATGCTTTGGTTTGGAGGTTCAAACCCCCTTGCATTCACTCCAACCAATTCATTAGATCTTGACTAGTAATTGTAGTTTTGACTTGAAGAGTGTTGTTTGAGTCATGGGTATTGACAACAAATGCATGCCTCACTTCACAAGATCCGTGGAAAATTGATCTCCTTATCATCCAAAAATGATATTTTCTCAAAAAAAAAAAAATATATTTTGTTAGTACAATCATTCCCACCTCACTAGACCCTAGAAACTAAAAATAAAGTTCTTTGACTATTTATGATTCACAAGATCGCCTAAAGCATGTGAGGGAAGAACATATGTAGTCTAGGCAATGAATGGGATAACAACACAAAATAAAGTATTTAGAATTTATCCTCTTTTCATCTAACCAAATGAAAAATCAAAAATATCGTTACAAAATGCTTCATCTGTATTGTTATAAAAAAAAAGGTTTTTCATACAAGTGTTAGGAAGTTTTCTTTTTAATATCTTTGACGATATTTCAAATATTCCAAAAGGATTAGTAGTTTAGAAAAAATAATCTTGAACTTACAACTAAAAATCCTCAAAACATGTTAGTAAAAACTTGTAAAAAATAAGGATCAATATCTAAATATCATCAAAAAGGTGATGAATAATTGTAGACACTCATTTTGGTAATTCATGTCTTGCAAAAACACAAATTATACAACTCTTGCATTACCCCATACTTTCTCAATTTGGTGAATTATGTTATCTCTAGCTATATCTCACTCATTATGTTTTACACACATAACCTATTAGTTTACATAACGGTCATATTAATCCATAAAATTAGGCTATACCATCACATATTACAATTGTAGTTTCTAGATTACTCACACATGTATATGGGACCATAGTACCTAGAAAGGGCCATAACATCCATACACTATGGGCCTATCTTGACAATTTGATCCCTCTCCCTCCATTGGTACTTTTTAAAATTTTAATTTCTTTGGTAAACTTCTATTCAGCCTTATCCACATTTCCCAGATCCATAACACATATATAAAAATTTATTCATCTCTCATTAAGGAGGACATTCTTCTACTTAACATCTAGAATTCCAATGAGAAAATACAAAGAGAAATCACAAGAAAATATACTCCTAGACTACCTTGAGGTTTACATACTCAATATAATCATTCTAGGGTAGTCATCTACTCATATCTACAAATATAAAAGAGACATTAACAAAGTCAAGTAAAGCTATAGAAAAGGTTCAAGTACAATCACATTGTTACAAGTTCATGATTATCAATTTGGTTGCATACATTCTAGATATCACATGCTAGGTGAGAACAATGTGTGATTTGAGCCCTCTTTAGATTAGTAATGATGTTGATAGTTCATAAGGGTTCCCACAACCCAAATAATGTTTTTCTTCTAGAAATTTATCACCATATAGGGTTTTAAAGATTCAATCATCTACAAAGCAAGCATCACGTAGTGTCGAATATCTATATTGTAGAAAGGAGTAGATCAAGAAGTAATGTACAGCCTGGGAAGTTTCAAGATTTGAAATTATAGAGGGACAAGGGTGTAAAGAAAGGGACATAGCAGGGGTAATATTTAGTCTATACCATATGCTTTGGTAAAGGAATCTCTGCAAGATACAATTTTAGAGGAAAATCTTGTCATATCACTTCTAACCTTCTATAGTCATTAGGGCATCCTAGATTAGCATAGAAGTTATAATATTAGCTAATTCTTCTTCTCATTATCATTGCTAATTTTCTAGTAATTTGTTACATTGTATATCATTATTTACCTTTCTTTATGTATTATCCACGATATTGTTGCAATTAGATTTAGAAACTTGTTTATTAGGATAAAATAACACCGGTTACTACCTGTAAAGATTAACCATTTAGGTTAAATAATTTGGTGAACCCAAGTATTGTATGATGTGCATCGAATATATCTTTATTTCTCCCGAGTCATTTTTCCAAACCCTAGTAGCCCTAGGTTTTGCATCTCATGCCTAATACATGTAGTGGTTGGTTTGGTTCTCAACAATATCTTGAACTCCTGCCCCATACTCGTAAGCATTCCAAAGCCATGGTCTCCTATGAATCTATGAACACCAACCCTCTATCCAATTCTACTCAAGTGCCCTTAGAAGATATAAAATATTTTGATAATGAGCATTCATATGATGAAGATACTAATGTTTATCAAGAACACATTGATTCTCTATCTCAATTATGTACTCAATTGTTTGGTAATCCAAATCATGTATAACCAATCCATGATATCCTCTTAGCTACAAAACTTGATCGTGATAGGTCTTCTCATGAGAGCATTCTTTGAAGATTAAGATCTTCCTTTATTACTACATCTTCCATTCCAAATTCTTCTCCCCTACATTTATGGGAGCATCTAGTCTTATGTCTCAATTCCTTTGTTACTACTCATCTTTCTTCTCCTCTTATATCTCATATCCATCCTAATTCCTCTTTTATAACACATTCCTTAGAGTCATTGGTGCAAAATCTATAAGCCCAAGTTCTTCAATTACAATGGGGTGCCACTACCTCCTCTTCTTCTATAGATTCCTCACTTCTTTTGCATATTACTCTCAAACATAAGGTTACATCTTATCCTCTTCCTCCTATGATGGCAAGGGCCTCTATCGGGTACTCCTCAAGCCTACCTATAGAGCTACACAATAGGCTACAAATAGGTGTAGTATTTATATTAATGTTAAAAAACCATACAAAATCTATAGATCTTCTCACTATCGAGTTATCTCACCTTTCTTATGGAGGTTTTTACAAATCTAGTGCCTTTTAAGACCTACTAGTCACTATTGGCCTTTTGGCTCTATGGCCAATCTCAGCCTTCTCTCTTGGTCCCTAACTCCTCCTACTACCTTATTCCTTAATTTGGAATCAACAACCTACCTCCCAACCACCACAACTTGGCTAGCTCCTTCTAGCTTTCCCAATCAAATCCAAGTTTAAACTTGGGATCTTGATTCCCTTATCTATGTGATCTTCTCTCATCCAATCTTGCTTCACCACTTCACCTCATGATTGGATCATCTTATTAGCCACTCCATCATCTAATTTTCATCAACCACATGCCCATGTAGACTACCACATGTCATCCCTTTCTTTCCAATATTTTTCATTCTTCAATATTTTTCCATGTCCTTGCTTTTATTCCAAGCCTCTCCAAAATTCTTCGTGCACACTCTTCATATCTCTCGACATATTCACTTGATCATGCTTCTTTATGCACCTCTGCCTTTAGTAATCACTTCTTCATGTGTTTCTCCTTCCTAAGTTTCTCCTACACATTGATACTTCGTGTCTTCTACTTCCTTTACATATCGCTTCACTCCACACATCGCTTTACTCCTTCGTGCATCACACTTCTCCAACTCTTGTACTTCTTCCTTTGGTCACTTCTACCTTCTCTTATTTTCTGGTGCATCACATTGTTCACATGCTCTTTCCTTTTTCCACACTTTCTTCCATGCATCTCTCTCTTCTTGTGGTTTCTGGTCACTTCTCTTTTCTTACCTTTCTTTTTCCTTCTAATTATGATCTCTTCATTTGTACACATCCTCTAGTATTATCTTTACTCTCTCCCCTTTCTTTAGCACATCTATATCCTCATGCTCTTATGGTTTGTGCTTACTCCTTAGTAAACTCTCATCCTACCACTCTCACCTCTTTGTGTTGTTTCTCCTTTTCTGTGCTCCGTATAATTCTTGTGTGCTTCTACCTTAGTGCGGGTTTGGCTTGATTCTGGAAACCCCTCCATCAATCATCTAGGTTACTTTAAAACTTGAGTTTCATCTCAAATAGATTCTAAGAGTGGTAGGACCACCCTTTAGACTATGTGACCCCTTAGTCCCGACTTCTTTCTCCAATCCATGCCTCTTGCACTTCTTCGACATCTCTTCCAATCCTTGGTCACCTTCCTATGAATTATCCATGTTATTCTACATAAACTTGTAAAAATCCTATAATAAGGATCTCTCATCTTGATCTTTAGCAAGTATCCATCTACCTCTTGTCCATGCGATTCGTTACTTTCCTTAAACCATTTGTTCTTGGTTCCTTTGTTGAGCTTTCCACTTGGAGATTTTGTGCTCCTCTTCCATTTTCTTCTACACGAGTCCTTTCTCGCCCTTGTTTCTCTGTTGGCATGAAAAATTCCACCATATCTGCTATGAACCTACCTTCTCCTAAATCCTTCAGGGATTTATTCTTCCTTTGTGTGCACTTCTCTCATTTTCTTCTTCTCTCCCTTCCTATCGTTTCCTTTTCATCTTTCTTCCTTTCTCTCATCACCCATCTACTATGACATGTCCTCCTCATTTGTTATTTTGTTGTGCACTTGTGGTTTATATGACTTGTGAATTTCCATTCATTAGTCCTTTTATCCTTTTCCTTAGCTATTTAGGAATCTTCTTCATAGTACATTTTTACCTTTTGTGCTCTGTTGTGTGTGACTCTTCTGCGTGTCCTTTCATAAGGTCTTCCGGAGGGATTATCCTCTCCCTCTTCTCCGATTTATGTTATATTTCACTTTGGTTGTTGAAACTTATATCTCTACATTGTACTTACTTCCTTGGTAGTTATAAGTCACCTCTCATGTCCCTTCTTTTGGAAATTCATCTTTGTCACCTTTCTTTTCTTCTTGCACATCCTCTTCGCATAGATATTTTAACGATCCTTTTTTAGTGCCCCTCCTTGAGATCTATGCCAACCTCTTGCCCTCTTAGTGTGATATTTTCCACACGCACTCCAGAAAATGTATCCCTTACTTGCTCTACATTTATTTCCTTAGGAGTAACTTCCTCTGGTACCAATTTGTACTCTACCTCTCTTGATCGTAGTATTATCTTAATTATTCTCCTATAATTTCCTCAAACTAATGTTTCACTCTCCAAAACTCAAACGTTCCTTTTCTTTTGGAACCCTTCTACACTCTCCTCTCCCTCTTCTCCTAGTTTATGTTAGATTGCACTCCGAATGTTGGTGCTTAGATATTTTCATTGCACTTCATGCCTTGGTAGTTATAAGCCACCTCTCCTTTCCCTCTTGTTGTGAAAATTCATCTTCACCGCCTTTCCTTTCTTCTTGTGCATCCTCTTTAGACATATCTTTTAGAGATCCTTTTCACAATGTCCCTCCTTAAGATCACTGCCAACCTCTTCCACTCTTAGTGTGCTATTTTTCCTGTGCACTCTAGCAATTTTCTCCCTTATTTGGTTTGCATTTCTTTCCTTAGGAGAAAATTCCTCTAGTACTAATTGTCCCCTGCCTCTCTTGATCATAGTATTCTCTTATGTTTTCTCTTGTAATTTACTCAAATTGATGTCACAATCTCCTCAACTCAACCACTCCTTTTATTTTGGAATATTTTTGCATGCCTCCTCTTGATATCTCCTTGGATCTCCTTACTAGGTATGCTCTATTTCATGTGTACTCTCACAATCCACTTATATTTTTATTCTTCCCATAATGGTGCTCCCATTATTACACGTATAATTTTATCTAGGCTCCTCAAATCCTCTTCTTGAAGTCTCTCTTCTCACGCTTTTCTCTATGTGGTGTCATTTCACTTTGGGGTTTCCTCCTTTTTGCCTTATGTCATGCACTCCACCTTTTTCTCTTTTGAGATGTTTTCTCATGCATCTGTTGTGTATTTTTGTGCATCCTATCTTTACACGCAACCTATTTCTTTCATTCCTCCCTTCTTACCATGGATTTCTCTCATAGTCTCGTGCATTCCCTAGCTCCCTCATGATTGGAAATGAACATTTCCTCCTCATTGGTAGCTTCATCTACCAGTGGGATACTCTCATGCAATACCATCTACTTTTAGGTGACTTCCTTATTTACACATTTATTAACCTATGAGACTTCTTGATGTGTTCCCTCTCACACATTTGAACCCTCTTCTCATTGTGGTGCTCCCAATTTGTTTCCTTATTTCTTTTTATTTTCTCACAAAATCTCCATGTGTGCTTTTATTCATGCCTATACTTACTAATGCCCATATAGCATTCCTCACATACAATTTATTTCACACTCTCAACTCTTCTTGATTCCTTCATCTATCTTATTTGGATGTCTTGAGCCATAAGACCCCTTCTTCTCTAGCGATAATATTTGGCACCTTAAAATATAGTCCTCGTGTCCCTAAGTGCCTACAATTCTTACAACATTTCCTCCAACGTCTTCATGATTGTGGTGTCTAACACATATCTTTCCTTTAAAACCATATTACCTTCTCACACAAGATCTTCAACCTTTCCAACCATTTTACTCTAGTTTTGATCTATGTTCTCTACCAACTTATCATAATAGAGAACATAGTTCCTCCATGTTAGCTTCCTCATGTTTTGGTTTTGTACTAGATTCCATAACAAGAAAGTAGCCTTCTATGATACCACTTGACAATGATGGCCTCTACAAGGGTACTCCCAAGCCTTCCTATAGATCTACGTAGTGAGATGGAAATAGGTGCAATCTTTATATTAATGTTAAAAATCCATACGACATCTACATATATACTCATTATGGAGATATTTCACCTCTCTCATGGAGATTTTACAAATTTGGTGCCTTATAAGGCCTGCCAATCACTATTTTCCTTACTCATTCGGCTCTATGGTCGATCCCGACATAATCTCTCACTCCCTAACTCCTCCTTTCACCTTCCACCTTAGTGAGGCATCAAAACCTACCTCCCAACCACCAAAACTTGGTAGTCCTTCCTCTTATTATAGCTGCACATGTGCCTTGGTATTCTTAATTCTCTCAATCTGCTTAGTTGGCTCCTTTAAGCTTTTCTTCTTAAATCCAATTTTGAACTCATGCTCTTATATGCCCTTATCCATGTGATCTACTCTTAGTAAATCTTATTTCACCATGTCACTTGGTGGTTGGATATTATGGGCTACTCCATTGTCTAGTCACCGTCAACCACGTGCCCATGTATACCTACCATATGTAATCCTTTTAGTACTAGTCTTATCACCTTGGAATTCATTCTTCACACTTTCATCATACCCTTTCCTTTATTATGTACCTCTCCAAAAAAAATTGTGTGCACTCTTATTATCCCTCTACATCTTCACTTACATGTGCTTCTTTGCGCGCCTCCATATTTTGATATTGCTTCTTCATACTCTACTCCTTCTTGAGTTTATCATGTGCATTGATGCTTTATGTCTTATACTTCCTTCATGCATCACTTCACTCCACACATCACGCTTCTCCAATTATTGTGCTTCTTCACTTGGCCACTTATGTATTTTCTTATTTTATGGTGCATCACATCCTTCACACACTCTTTCCTTTTTCACGCTTTCTTCCATGCATTCCTCTCTTCTTTTTGTTTTTGGACATTTCTCTTTTCCTCCCTTTCTTATCACTTTCTCATCGTAATCTCTTCTTTTCTTTGCATCCTCTAACCATATATTTCACCTCTCCCTTATATTTAGTACATTTATGTCCTCATGCTCTTATGGTTTGTTCTTACTCCTTAGGAATCTCTCATCCTATCATGCACACCTCTTTTCATTATCTCTACTCCACCGTGCGCCCTCAATTCTTGTATGCTTCTACCTTGAGTGCAGGTTTTCCTTCATGATTGCATGAATGTGCATCATCTCAATTTTGTTTCACCTAAAATTACACTTTTCAATTGTAAATAATATCCCAAGAACATATTATATCATTTCATGTTGCTTATTTAGATTATGCTTTTGATGATACATTATTAACAAAATTGTTTCCTAGAAGTTTACAAGATTATGCATTGTAATGGTTCTATGATTTACATGTTCATTTTGTATGATATTTTACTCCATTATCAAATCAATTTTTGGCACATTTTTATATTAATATTGGTATTAAAATATCGTATGCACAAATGGATAAAATGAAAGAAGGACAAAATGAGAACGTTGGTGACTATGTTCTACGTTATAAGACCAATCTTACTAAAATGAACAATGTCCTAGTTGATTTTGAATTGCAAGACATATTTTACAAAATATTTTTCCTCCTATCCAAGATTCATTATTTTCCTTCAATCACTTGTCTTGTATCCTTAAGGATTTGTGAAGGAAAGCTAATTTATGTGGGCAAACTCAAATATAATGATCGAGCTTCTAGTCATTCTAATTCTAAACTACAAAGTAAACATATTGAAGCATGAGTTAGCACTAAAGACACTTTAATATAGTGTCTCGGGAAAGAAGCTCCAACTTGAAGCTCGATATGAAATTTTAATAAATTTATTATGCCACTTAGGGAGGTTTTGCAACATCTCCTTGTCAAGTAACCTTATGTTGGATTCTAGTCATCCTTAAGGAAAGAACTTTGATGAAAAAGCATATTGTGACTATCACCGATGTAATAGGAACTCTACCAATCGACTCTTCAAGTTTAAACATGTGATTTAGTACTTAATCGATTTTCATACAATTGAATGCGATGAGCCTACTTTGTCTAAACCTACAAGTGATAATGACAGCTCAAGATATTCAATGACCCGCTTCCAAAACATGAAATGGCTACATCTGAGGCAACTGTTAATCTTGCTTATCACGTGGTTCCACTTACACAATATACCAATACTCCTCTAGACTTTATTTTTGGTGTAACTATTACTTTACCAATAGTTATTACATTTCTTGATGTAATATTCCACGCTTCTTTCAAATCTCCCAAGCTTCATATTGATGCATCTATTAATAATCAAGTTCTCAATAATGTAATGATCAATCCCAATTTATGGCATAATTCATATTCACTTCCAATCTTACATTTTATTGGATTTTTTATACCAAATCAAGTGTAATTCACCTACCTCTTATAGGTGTATAACTCTTCCCATTACAGTTGGGCATTTCACTATTTATACCATTTTTGGTAGCATCATAAATCAAGCATTGTGACATGGTGTTAGTATTTATTGGCTAAAGCTTATTAGGTTTTTTCCATCTCTTGTTCACCAATGTTTCAAATTCATACATGAGCATCATGTCATCACTATTCAAGGTATCCAACCTCATACCCCTTTACCCATTGTTTCTCAAGCTTCACACTTCCTTACAACTAATACACTTCCCACTCTAATTATTATGTCTTGTTCACTTACTATTAGAATTACTCGCTACATTTCACAATGATAGTCTTACAGTTTTCACACACACTATTAGTGTAAGTCCCATACTTTTACCATTGGCTACTAGCTTGCATAGGTATCCTCAACTTTCAGTTCCTATTAGTCACTCTCAAGCATATCTCTAGGTCTTATATTTCGCCACATAGGACTAGGCCATCACACATGGTTCATAGCACATGTCGAGACATCTTAGTCTCCTCATATGTGTATTTCACCTTCTACATGGCACACCTCCTTAAGGCGTAACTTTCCCACACACGTAGTCATACACTTGGTATCACCTTACACTATTCCCTTGATTCATGAGCACATGATTCCTTCATTCACAATGGTAGATAGTGGGCTTTATCTTAATGTAATTATTGGATAGATCATCCACTACTCACATACTAGGTTGCATCCAACTTCCCCCCTTATTTCTTGATGAAACATTTTTTTATAGGTTTAAATTGACTGTTTAAGGAATGTATACACTCACAAACCTCACTTTGCACACATACAATGGGGGCAACCTTGCTTCCCTTCTTTATTCGTATAGTATCCATTCACCAAAATCACTAAAAATATAAATTTTTACCCCTAAGGGCATTCTTTGATCACCCTTCCTTCTCTTCGGAGAATAGGTTTTCATCTATGCCCTTAGGGGGCCTAAAAATCCCAAAACATTCAAATATGCCTAAAAATTTGAAAATATTCAAATATATATAAACATCCAAAAATATTTGCATTGATCTTGCTTGGTTGTTTCTATTACACGCTTATATTATTCATGTTGCACTTTACTTATCATGTTAGCTTGATACATAGTATGTTATATACTTTTTCTATATACATGTGTGTTCACATGATATATTGAGTTGAATGCAAGCTACACATGATTATTACATAATGCAAGATGCTTGACATTGCTCTCTACTAGTTCTTCCACAGCTACTAAGGGCATCCACTTTACACTTTCTCACATACAAGTGTTATTATTCCAATATTTCCTACTTTACTTTTCTCTTGCCTCATCGGCTCAAGTACATATATTTTTCATATTATTTATTACTCTAACATGCTAATGGGTTCTTCATGTGTAGTATATTTTTTGTAGGTTACTTCCAAGTTGGAATCATCTTCATATTGTGGCTTATTTCTTATTTTACATGCTTACAATGAGTTTTCACTTGTTTGCATAGAAATCCCCTATGTTACTTTATTGTTGTTTTTTTACTTGAGTGCCCCAATTATCTTGTGGCATCTAGAGTGGTGTCTCATGTATGTGGCATATTGTTTTCCATGTTGTTATATTTTTGTTTCCTTGCATGCTTTTTCTTACATCTACTATGTTGTTTTCATATTGCTTGTTACTAACACTTTGTTATTTTTCTATTATATTACTATGTATGCACCATGGTATACACCATGCACACTTAATTATTTCCCTGCAAAAATCCTATAACACATGTGCACATTAGATACATGTCCTCTTGTTTGGGTCACACTCATATTTCTCTATCTCACATGCCCCAAACAAGGGGGAAACCATCAAATGATATATCACTCTCACAACACTTCAAGATGAGGAAACATAATAACATGTACAAAATCAAACATTTTAAAGGTTCAAAAATGGCTCAAAATAGACTTGGGTCATAAAAGGGCCATAGTGTGCCTGGACATTGTGGACCATTCTATATGCTTCCGTCTTGATGGAAGATTCAATAATTATCGCATTTGGTAAAGTTTCCTTGGGGGATATTTATAGGATTTTTACTCAATTTCAATGACAAAATGCATGGTATAGTTTAAATTATGGTGGCACCAAAGGTACATGTAAGCTATCATTACCTCGATACATTATGTCATCATTTGCAAATCAATTGGGTTCGTGTTCATCTGCAGTGGCACTTATCTGTGGGTCTTGGGAAGTGTTAAGGTGATTTTTATCCTCGTAGGCTTGAATTCTCATTTCTCATATTTTTTGGAGGGATGTGTAGCAACTTGAACACTTCTCATATGGTTCTCTTCACCATGTGGTGTGCATTTACACTTCTTTCTCGTTGTTGGCACATTCCACTTGGGGATTGATAACCTTCAAATCCTTCCAACCAGCTCCAACACAAATTTCAGAAAATATCCATAAAAATGGTAGTGATATTACTCTCTCCCCTCTCTCATAGCACAATCAAGTGTACTCTTTCCTATATTTTTATTTTCTACTTACATATTGCTATTTTCACACTAAGCTCGAAATTTTCAAGTTAAATTTCGATTTCCTATATTATGGACATTGAATATACTCTTCTTTACAGGTAATCATCTTGGAAAAACAAACACAAATAGAACAAATAAAAAGTCCTAGCACAAACACAAGACACTCCAAGTGAAGGAAAAGTGTGTCTACACACTCGATAAATTTTCTTTTAAGCGAGAAAATTTTCAATTCCATATTTAAAAGGGGGAAATTTAGACACTCGGTTTGGTAATTCATTTCTTGCAACAACAAAAATTATAAAACACTCTTACACTAGCCCATGCTTTCTCAATTTTTCCATTTATGTTATCCCTAGTCATATCTCACTCATTCTTACTTGCACCCACAACCTATTTACTTGCATAATGGTCACATTAATCCATAAAATCATGTTATACCATTACATATTATAACTCCAATTTCTAGATTAATTGCACGTGCATTTGGGACAATAGATAAAGTCCATATGCTATAGGCTAACCTAGCCACTTTGGCCCCTCTCCCTCTAACGGTAATTTTTTCTAATTTTAACTTCTTTGGTATACTTCTTGTTGGCCTTATCTAAGTTTTCCAAATCAAAACACATAAATAAGTAAGTTATTCATCTCTTATTAAGGAGGGCATTCTATCTAATTGGCACCTAAAATTCCAATGAGAAAATACTAAGAGAAGTCAAAATAAAATCTACTTTAATAATCCCTAAGTCAAATCAAGCTATGGAAAAGGTTCAAGTATAATCACATTGTTTCAAGTTCATAATTATCAATTTGGTTACAAGTATTCTAGATATCACATGTTAGATGATAAAGACATTTATTTTGATCCCTATTCAGAGTATTGGTGATGTCAGGGGTGCATAAGAGTGCCCAAAACCAAACTATTGTTTATTTTTCATAACACCTTCACCATCTAGGGTTTTAAAGATTCAATCAACTATATAGAGAGCATCGCACATTGTGGAATATCTAAATTTTAGATAAAATCATATCAGAAACATTATACAGACCCAAGAAGTTTCAAGAGATAAATGTACAAGGGACAAGGGTGTATAGAAAGGGCCATATTGGGTGTATGCTTTGGTCCGTAGCATATGCTTTGGTCTAGGTAACTCTATAGGATACAATTTCAGTGGTGAAACTCTGTCGCCGATCATTTTCAGCCCTCTCTAGTCATCGAAGTCAGCCAAGATTAACACATAAGTCATAATATCATCTATGTATTCTTCTCCTTATCATTTCTAGTACTTTGTTACATCGTCTATCATTATTTATCTTTATTCATGTATTATACTAATATTGTTGCAATTAGCTTTGGAAACTAGTTGATTAGGATAATAAACCATCGGTTACTTACCCTATAAAGTTTAACTATTTAGGTTAAATCAATAACACAAATTAAAATCAACTTATCTATGAATATAATCATTAGCTACAAAGAAATGGGATGGGTAAATTAAAGGTTAATATGTCTTGGAGGCTAAACTTCATCAAACCAATATCATTTTTGTAAAGTCAAGTTATTTGTTTAGGGAATTTAGTTGGTCTACGATTAGTAGAATAGTAGGTGTAAAATAATATATTCATAGACACAATCATATGTCTACCTCTCCTTGATAAGGTTTGATGTCAGGAGGGTTGATAATTGGTTCAAAAATGTATCTTGCTAGGTGATCTCGCATGATGAATGGTAATATGTGTTTATTTTGCAAAGTGATGATAATCGGTAATTAGGAGTTTGTGGGTGAGATTGTGAGGAGGAGTTATAAGGAAAGGAAATATGTGTGAACATAAGATGATATCATGGAGAGATTCAAGAATATTATCTCATTAAGGAGCTCGTAAAGATATTATGGAGATGAGAAAGCAATATGACTCCTTAAAAGTCGGGATGAGTTTGTGAGAAAAGATCATAAAGAGCTTATGAGATGAGCTCGAAGGTGAATATATTGATGAAGAAACAATGTAAGGAAGCTTATGGATGATCTTGTAAGAATATATCTTGCAAGAGATCATAAAATAGTTTTTGAAGTTAGGAGCCCATGAAATATCATGTGAAGTGAGGAGCTCATGAGATGAGCTAGTTGAAGATTTCATTATTAGGTAAAACATAGTTTACCTTAGTAATTTAGCATTTACTATAGGTAACTTTAGTATTACTTAGTCTATTTAGTAGTTATTGTGGTAACTAGGTGGTTTCATATTATTTTTATATGGTTATGTTTTTATAACCATTTGTTTTTGTTTTATTAAATTCACATAGGTTTCTTTGTTGCATGGTTGTAACAATCATATTTTTGTATTATAATTCCCAAATGTATTTTATTTCAGGTGGTTATAACCATCTATTTATTTATAACCTATTGTTCAATTTATATAAGCATTACAGCACTCCATATTCTATAATATGATATTTCCATATTAATAAAATTATACACGAGTTGCCTCCTATTTCCACTCCTCATCATTTAGTTTCGAGTAAGGACTTGGGAGCCTGTGAAAGCAAAAAATAATCTTAGAGAGGTTTACATATGAGTAAGAGGTATTTGGAGAAGAAAACTACTTCCAAGAGAGCTTGTGCTGCCTCCAGAGCTTCCCAAACCCACCCCGCATCCCCCAACCCCATTTCCAGTTTAAGTGTTTGGAAAGAAAATTTATTTTTACACTAGTGCCTCCTCCACTAGAAAAAATTTCTAGCTAGAATTAACTCGATTAAAAAAACAAGAGAAAATAAGTTCATTAAAAGAATCCCATTATGGGTTTTCCCTCTAAATATAGAGGTGTATGTGGTTACAAACTACATTTGGAAATGCTACCAAATTAAGAGAGGTTTGTGTTGTGCATTTAGTTCCCACGATGGTCCTGACCTAACAAAGTTATCCATCAAGATCTTCATTAAGGCCAAGTTGCTTAGTTTTGAACTAGGATACCACCATTTGGATCATGTTGGTTACATTATTTTAAGGGAAAGTGGTTGTCCATTGGAGTTAAAGCGAGAGATAGGTGTTTTCTCGAGATTGAACCCAACTGGTCGTGTCAAACATTGACGAGCTAAATACCCTAGATTTGTGTTCTTCATTGAAGTTGGGTCATTATATTGATTGAGCCGAGCTAAACAATGATCCTCCTCCATCAAAGTGACCACACAAACATCGAATCTCCAAGCCATCCATCATGTTGAGTTGATCATGTTGTTTCACAAAAATGTTGCATATAAAATAGATAAGGGTAAAGGTGAGGAGGAATACCTATGAAGTCATCGAAGAAGGTTATGTGTGTTGTAGAAGATCAAGACGATTGTGAAGAGATCATTTTTGGCTAGGAAGGACTACCTGAGAAAGAACACAAGACCATAAGATAACATTAATAATATAGGTCAATTAGAATGCCTATTAGGAGCTAGATGGGAAGTGAAGTGCTTCTAGAAGGTTTTCAATCCACATTCAAATACAACTTAATGCAGAGAAATAACATGAAAGAAGGAAATCCTATTGTAGTTATACGATTTAGGTGTCTCACACAAATATAATAAGCTAGATTTAATCTAATAATACAAATAAGACTTAATCTAGAAAGAGAGGTTGATTATAAGGGCCTTTAGGTGTAGCAGAAGGTGTTAAGAAGGTCTTAGTGAAGTTTGATAGGGTTTTAAGATGTTTTGGGTGAGTTATGGGCTTTCTGGTTTAGGGAAAATTACCAGTCACAGAGACCAATATTGGTAGGCTAACCGATGTCGCACTGATAATGATGGACGCTGGTTGGGTGACCGAAACCAGTTGGGTGACCAATGCCGATATGGGAAATTAGATAAAAATCCTAAAATGGGCTACTTGGGAGCTCTCGGTGATTAGATAAATAGTTGGGAAGGCCGAGGCTAGATGTTATAATTTATGTGAAGACTCACGTAAGAGGGTTTGAAACCTAAAATGCAAAGATCTTGAGGGATGACATGCACATCAACAAAAATGTGAATGATAGTGCGAAGAGATCTTGGGAGGAGCGAGAATCAACCAAATGTGCATGCAAGGATTAAAACACGGGCGAACCTTGTTACAATCCACAAACTCTCTCTCTCTCTCATAGATCCAATGGGGTGTACATATATGAGGTGTTGAGTAACCCCCAATGTTGTAATCATGACAACTCGAGTGGAGAGGGGGAGTTACATTCTCAAAATATAAGTGTAACTCCCAATTATGCATATGATGCACTTGACATGTAAGAGAATCTCATAATGACCCCTAAATGACATGTGGACCTATTGTCTCACCTAAGTGAGATGAATCACCTAATGATATGGAAAATAACTCACACCAACACCCTCCCTTCATCATAACTTAGGATGAGGTGGCAAGTCAAAAACAAGAAATGGGTCTAGGCATGAAGCCTAATGAGGTACTCATGTACAAGAAAGAATCTCAAACAGTGAAGCAAAACCTAGTGGGAAAAACATCCACCACAGGAGAACAACACACTCTCTAATTTAAGAAAGATGCCAAAGATGGGTCCCACCATAGAAAAAGCCTAAAAAGGTACCCATGTACAAAAGGGAAATATCTCAAAAAGATGAAGAAGAGAGAAGAAGAGGGAGACGAGAGGGATGAGAAGATGAAAGGAATGATAACCAGATCATACCAAGCTAAGAACACAGATGCTAATTAAACACCACAATCAATAAGATGAAAGAAATTCACCAGAATAACTTTACATAAACCTTTGCAAACAAATGAGTAGCAATATCATATATTATTATGGAACTCAATGCAATACATTGAGAACGAGCCTTGCTTAAATAGGCAAGGAATAACAATCTAAGAACCAGTCAAGGTTGTAGATCAAGCCATAAATCAAGGAAATAACTAGTCATCAAAGAACTAGTCAAGACCATAGATTTAGGAGAGAACTAGACATCAAGGATCTAGTCAATACCATAGATCAAGGAAAGAACTATACCTAACAACTAGATAATATCTCATAATATCTAAATAAGATAAAAGAAATATCCACACACATAAGTGGGTGAGGATAAATACAATAAAGGTAAATAAAGTACCTAGGTGAACATGAGCTAAGGTAAATACCTACTCTAACACCCCCCCTCAAGTGAAGCTAGGGGCCAAAATAGAAGTGGCATGTCCATAGTATGAGTCCCGACAACTAGGCTTGATGAGGTACTCATGTACAATAATTGGGAAAAAGGGACACCGCAAGGTACCCAAAACCAGTAACAATAAAGTAAAGAGAGTAAAAACTTGCTCCAAGGCATCCCAAGAATCTCAGCTCAAAAAAATCATATAATGCTAAAGAAGTTTGGTGTGCACTGTGGTTTGAATCCACTGCTCGATCACAAAACTCAAAAACAACTGACACTGGGTTTCACCAGAATAGCTCCATACAAGGAGACTATCAATGAGTGATGTCGAAAGTGCAAAAAAACACCAAACATAATTCGATCAACTTTTGTAAATAAGTGTGCCATGATCCAAGAACAAAAACCAAAGCAACAAGGCAAGGACACAAACTCCAGAGTGTCAAGATCTAAGAAAATCCAAGGTAACAAGGCAAGGACACGAAACCCAAAGAATCAGGATCAACACCACACCCTCCCATACTACCGAATGGGTGGAGTGACGTTACAAATCTATATGAGTTATCAAAAACTACTCAAACACTAAAAATTAACACTAGAATACACCGAATAGATCCCCATAAGAGATACTAGCAACATGCCAAAAGTATCGAAAATACAGAAACAAAATCTCTCAACAAACAAGAGAGATACACTACACCGCTAAAGAAAAATGCTCAAAACAAGAAGCATCACAATGCATAAGGTATAGAAAGTGGAGCAAGAGGCCTAATGGTGGAGGAGCCATGCCTGTAGAGTCCTCTCAATGAATGTCTATGTCGTTGCCACGAGTGATCAGATATCCACCCCAAATCAACACGAGATGGATGAAGAATATGCCTACATATGACTTGGTGTAAAATGCACAATGGGTGCATGCAAAAGAACATCAGAATGTGTGTCAAGTTGATCATGTATGACAGTTGAAATCTTAGGTTTCTCAAGCCTGAGTGAAGGTGCAAAACTCATGTGTTGCTCATGATCCCCATAAAGAGTTGAGCAAACAAAAAAGGAGCTCTATCAATGTGTGATCCCAATGAAGTATTTGCTCGAAAACCAATGTCATGACGAGAATTCCACTTAACATGTGGAATAGAGGAAACAATACCCCTGTGAATGTCATTCATCGACTCGCTTAGTGAGACCCATCAAACGGAGCATGTGAGAACCGAATGCGTGGTATGCTTCTTAAAAATCCATGCACTGAAAGGAATAGGATACACAACATGTGGTACAAGAATAGGCATGATGTGGAAGAGCATGCAAGAATAAGCCTCAATGGTTTAGAAGCATCAAAATCAGGTTCAAGCTCAAAGATTGGTAGATCAATGTCAGTGGAAGTGGGTACAAGAGCAACAGCTGCAAGTGGACTAAGAGCATAGATATGGTTGTCCACAATATGATGGTGATGTTGTAGGCTAGCAAGTTTGTTCTGCAGGGAGTGTATTATTGTATCCTTATCATGAATGAGTGATTATAGAAGATAATTTCACTTCTTGAGCGATCTATTTTCTTCCACAAATTTTACAATATCCTTTTGAAGTTCACATACTTCAGATAAAATCATATCATTCTCATAATCCATGATAGGTACAAAATACAACTCCCAAAATTTAGGACGTCGGGCTCAGCCGAAATTGCATCCACAATTGATTACAACACTCCTCCATATTTGGCACTTTATAATTATAGTGAAAGTCTAAAAATAAATAACTCCAATGGAAAGAGCACGAAAAAACAAGCACTTTTGCAAAAAATGGCACTCAAAACCGAGTTATCGATCAAAAGATACAAGCTTTTTATATTTTGCTTTGTTATTTATTTTAGTTGCCACTAAAACAAAATAGATTGTTGTTGCCTTCACCACACAAAGGGGTTGAAGTTAAGCACCTACTAGTAGGAATCACAAGCTTTAAGCTCTCATATCACCATACCATATGACCAAGGGCTAACGATTTTAATGGGTTTCATGCAGCATCTGTGGACCTCTACTAAAAAGGAATGATCCGAAAACCTTCCTGCACGTAAACCAATCCAAATACGCTACTACGAGAAAAATTTCCTTGTGTAGATCTCGAGAAACCCAATAGACCCAAAAAATAATCCCATGATTTTTTTCGATATTGAGGTTTTCCCGCCTTCCGGATCTAATGGAAGCCTCTATTTTACATAAAAACACACACAACAATAAAATACAACCAAATCCCAAATATATGAATATACAATGAATTTATTTGCAAAATAAAACTTACAGATGGATGTCAATAGCAATCTCTTGCTCTGATACCATGAAAGGAATGATAACCAAATCATACCAAGCCAAGAACACAGATGCTAATCAAACACCACAATCAATAAGATGAAAGCAATTCACCAAAATAACTTTACATAAACCTTTGCAAACAAATGAGTAAAGCAATATCATATATTATTATGGAACTCAATGCAATACATTGAGAATGAGCCTTGCTTAAATAGGCAAGGAATAACAATATAAGAACAGTCAAGGTCATAGATCAAGCCATAAATCAAGGAAATAACTAGTCATCAAAGAACTAGTCAAGACCATAGATTTAGGAGAGAACTAGACATCAAGGATCTAGTCAATACCATAGATCAAGGAAAGAACTATACCAAACAACTAGATAACATCTTCCTAATATCTAAATAAGATAAAAGAAATATCCACACATAAGTGGGTGAGGATAAATAAAATAGAAGGTAAATAAAGTACCTAGGTGAACATGATCTAAGGTAAATACCTACTCTAATGAAGATCCCATGGATGGATTTGAACTCTGCAACTCTAAGAAGTCTCGAGAAGAATGTCGATGATGAGATCCTCTCTCTGGACTAAAGAAGAGCCACCCACACTAAATTGTGTGCCTACCCTTAGGAAGGACATAAATGACATGATGGAAGTCCCCCACTCCGTGAAGGAAACCGAAGGTAGGAGTATGAAGAACTCGAATCTTATGCATAAGTGTGACATAGGTCTAGCAATGGAGCACCAAGGAACCAAAGGTAATGCCTCATGCGTAGAACCGTCGAGTGAAGAAGGGGAACACCCACAAAAGGATGTCCAAGTGATGTGAAGGTAACACAACCCCCACAACAAAAAAGGGATCCACAAGCAAAGGTGGATCGGTAAAGAACTCTGGAATAGTTAAAGTGATAAAAGTATCATAAAGGGCACTCCCAACAACAGATATGATGAACTCCTCCAAAACACTTGTATATGGATGAGAAACCTATAGTGCATCACAAGTGGACTCTGTGAAAATATGACCAAGGTCGGGTAGATACTCATCCCAATGAGGGGGATCGATAAACTAGAGAGTGATGTCGACATGTATGAGTCATCCAATGAAGGTAGAGGAGTGGAAGGGGCCTCGCACACTGAAAGTGGAAAGGAGGTGGGTGCAATGACTGTATGAGGCTGAGTATGGGACTGCTCAATGTTTGATGAGATGGGAGGGGTGACAACACTCTTTGGAATAGTGAGAGAAAGAGGAGAGAAGTCCTTTGTAGTACTTTCAACATTAGAATTGGGTGCACAATCGTCATCATCAGAAGTAGAATCAAGTGAGTCGCATCAAAGAGAACTACCATCACACAAATAACAAGAGGAGACAACTAGATCAACAATACCAAAAATGATGGCGAGTATGTGAAGGGTCTCCACAGAGGGACTGAAAGATGCTCCAAATATAGTGGGAGGATCTAAGTACGCCACGTGAAAGCGGAGAGGTGCGGAGGTGTGTATCATCAAGTGATCAAAAACATGGTCGCAAGTTTCAAGGAACTCTTCAACACAATGATGATCAGTGGATGTAGGAACTGGCCCAATCAAGAAGTGTGAAAGACCCTCATGGGTGAAGTAATGTTCCATGGAAGCATGCCATGCTAAATAGTTCTCTCTCCTAGTAAGAAGTGGTGAAGCTCAGTAAAGCAACCCTATGATTCTCAAGTCTAGAAAGAGAACCCTACATAATGTGGAAGTAATAAGTACAAGGTGCACGAATGCAAGACGTCGGACTCAACCGATAATGTGTTTGCGGGTGGTACAAACCTTAAGAGTACAAGTGACCCTCCATAATGCGAAACTTTATAAAGTAGTGTGTTTACAAATTTGACAATGTCTTCACATAGTATGTGAAAAATCATGCAAATTTGACTAAATAAGTGCTCAAAACCGAGCAACGAGTCAAAATTTATAGCAAGAAAATAATTCCCGCAACTGATGGAAAATGCAAATAGGCTTTGCAAACATTAAAAAGTGCCTAAAATGGGTGCAAAGGGTGTCTTGTGGGTACTCATTGGAAATGACATCAAATTTCAAATAGATATTTTTTCACTTGTAAGGGGGGATTAGCCTCCTTCCAACCCCAGACCTCACCCTTCGTCTTCGACACTCATAGGAAGGGCATTCATTACAAGCAAAATGGAACCCAAAAATTTTTACAATGCCAAAATAAATGTTTCTCACCCTAAAAATTAAAAAGGGATGGACCCAAGCTGACTTCTATGACTGATTTGCTTGATGTTGACCAAGCTAGGGCAATGGAGTTGAGTGGTAAAGCCTCCGAGTTGTGACTATGTGAATGCACGGAGTTATCGACTAAGTTGTTGCACAAGCTAGTTGCAGAGTTTGGCATGAGTGGAAGCCAAGTTGTGTAGGTGGTGGAGAGTGGTGTGGGTTTAGGCTATACCAAGTTGGCCATTACCAAACTCCACGTGTTAAAGTTGAGCCAATGCAAAGCGACAAGTTCCAAGTCAAGTTTTGCAAATGTCGGCGAGACAGTCGGTATTGAAGTTAATGGTGGCTCGTGCATCCGAGTTGTGCCACGTCCATAAGTGATGAGACGGTCTGAGTCAAAGAAGGGCACAAGAGTAGATGTTAAATGCACCGAGAGAGGGGTATGGTTTACACAGAAGCCTAGTGGAAGCACGTGGATGGTGACAGTGCAAGTCGTTGAAAGATGTCGGCAAAATAACCGCCAAGTTAACCTTACGGAACAGTGAGGTGGCGCCAAGTGTCGATGGGTCACATTCAAACACCGAGGTCTTTGGGAGAGCCATTCAAACATCAAGGTCACCAAAAAGATTTGTAGCTTGAGCGGGTTGACTGTAATAGTGAGTTGGCTCAAAGAATGGTAGGGAGGGCACAAAAACTAGAATGGTGAAGGTTGGTGTGCACAACCGGGAAGAAGCAAAACCACGCAGGTAGCGAGAAACTCGAACCAGAGAGTACACAGAGATGCAGGTCGAGCTTAGAAATATGATCGAGAAATGCACTTAATGGGGAGGCGGGAAAACATCCATAAAGTGTAAGGAGCTCGAAACCAAAGAACAAAGAAGAGGCAGCTTAGAGGAGATAAAAATGGTTGGAGATCAAAGGTAAAATAGGAATAACTAATTGAGCTAAGCACGAGCAACAAAACACAAGTCGAAGACTTTGAATAAACATAAATTGTCATAAACCAAATAGCCAAGCTAGAGTGATGAGCTAGAAGAAAGGGGCGGGAAGTTGGGAGGGTCGATCGGTTCCCGGCTTAGTGGGGCCAAGTTAGGCCAAAAACAAGACACCACCACCTAAAAACCCAAACATTAGCACTAGAACTCTAAACTATCCTGTTGAAACCGCTGCATTGTAGAACCTCCGAATGTACATGCAAGGCCGGAACAAAAATCCCACAAATACGAACACTCGAAGGCACAAAACCCAAATAGAGGTATGAAGTGAAAATCAATGCACTAAATGCACGACGGAATATCCATTATGACACATGCAACAAGAATCGTAAATCACGTCGGAAGCCGTAAAATGCATAAGAAATGTCGAAGAGTGCACGGATCCACAAGATCCGCTTTGATACCATGTAAGAGGATTCAAAACCTGAAATGTAAGGATCTCGAGGATGATGTGAACATCAACAAACATGCAAACGGCAGCAAAGTAGGAAAAGATCTCAGGAGGAGTGAGCATCAACCGAATGTGCATGCAAGGATTAAAAACATGGACAAAACCTTGTTACAATCCACAAAATCTCTCTCTCTCTATCTCATAGATCAAATGGGGTGTACATATAGGAGGTGCTTTGAGTAACCCCAGTGCTACAATCATGACAACTTGAGTGGAGAGGGGAGTTACATTCCCATAATAGAAGTGTAACTCCTAATGACGCATATGACGCATTGACATGTAAGGAATGTCATAATGACCCTTAAATGACACATGGACCTATGATCTCACCTAAATGAGATGACTCACCTAATGATGTGGAAAATAACTCACACCGACATACTCAAATATGGTAAAATAGGTGGTTAGGGAGATAGAGAGGTTCAAACGGGTAGGTTCTTAGGTATGTAGTTATAGGAGATATATGGGAGAAACGTAATCTATAGAATAAAGAAATCAATACCGTAAGCTAATGGGATTAATATACTTATCTGGAGATTATAGGTTGATAAACGATGGTTGGTGGTTGATAGGTGCTCATAGAAGAAATGGATCTAGGTCCGGATTCTATGGAAATGAAGCTTGTATGCTTCTTTGTCGATGATTCAAAGCTATGGAGCGAGAGGTTGGTTGTTGGTGAAGAATTAGAGTGCTTTGGTCCTATGTTTGATCGTCGGATTTTGTGGAGATGCAAGAATGCTATAATACCAAAAGCCAAGATGGAGAAACCTGAGTAAAGGGTTAGAAATTCTTTTTAAAGGAAATGACGATATTACGTGACCGGTTCCAACCGAGGAATAACCGGTGTCAGTTAGGGAGAAAAGGTCATATTTGCCAAAAATAGCCTTTTTCCACTATTTAATTGTGGGTCAAGATTTGTTATGGATTGGAGGTTTTTATTATCACTTAATGAAGTAAGAAATAGGTGGGAGAGGTGTATAAGAAGTCATAGTTAGGTTTAGAAAGAATCATAGTTAGTTAAGGAGAGTGGTGACTTATTCTAGGTTAATAAATAGGCTTAGATTGGGTCTATAGTGAGGTGGAGGGTGAGGTGGAGGGGTGAGTGAATTATTAACTTAATATGTGTAATTAAATTAATAATAGTGTGTAGAAGGGTCATGGTAAAGGGTGTGTTAGTCTAAGGGGGTGTATGGGGGTCGCAAACCCAATTTTTGTGTTTCTGCATTTTCCCCTTTTATCATGTAGCTTGTATTAACAATTGATGATGATAAAAATATAGGAGGCGGATTCCCTAGGTATGGGTGAAGGTGAGGTTGCCCCAAGTATGGGTGGAGGTGATCCCCTCAAACCAAGAACTGATGAAGTAGTAGGAAAATCGGTGATGGGTTTAATAAAGTGGTAGGTGATAATAAAGGAGGTAAGGTGCGGGTGTAGGCAAGGGTAATATCGGTGTGGGTAATAGGTGGGGGCATTCAAATGTATGCACACATCTAGAATGTGACAAGGCACTAGGTTGAAGAGCTCACAAACTCTACATCATCAAAGGTTGATTGTTTATCCAAATAAGGTTGATATGGTCCAGGTATCAAGGTATAGGATACGGTCCTGGAGACACAACAAGGCTAGGTACAAGAACAAGTATAGGCATGTTATGAAGCACCAAAAGGTTTGGTTTGGTCAAGATAAACATCATGGCATAAGGCAAGGAAAGTTTGGTAGGCTAAACAACATGAGTAGTGTCATCACAAGGTACAACGAGTAAGAAAATTTGAGTGTCCAATGGGTGAGGTCGGGGTGGGTGTATAGGTAAGGTTGTGGGTAAGGCTAAGGTGTGCCTCTAAGTAAGATTAGGGGGTGGCTAGGCTAGTAGGGATATTAAATGAGCCTGTAGGGTGGTGGTAAGGTTGTGGTAGCATGAAAATGGCCTCTGAAACAAAAAAATTTGGAAAACTAGGAAAAAGGGTTAGGCAGGATGACCAATACCGGTCGAGAGGTAAGCGATGCCGATAAGTGTGACCGAGGCCAATCAGCTAGTGCACAACCAAACCGACATCATTCAACCTAAGTTTGGTTTAAAATGTAAAATCCACATGGAAAAGGTTCATTTGAACCTTTTTACTTGGTGAAAACAATGAATAGAGAGCATATTCTTGTGGAAAACAATAGGAGTCCGAGAGAGGTGATTTGATGCGAGGTTAGTGGTTATTGGAGTGGAGTTTTGGGTCCACGAGATCCACTCAAACGATTTCATTGGTTAAGATCCGGGAGGTGGATTAAGACATGGCAGAGGTAGGAGAGGGCACAGTGGAGGTCATATTCCCATTCCAGAGATCCGCCACAGAGCGCAAAAGACATCAAGTAGAGGTAGAATTTGAGTTCCCATGGTGTTTTTGTTGAAAAATAGGTAGAATAAATTAAAATTTTGGTTTTTGAAATGTGATGATATTTTTAGTTAAAATTGAGTGAAATTGGATATGGGGAGGGTAAAAATAGTTTAATTAGGGTCAAAAATTAAGTGGAGGGAAATTTCGGTTAGTTTGGGGGTTATTTTAGGTGTTTTTGTAATTTTTGTGAAATGGGGACATGGGGATTCAGCCCTAAGGCCGAACTAGTGAGCGGACGTCGATTGGCTATCACTAGCACCTAAGTATGCTTACTAGCACCGGTGGGGTATAAAGGGGGCAGTACTAGTTGAGTAACCGGTACCGATCATTATGGAAAGTGACTAAAGTGTTGGAAAAGGAAAATTATTGTTGGAAAAGGAAAATTAGGGAGTTTGAAAGGTAAGGGAAGGGTGGATAGGTTATTCCAAGGAAGGAATAAGTGGGTTTAGGTTAGGTAAGGATGGGTTTAGGCTAGGTAAGGATCGGTTTGGGCTAGGTAAGGGTGGGGAGTGTAGGGACGAACGAGGGTATATGTCAACAATCGAGAATGGGCGCAAGGTGGATGAGGTAAGTTAGGTTAATAGGTGCAAGGCAGAAATAGATGAAACAGAGAAAGTGTAGATGTTTAGGCTAGGTAGAATGGATGTTAGGCAAGCAGGTTGGGTAAAGTTAGGTAAACTAGGAAAGGTGTAGGTAGGTATTGGGCTAGCTATAGTCGAATAAATAATAAGGAAAAGTAGAATGTAAATCTAGGTAGGCAATGGCAAAAGATTAATGGGTGTGAATGTTAATGATTTAGGCATGAAAAAAATTGATGTGAGAGATAGGTTATCACCCCTATTAGTGCATATGAGGCCTAGCATCATAGAGGAGGAGTGGGATCATATGAGGGATGTCAAGTTGGGCACCGTTAAACAATATAGGGAGATAGTTTGAGATCATATCATGATGGTCGCCCTAATCGATAGATGGGACCACACAACCAACACATTCCACCTACCTACTAGGGAGATGATGATCACCTTGGAGGATGTCTATGAATCCTCGAAGCTACCTATTGTTGGGGAGTCATTATATCAGATCTCGTCGGATTAGGCATTCAAACCTATGGTTATAGTTTTTGGAGAGGTCGTGATATATTTGTCTTATCACAGTATTATCATCGATTATGGAGATATGTATGCCACACATCCACAAGAGACCTGACTTGCGGTGTTGATGATGGTGGGGATTGGTTGTTATGTGCTCCCGGACTCGAGAGGTTGAGAGATTTCCACAAACATTGATGGGGGTTTTAGAGGACATGATTGAGGATATAGTCTGCTTTATATGGGCACTAGATACATTCTAGTATAGTTATACATGGAGTTGTGGAAATATAGGATGATTCGGAAATTTCACGTGTGTTGCACTTATCTACTTCACGGTTGGACCTACAAGCATATAGTATGTATGTTTCCACTAGGCCTTCCATGACAGGATTTGTATAGAGGGTTCTACATGGTAGGTTTTAGGCGGTGGATTCAAATAGGGGTACACGTGAGGATGGATTTAGAGTCACAAGATGTGACATACTACAAGCATTTACTGGATGGCTTATCAGCGGTCGAGATTTTATGGAGGCCATATCTTGGTTACCCTTCATTTGGAGGTATGGAGGAGGAGTTGGTAGGATTACAACTAGTGAGATGGATACAAGGACGGAGACCTAGGGAGCATGAGATGATACCATTTGATTGGGTCTCGACGTCAGTTCGGGCTGCGCGCAGATGTGCCTTTGCCCTTCCTACAAGCACGAAGGGGATGATGCGAGAGAGACCACTATCTCCACCACATCCTGGAAGATCCAATAGAACATGAGGAGTAGGTTGCTAACAGGAGGATTGATGATGCATGTTATGTAGATGGGTATAGGCAGTGGTGGATAGCCCAGCTATAGGCTATACCTCTGAGGCCAGGACAACCTGATTTGACTATTGTTACTATTGAGAGGGATAGATTACAGGGATAGGTGGCTACACTATAGGGCCATGTCATCGCATTAAGTGGAAACCGGCAAAGAGCTCAAGCATAGGTGACCACCCTACAAGGATAGTTAGCGATGGCCCAAGCATAGGAAGATATGGGGGAGGCAGGCATAGAGCGGAGATGGGGGACATGTTACAAGATTACAGTCCAGTTGAGCTAAATACTGACAGCACATGTTTAGAAACCTCCATAGGAATAGGGGCCATAGCCTAAAGTATTGGGATAAGCAAAGGGACCACTATTATGGGATAGGGTCCATAGGTAGGTGCCGAGTTATGGCATTACCACAGGTGATTTCTATGGACAGTACAAGGTAGTTGTGATAAAGGCTAGATACAATGAGGATCTAATTATGTAGAGTGGTGTCCCTTTTATTTCATATGCCAGTATAGAGGACATCGAGCAGCTAGTGAGATGTCTAGTTCATGGACCCGCAATACTAGTAGTTTAGGGATCCATCGGTTATATGGGGGGGCCATCGAGAGGTGAACAGTTCATGGAGACCGAGGCTGGGGAGGAGATAGAGGAGACTAGTAGAGGTTTCGGCCCCTTGTAGAGATGAGCAAATGATGGAGATGTTGATTATTTTTATTTTTGAGTTATATATATTGGCTTGTATGTCGAAGAGGTGAGATGTATATGAGATTTTTTGAGATACTTGTATTTATATCTATATATACAATGTATTGATATACAAAATTTCTGATATATAGATGGATGATGGTATTTATATATGTTGTGTTTGGTTTTCATTTCCATTGTATTGTTATCATGGAAACTAGATATAGGCATGGTTGATGTTATGGTGGTGAATGATTTATTTTATTTCCATTGTATTGATGTCATGAAAACTAGATGTAGGCATGGTTTGGTTATGGTTGTATAATTTGATTTTATTTCCATTATATTGATGTCATGGAAACTAGATAATTAGGCATGGTTTCATTGATGTATGAGTTGATTGAATGGTTTGAATTCCAAGTTATTGGTATTATGAAAACTAGATAATTAGACATGGTTTGGTTGATGTTGTTTCGATATGAGATGATATTGTTTTGATTTCCAATGTATTGTTTTTATGGAAACGAGCTATATAGGCATGGTGTGGTTATGGTTGTATACTTTGTTTTCATTTCCATTATATTGATGTCATGGAAACTTGATGATTAGACATGGTTGAGTTAGATTTGGATTTCCAATGTATTGATTTTATGGAAATTAGATGTAGGCATGGTTTGGTTGTGCTTGTTTTGATTTAATTTCCATTGGTATGATGGAAAGTAAATGATGATTTATATGGGAAATATATGGTTTGTTTTGCATTAATTTCCAAGTTATGATTGTTATGAAAACTAACTAACTAGGCTTGTTTATGGTGGGAAAATGGTAGGGGAAAGAGTGGCCAAGCTAACCTCCCGAGGACCCCATGCCCTCAAAGTTCTTCCCGCATAGCCCTTGCAAAACAGGCCTCGGGGTAATGTATTTTCCCTCAAACAAGGGAAGAATGAAACCGGTTTAGGTAGGTTGGGTTTGTAAGGTGGTTGGGTAGGTTGGATAGGTAAGTTGGTTAGGTAGGGCATGTTTGAAAATATATAAGGTCAAATGTTGAATAGGTAAGAGGCAAGATGAATTTAGGTGTGAGCATAGATGAAAGTGGTATGATTGATTCAATTTCCATGGTCTTGTTTTGTTGAAGAAACAACAAGTAAACAAATAAGAAAACAAAAGAGATAGCACACCTATATTTAGCAAGGACCATAAGTTTTATACCATTACACTTATTGAACACAAGTCCCTAGATACATTTGCATGAGCGATAGGTATATAGGTGAAAGAAGTTGCATGATCAAAATGTGTAGCATACACGCCATGTCTTTTGAGTTGATTTAGAAGATAATAAACATAAGGGAAGGTGTAAGAGTTAAGCGTAACCTTGTTTTAGAACAACATGCCCCTTCTACAAGATACCCAAAACTTGAATAGACAATTCCATGACCAAAAGTTTGTATTTTTCTTGACTTTTCATTTTGTTTTGCTTTTTACATGTATAGATTGATCGATGCTGGAATTCTATATTGGGATAAATAAGTTCTCCTTGAGGTCTTTGTGAAGTTGATTGATGTGGGAATCTCTAAGATAACTTTATTTGAGAGATACAGATTAGTCTTCTTTTTATTGGATAGACTAAGTGTAATAAGTGGCTAACTTTTTATATTTGTCCTTCGAGGGAGTAGTCTACTTATAGCAGCACGAGAGAGAGAGAGAGATAGATGTCTTTTTTGAGGGAATCATCTATTTGCAAGAATTTTGACTCAAGGAGTAGATTTTTGTTATCCCATATATTTTTGCTTTTATTTTTGGACTTGAAGTCATAGACAACACTATAAAAGAGTATAGGCCTCATTTATGAAGGCAAGAACCATAACACGAAAAGGTTATCTATGAAAGAGGGGTTTCAAGTGACGAACACCATGGGATTCCATCCTAAAAAGGATGAAAAGTATCCATGAGAATCATGTCATGAGTAGAGCTATGGTACTCATATTTAAGGCATGGCTAAATGGTGACGGATAATCACACAATTCTATTTGAGTCATTGGTCCTTAAAAGAGGTAGGTGAAAGGAAAGGATCACTCAAGGAACAAGCATACGGGTGACATAAAGTGATGTAGTACTTTATTCAATAATAGAATGGTAAAATATGCAAGGCATTAAGTGGCTCAGGTTAAGGTTTACCCTTAAGAAAAGATAAACGATAAGCTCCTAATCCATAGGTATGGGTGACGATATAGGGTCCAAGCCAATTAGGAGCAAACTTGCCTCATTTTATTTTCTCGGATTTGGTTACATGTTGGTTTTCCTTGAGGAAAATGTCACCAATCTTGAAGGTTCATTCTTGAACACGTTTTTCATAGGCACGCTTGATGCGTTTTTGGTAGATTTGGAGATGGTTGAGAGCATTTAAATGACCATAGGTCAAATTGCGCCAATCATTCTTGGAAAAAATCATCATCTAAGAGCATATCTTTAAGTGATATATGAAGAGATGGAATTTGGACTTCGAGAGGTAGGATGACCTCTATATCGTAGACCAAAGAGAAAGGTGTGGCATTTGTTGAGGTGTGGATGCTAGTGCAATAATCCCATAAGGTGAAAGGAATGTGCGTGTGTGCTAGTCCTTACCAAAGTGTCATCGATGAATTTTATAAGAATTTTTTTGAGTCTTTTGTTGGAATATTTGGCTTGGATATTTTTCTATGGGTAATAGGGTGACGAAAAATAGATTTGAATGCCAAAATTGTGACATAGTTTTCATAAGGTTTTGTTTTTGAATTGTTTTCGATTGTCGTGATGAGGTGATGTTGAACCCCAAAACATCAAATTATATGGTGATTGATGAATTCCAAGATATTTTCAGCTTTGGTAGAAATGAGAGGAACGGCCTCCACCCATTTTTTGTAGTATTTTGTCATTGTGATGATCCATTGATGACATTGAGAAGAATGAGGGTTGATCTCTCCGATGAGATCCAAACCCCATTAAGAGAAGGGCCAAAAGTCTCTGGTGACTTGTAAGGTGTGACTAGGGAGGGCTATGATGAAGGTTAGCATGTTACTGACACTTCACACAATGTTTAACATAGTCACAACCATCTTGGTTAAGAGTTGGCCACTAATATCCGAGGCAAAGGATGTGCTTGGCAATAGCGAGGCTATCGAAATGACCACCACAAATCCCATCATGGATTTCTTTAATGGTGTACAAAATTTTAGAATTGGTGAGGCATCGTAGGAGGATACCGTCAAATCCACATTTGTAGAGAAGACCTCCCATGATGACGTAATGAGAGACACTTTTTATGAAGGCTCGTCAGCCATTATGAGTGAGATTTGGAGGCAAAATTGAAAGGGAGAGATAGTCAGTAAATTTCTTATACCAAGCGTCGTGTGCGATTTTGATTCTTCCCACAAAATTTAAGTTGCGGATAAGATAATAGGATGGCTTGTAATCATGTTGATCTTGTGATAAATATTTTAGTGTCTAAAGGTGAAGTAGAAATTTGTGAGGCGAGGCAAGCCATGGTATTCACAAATTTTTAAGTGGATCATGGAGTGGTTTGAATGAGGTAGGTGTCAAACATGGTCAAAAGTATGTTGACATGATGTTTATACTTTTGAAGGACCTCATTACGAAACTGGTACAAACCATTGACTTGGTTCACAACTAGTTGAGAGTCACCAAAGATATTAATGGATTTAACATCTAAGGCTATGGCAGTTTGAAGGCCCAAGACAAGTGCTTCATACTCGGTGATGTTGTTGGTGCAATCAAATTCAAGTTTAAAGGATAATGGCATAGGCTCGCCATCAAGAGGAATGAGGATGACCCCTACACCACCCCCACGTTGACATTTAGAACCATCAAAGAATAAGGTCATTTGATAAATGGTGTCATCCAGGGAAAGAGTGGCAATGAATTCATCAAGGGAAGAGGAACATCTACAATTGTTTGTCCCTTGACAAACTTTTGATGAATGAATTCCAGTCTAGGTCTACAAGGATCATGAGCTAATGCATGGTGCATTGGTGTTGGTAAGGTTTAGCATACATGTAATGCAGAGGGTTCATATTGGTGATGAAAAAGGATTTATAGTTAAGTAGGTAGTGGCAAAGCTTGGTGGACACAAAGACCAAGGCTAGGCAGAGCTTTTCAACATGAGTATACCTAGTCTCATATTTTAAAAGAATATGACTTATGTAATAAACCACTTGCTCCCTATGTTTCTCATTGCGATGAGTAAGCATGGCACCCAAGGAATGGTTAGTGGCATAAATGTAGAGGTAACAAGGTTAATCATCTTTAGGTAGGATAAGCATGGGTGGCTGAAGAAGGTATTTCTTTAATGCTTCAAATGCATTGTGCTACTCATTTTTCTAATTGAAGGAGACATCCTTTTTAAGAAGATGATGAAAAGGGTGACATCGGTCAAAATTTTGGGAAATAAAGCGTCGAATTGATTTCAATTTGCCTTGCAAACTATGAAGTTATCAAAGTTTTGTAGGAGGCGGAGGCATCTCAAGAATAGCCTTGATTTTGGTGGGATTGACTTCGATGCCCCGCAAAGAGATGATGAAACCAAGGAGTTTTCTAGAGAGAATGGAAAATACACACTTCTTTGGTTGAAGGTGAACATAGTATTGGATGAGATGATCAAATATGACTTTAAGAACTACAAGGTGTTTGGAACGACTTTTGGACTTACCGAGAAGCTCGTCAATAATATTCTAATATGTCATGCATGATATCATGGAAGATATAGGTCATAGCGCATTGATAGGTGGCACTAGAATTTTTCAAGCCAAAGGGCATGACGTGATAATAGAAAGTCCCCAAGGGGTGATAAAGGAAATTTTGTGTTGATCTTCCAAAGTGAGTAATATTTGATTATAACCGAGAATCTATCCATAAGAGATAGCATCTCATGGCCGGCTGTAAGATCAATGAGTTGGTCAATGCTAGGCAGAGGAAATTCATCCTTAGGGTAGGTAAGGTTAAGGTCATAGAAGTCCATACAGATGTGGAGTCCCCCTATCACTTTGGTGACAGAACAATGTTAGAAATCCATTGTGGATAGTCAATGGGTAGAATGAAGGAAACAAAAAGAAGGTGCTAGAGTTATTCTTTCACAAGAAGGGCAATGTGTGGATGAATTTTTGTATCTTTTGTTTCTGAGTTTGGCGTTAGGCATAGACAAGATATTGTGGACCACGATATTAGGCTCAATATTGGGCATGTCGGCATAAGACCAAGCAAAAGTGTTGCTATGATTTTGAAGAAAATAGGTAAAGGCTTCTGTTTCAAGAGTAGAATCTAAAGATTGGCCTATCTTTAGAATTTGAGGGTCGTCCTCAGTGTGAATGTTGATCTCTATGGTTGATTCATTCAGCATGGTTTATGTCTTAGAAGGTAAGCTGTTGAATGTAATATTTTCTCGCACCTAAATAGGTGAGAATAAAATCATCATCCTAACATTAAATGACATTGATAGAAGGTGTGTCATCATCTAACATGTCAGATAAAGAAGAGAAAGGGAGGAGGGTGCCTAGCCATCACGATGATAGGTCAGAGGTCCCAAGGAAATGATGTTCATGAAAAAAATAGGAGGGATGGATTTTGGATCCATAGACTCTGTGGGTGAAGGCGGCGCAATAGGCTAGGAAGGTGGGGAAGGTGAAGAATGATTTTCATCTTCGATGAGGATGATGTGATCCTTCTTTGGAGGAGGATGTGAAGAAAAACCAAGTCCACATCGGTATTTATGTTTCTAGGTGGTGCAAAGTATGATGGTATGATGACCTTTCTCATAAAGACCAAAGAAAAATCCTTTTCAAGCACATCGATGAAGAAAAGTGTGGGCGAAGTGGTGGTTTGTGAGGTATTGGAAGTTGGATGAGAAAGGCCAGGTTTAGGTAGGTGGTTCAAGAGAATAAGAAGAAGTGTCTAGTCCCCCATATGTTAGGTTGGTATGAAGGTGGGGAGGACCATATGGAAAAACCTCTCCTACATGATGGTCGTGAAACATGGATGTTAACACAGCTTCCATACTCCTAAGGAGTAAGGAAAGTGTCTATGTTTTATAGGTGGTATTCTCCAGGGAAAGGCATTGAAAAACACCTACCAAGGGGTTTGAGGTTGGTACTTGGGTAAGGGGATGGATGAGCTACTCAAATATGGAGAAGATGAGGAATTGGTTGTTGGTGAAATAGATGGGTTGGTAGATGGGACAACTATGGAATCTATGACAACAAAGTGGGGATAGATGGGTTCGTTGTGGAAGGTATAGTGGTAGAAGTGGTAATGAGCTAGTTGTGGAAGGTATAGTGGTAGAAGTGGTAGATGAGGTAGTAGAAGTAGATGAAGTAGTAAAGGTGGTAGATTTCATGACTGGAACAAGGACATCATTTGGGTGGTAGAGCATGTTACAAGTTTTAAAAGGTGAAGGATCCACCTTAATGGTGTAGGGGTGCCCTTCATATTCAAATTTTAAGCAATGGTGAAGGGTTGAAGCAACACACCCCATAGCACGAATCCAAGGTCGGCCAAACAACATGTTATATTGAAATTCCCCTCTAGAACATAGAATAGTTTGACACTGGTGTGGGGGCCCACGTGGATCTGGAGGATGACGGTGCCAAATGTAGAAGTCATGGAATCATTGAAAGAACATAACATAACAGGGTTTTTATGCATATAGTGGGCGGGTATGCATAATTGTTCATACTCATGGGAATAAATGATATTAATGCTAGCACCTCCATCAATCATAATACATTGAACACGAGTGTCATTGATGTAGGTGGTGATGAAGAGGGTAGGATCAGGATCATCTGATTACATAGGGGGAATCTCTTAATCATCAAAATTGACGGTGGAAACCTAAGGAGAGGTGATGGGGAAGAAGTTTGAGGTGAAGTTGTGAGGGTGGCCACATGATGAGGGGTAAAGATGGCAGCCACAGGTGTAGGATCATTTGGTGGAACATTGATAGATTGTAGGACCTCAATAAGGGCCTGACGATGAGACTCAAAGGTTTGAATTAGGTTGTATAAGGACATCTTTAGAGGAGATTGATGAAGTTATTTAATCATAGAACGATGTGCAACTTTGTTAGAAATAGGATAATCCATCCCATGGATGGTTACGTTTGGGGAAAAGTGCGGAGGTGGAATGGTGGGTGAAGGTGCATCTTTGGAAGGACTACCACTTTTTTATTTTCCTTTATCTTTTTCTAATCAAATGGCTACTCAGATAATATTTATTTATATAATCGAGAAGGAAAAGAGGGTTGTGGAGATGCAGGTAAAGGCTACTGAGTAGATATAGGGCTAGGTCATGTGGTATGAAGAGGGAATAGAATTCTCCTCCAACAAGTCATCTTCTTCGAAGAGACCATCTGAAGTATAAATTTTAAGGAGAATGCTTTTTAGGGCCTTACAACCTTTGATATCATGACCTAATAAGTGATTATATGCATATATTTTAGTGTCCTCAAACCCTATTGGTTTGGATTTGAGTAGGTCATAAGGCTTAATAGGTGGCAATGAGATAGCGAAGGTTTCTAACAACCTAGCAAGGATGTTAGAATAGGATCCTACTAATGGATCATAGTGAGAAGTCAGAGTTGGCTTGGATGAAGGTGTGGGTGATTTTCATGGGAGAGGTGTTCTTTAGAGGTGGTGTAGGTGTGACTACCTTTTTGGTAGGTAGTGAAGGTTTTTGTTTCAGTTTAGGTTGCACCTTCTTGGGTAAAGGTGTAGGAGTGGTACACGATGTAGAAGTAGATGTAGAAAGTGGAGGTACCCTAGAAATCTAAAGTGAGAGCAGCAGCATTGGAAATAGTGTGGTTGTAGGTAATGGAAAAGGTATAGGTAGAAAAGGTGATGAAGGTGAAGGTGTGAGAAAAAGAGAAGGTAAAGGTACAGATGCAGGTTGCCACACCTAGGATTTTCCTTAGTGAAGAGGTAACTTGACCAAGGTGGAAGGGTGTGGACCTAAAATCAAAGGTAGAGGAAAAGGTGAAAGAGAAGGCATGGGAGATCACTGGGTGAGAGGCCTAGAAGGTTGGGTCTTCTTTTTAGGTGTGGGAGTTAGTTTTGTGACAGGTGGTAGTTGAGTAGACAAATCTAGTTTCACTATGGGATGTAAGAGGCTAGGTGTTGGTAGGACCCCTAAGGAAGTGGTAGGTGTTATCCAATTTTGTGCACATGGAAAAATTAGACAACGGGGTCCTATTTTGATCAAAACATGACATTGGTCCCAAGGACCCACTTTCGGTCATCAAGGAGATAAAACAATTTAAATAATTAATAAATTGATAAGTGAGCTCACCTAGCCCAACTCAGGCTCAACTCGGTGCTAGCTCAATGCATAGCCTAGTGCCAACTCGGTGTAGAGCTCAATGGGGAGCTCGGTCTATGGTCATTTTAGAACAGAGCTTGTAAGTGAGTCGCAATGGAAAGCTCGGAACAAGGCTCGAGAGAGTTGAGGTCTCAGCTCAATTTAGAGTTCAGTCTATGTGGTAGAGCTCTATGTGGATCTCGCTTGGTGAAGGGGCCAATGCAGATGGTCACAACCATCCACTCAGATGGAGAGATTATTTCAAGAGCTCGGTGTGAGTGACTCGGGTCCAAGGATCAGGTGATTCATAGTGGGCTCGGTCCATACATAGAGAGATCGGTGCAGAGCGTTAAGAGGCCAACTTGGTGTGATATGGGCCTTAATGTTGAAATATGAAGCAAGATGATGGACAAGTTGATCTTTCGTATAGCTCGATCGAGCTAAGTGGTTATGCAAATCAAGTGAGCTCACTCATTTGTTGGTATGCGAGCCATTGAGGAGTTTGATGAGCTTAGCTTACTCGGTCGAGCTAAACATCATCAAATCGGGAACAAAGAGATGAGTCATCGGAGGAGCTCGTGCCTTGGCCTAACTCGGTCATGACTCAGATCACAGGCCTTAGATGATTTCATGAGTCAGAAAGGCAAGATCGGTAGCCAAGTTTGGCTCGTCGTAAAGGAAGCTCGATAGAGCTAGAGGATGTTTCGATGGGAGCTCAAAGTGGAGATCACAACAATAAGGCACATTGGGGAAGTTTTTACCCCTGTTACAACTGAAGTGAGTGAAAAGGGTGCGTAAACCCGCGCTAAGGCATGAATAGGGAAATCTAGGTGATAATTGCCATGTGGAAACGTTGAGATAGCAAACCAATACAAACTTTCCACTTCGCGGGGATCATGAAAAGCATCACCAAGTGGGAATAATTACTTGGCAAGCTAGAGGAGAAGTTCCATGAACTGAACATGCTAACGAAGATCCCGAGTCTATGGCCGAGATTTAGGTGAGTCACCAAGTTACCTTTTAGGTTGACGAGATGGTTGGTAGGGCAAGTGAGTCATAGGGGAACTACCACTTTTAGAGGAGCTAGTTCCGAGCCCAAAAATACAAAGCATGACAGAGTTATATCACAAGCAGGTGTAAAGGAGATCAATGTTCACAGAGGTAGGGTAGAGTTTAGTCATTGGAGGTTTGAGCTCATGAGAACTATCATTTGAGAAAGCCACCAAATTAAAGAAAAACTCAAGGCATTGAGATAGAGTTGGAGTTCATAACCAACGAGCATAGGTTCATCGTTGCCGAGGGAAATAATTCAACTCATTACATGGCAGAGCTCCAGCGTCGATCCAGGTCATAGAGCTCAGAGAATCCATTGGAGTCGGTTTGATGAAAATACAATCAAGGAATGAGCATACAATCACTCAAAAATTATGGGCTCTAGTTGAGCTGGCATATGGAGCTCAATAGGAGAGTTGGAGCTCACTCAACATAGCATGGCTATGAGATTCATTGCAAATGGTATGGGGAGCCAAGTCATTAGCATGTGAGATAGAACTTTGAATGCATTAGGTGAAACGTAGCATGGCCGAGGAGATCGGCGGATTCGTGAGGGAGAATTCTCCTTTCGAATTGCCAGGAAGGAACAATAAAGTGGTCCAAGTTGAGGGATTCGATGATAAAATGAAGGATCTTGGTGGTGGGTTGATGCGAGGGAGCTCGGTTGACATGCTCAAGTGAGTCGTCGAATGAGCTATTAGCAAAGAGTGATGCAAGATGTTGAAGACAACTTAGACTGAGCTCACTTGGGAAGAGCTCATGCTAAGTTCAAAAATGACATGATAGCTTGGCAAGGCAATTTCTTTTTCCCTCAATGGATAAGAGGGAGCTCAATGTTCTGGTAGGGAGTTCTGTTGAGGAGCTCATCAGCGGTGGGAACCGAGTCAATAAATGAGCTTGATGCAGACACAAAGATCACTTGGTCAATGCACGATGAACTCGTAGAACTTGGAAAAAGAATGAAGGGAGCTCACAACTTAGCAAAAAGGAGTAAAATGGCTCATAGAAGACCATGGTGAAACTAGCTCGGGTGAGCTAAAACATAGCTTTTTGAAGTTACATGCATAGGGAGTTGAGTCGCGTGTGCTTGCGAAGAAAACAAGTGCAGCTCAACATTGATGTTTTGGCTCAAATTTGTAGTGGGAGCATCCCGAGTTCAAGGAGGGAGATTCACGAGAAGATGAGACAAAGCTCATGAGGGTGAGCTCGTGTAGACGATTCCTACTGCAAGACTACTAATGGAGGATGGTTGAGCCACTGGAATACTTGATCAAGCTCTTCATTGAGAAAGTGACCTATGAATTTCATCATGGAGATAATTCAAGCTCAACGGAAGAGGTGGAGGGAGCTCTTTCAGGATTGACATGTTGAGAGATTGGGCTAATGTGCTAGGTGAGTCGCTCAAGGAGGATTCATTGACATGAAACGAGTTGAGCTCAGTAGTTTCAACTTGTGAAGGGTTCGGTGTTGAGTCCATATAATCATGCGACTCATGAAATCATTTGCACAAAGGAGATGGTGGGAGGTTGGTTTTTCACTCACCAAGGTATGTGTTAGAGGAAAGTCATGGATCATGAGATTCATGGTGAGCTTGTTTTGGATTGAGTTACAGGTGTTATATTTAGGAGTTTGTGACTTAAAATACACAAGGCAAGTGCGGTAGCTCAACTCGGAAAGGGATTCACTCAAGGGATGAAGTTGGAAGGAGCTTGGAAAAAGCCGAGTTGACCTCAAGTTGATAATGTAATAGGTGGAATCCCACGTAACTGTCTGATAGGAAATTCAGGGTGAATTGAGCATAAGTGAAAATCCAATAACTCGGTGAGTTCATTTGGAAGATTTCAGGTGATGATGACTTGATGGTGAGACAAAATGCATAGCTCGGTCAAATGCACAATGGGCTTGGTAATGGATGTCACTGAGCTGAGAAAACTTGAGGCAAATTTTCGTGGTCAAGTAGATTTGACAAGATTACAAGGAGAACATGGTGTTTGGGCTCACAAAGGACTCACTATTGTAGTAGAGGTGTTGGTGAGTTAGAGAAAAATGAATTCATAGTGTTTAGAGTCATTTGTGATTCGACGTCGAGTTTACTAAGGGAGCTTGCTCAAGAGCTTGTTCAGCTCAACAAGTCTAATAAGGAGGTGTTAAAAGTGAGTTGTCATGATGATGGAAGGATCTCAACACTTGGTGTCATGTTGGGTTTACATCGGATAGAGCTTGATGGGATAGGTAAACATTTACAAGATAAGCGAGTAACTCGGTCAACGTGTTCGAGTAAGAAGAGCTTGGTTACATGTAGTGGTGGAGGAGCTAGTTCAAGGTGAGATTTTTGGAAAACCGAGTAGCTCGATCAATGTGATGGCATGGAGCTTGGACCCAACTCGTGAGTTGGCTCGGTGAGCCAACCACCGAGTTGGGCTCTTTTTGGCCTTTTCCTCATAATTTTCCCCTTCAACACAAACTGGTCAACAGGGGGCCCACCTAATAGTAATTAAGTTAATATTTTTATTTTAAATATTTTAATAATAATATTTATTATTATTATTTAAATATTTTTTTAATTAATTAAGGAGAACTAGGTCAACAGTAATTAATGACACATGATGGAACCTTCTCAAGTGGTTCAACCAACTGTAATAAATGAACAATCATGTGCCTTCAATTTAGGAAGGGAATTTATGAATCCTTCTCTCCTCTCTCTCAACTTCTTCTATAAATGTAAGTTGGAAGCTCATTCCAAAGGGTTCCAACATGTTAGATAGGTTGGACAGTTAGACATCTTAGGCAAGTGTGTGTTTTTCAAGAGTCCTCTCTCTTCTGCAAGTTGTCCTTATATGTTGAGGGAACTTTCAAGCCTTCTTTTCAAGACTGTAATGGCAACCATTGCCTCTTCTAAATGTATGATGCATTGTGCATGTTATTGAAGTAATAAAAGTGTGTGTTTTTTGACTAATCTCATTCCTTTCATCCTTCTATACTTCTTTGTGCCTTTTCTCATGCTTGCAGGTACACTATGCAAGTTCACATTTCTATTACAGGTCTTAGAGCTCTGTGTTTATTAAGTGGTGGAGCATTGCATGCAGTTGAGTTGTGGTGCTTATTTACCCTTCTCAAGTTCATCCTTATTCACTGGAAGATTGATAACTCATTTATTTGATCAAGTTTAACAAAGGGAATGTGTGCTTCCTAGTATGTGGTATTTTGTACCATCTCTAAGTCAGATAGGTGAAGTTGACTTTTGGTGCACACACCATCTTCAAATTAACACTTCCCGAGTCTGGAAACACCCTTTATTTGGTGTATCACCATCCCTAGTATAGTTTCATTTCTTGCAAATCTATTTCCCTAAAACCCATGAAAATGTTATCATAGGACTAGATAGTCATTTTATTACACTAGGAGTAGTACAACACTTAGTTTAGGAAGAGGAAGTCAGCCTTCTCTAGAGGTTCACCTTGAGCCCAAGTCCCACAGCTTGAGAGGTGATCCCATGTGTCCCAATCACACCGAACATCTTGTTCACATTTTGGCCATTTGGAGGGTGCAGTGATTTGGTGACAACAGTTTTTAGCACCCTGGTGGGATAAAGTTGGTACTTCTCTTCTCACTTGCACAAGTCAAAGTACCTAGCGACTCTATATCTCTAGATTCCAAATCTTAGTGTGTTAACTTATGCGAAGAATTCAGACAAGATCTTCTTCAAAGCAAGGAAATTATCAACATATCAAACTTTCCTTGTCTCCTCCAAAAAGAAGAAGAGGCATTTCAACATCACCAGTTGCAACTCTACCTCATAGGGGTCATTAAAATCCTCCATACGGAAGGTTCCTCCACCAAGGAATAATCAACCTCTTGCTGCTATGGCATGAAACCAAGTTTTTCCCCCTTTCAATGCAAGTAATCCTCTTCTGTTGGCTCAACATGACCCTATACCACATTGTAACACTCAAAATTTTACCCTTTTACATAAGGGAAACTCACGTTACTCAATGGAACATATTCTTGATGTAGCTAGCATTTTTGCAGTACATAATATCATGAAGACAACGTTAGTTAGACTTCTTGCTACCTCTTTCAAGGGAAAAGCACTTCAATGGTTTTGAGGGTTAAGTGTTAGCACTATAACCACTTGGGATGAGTTAGGATAAAATCTCTATAAATAGTTTGAAGACAAGAGTGATCACCTATCACTTTTGGAACAACTCACTACCATGAAGAGAGCTCCCCAAGAATACATGAGTGATTTTAACTTTTGATTCCATAGGACCTAGAATAGGATTCCGAAACTCATAAAGCCTTCTCTAAATAATGCATTCTTGTACTATTTGTGATCCTTGAATAGTGATGTAGCAGTTATGATCCATTCCATGGGAGGGACTACATTACCTGATGCCTATGATGTTTCCATAAGAGTGGAGAATTCCTTGATTTAGGCTGGAAAGATAGCTCCATGACCACCAATGTCATTGTCTCTAGATCTTACGAATAATCAGCCTATCATTGCTCCTATTCCAGCAGCCTCTAATCAACCAAATCAATCTTCCCCTGCCTCTTTAAATGATCTATTTGAAGTCAATTCACTGCTATAAACTTTTGGAAATGAGCTCGTTGCACTCAAGAGGCAACAATTTCAATATAATCATCCATACCAGCCACAAAAATCAGCAATATCAAGCTAACCATCCTCCTTTTCAAGGAAACAATCAGCCTCAAAATCAAGCTACAAATCAAGTTATGAATGTTAGGCCTTTGAAATTTTAGAACCCTCTTGCTACTAGCTCATCTAGAGCCATAGTACCTATCCAGAATAATCTAGTTCAAGACTATGAATGGTGTTATCCTTTTTCTCAACCCCACAATCAAAATTTTTATCTCAATGGAGTTATTAGCCACCGTTATGGTTTAAAGCGTATATGCCCCTTCTGAGCTAATAGAGAACACATCTATACAAGAAACAATAGATCAACCGCAAGCACCTGAAGAAACCACTTTGCTAAACTAGAAAGTAGAAGATTTTTTGGGTTGAATACAGATTCCTCATCAGTGGCAAAAACACTCATTCCAAGAAGAGAGCAATGGAACCTCAACCTTCTAAATATGATCAAGCATCCACTTCATAGCTCGAACACAAGCGGCGGTTGATAAAGATGTGAGAAAAAACCGCGTAGAAACACTGTTAACCAAGATGGGATGAAATAAGGTTCTTCAGGCATCATAGTACCCAACAAGCACTTTTAAAAGAGGATCCTAACGCCTAAAGAAGTGTCAGAAAAGTTGGATCAATTCCCTTCAACATAGTAGAAAAAATGAAGAAAACCAATCTAAGTGTTACTATGTGGGACGCACTCTCAATTCCTTCTCAAAGAAATTTGTTGTGAGAGGCTCTAAATAGTTTTGGTACAACGACAAATGGATCATCGAGTTGTGGAACAACAACTGCTATGATTTTGTGTCAACCGGAAGGGAAAATTATTCCTAAAGCCAACAAACCACCGCCATTCTATATTTCCTTATCATTGGCAACCACCTAGTGCATAATTGCATGATCGATTCTAGTGTCAGTAGCTTAGTCATGCCCAAACAAATTACAAATGTACTAGGCATACAATATGCACCGGTTGCAAGAGGAGTTGTTCAAGTTGGATGACACAATTGTTAAGACTATTGGAGTTATCAAAGGACTTAAAATTACCATCCATGCATGCCCAGTTTTTCATTCACCCAAGACATATCAGTCATTGATCTTCCTCCTCTCTTTACCATCTGCCTATCATGATATTTCACTACCAAGATGGGCGGTTATCTATTAGTTGATTGGTCACATATGATTCTCATGACTCGATATGGAACCAAAGTGACTATAAGGGCAGAACCAATCTACCATAATCATGTAGAACCCTACACTACTAGTCCTATAAATGGGAATTACACCATCGAGAGATCCGGAAGAAGAAGATGTTGATCATGAACCGACCACTCTTATTGAAGAATTCCCGATACTATGCTAGATGAAGTAAGTGGAGATCATCAATATGATCCCTACGTTGATGTGTTGGTAGAAGAAGAAGTTGGTTTGTTGCTTTTGGAAGAAATGGGATTAGGTACCTGTATTCATGAAGAAGATACAATCATACCACACTTTGGTCAAAACATTAAGCAATTCTCGAAGGATCATTTGTCAAAATTGTTCTTCAATGGCTCGAGAAGTAAGAATGGATCCATTTTTAGTGTTATGTTAATTTATCCAGAGGGAGATAAGTACTTCTCATCTTTCTAGTTGCAATTTAGTTGCACTAACAATGTTATTGAATACGAGGCCCTTATGCAAGGAATTTAGCTAGCCCAAAAGAAGGGAATCAAATCCCTGACTATTTTTGGAGATAGTAAGTTAGTTTTTCATCAAGTGATAGTGCACAGTGCATCTAAGAATGACCTTTTAAGATCATATTAGAACCAATTTTAGGACTTGATTGAAGATTTGAAGCTTTTGGGATCCATGTAGTTCCTAGAAATCAAAATCAAGATGTTGATAGGCTTTCTACAATTGGATCGAAATATGACATACCTGTTGATATCATGAAGTAAGGGCAGCAATTTGTCAAAATAGTGGTTTGACCTGTAGTCCTTGATAATGTGAGTAGCTGGCAAGTGTTTGATAGTGACAAACAAATTGTCCTTTTCCTATAAGAAGAGGTGGAGTTTGCTGCAAGAAATCAAGATAAGTTGCAAGATTCATATGGTGATCAAATTATACAATTGAAAAGCAACAAACTACCAAAAGTCTTAGTCACTCTGGAATCCATTTTTAATTCAGATGATCAAGCCAAAAGACAAAGCTCTAACATGGTGGTCAAAGAAGAATATTTTGAGGAAGTCGAGGTAGCGCATGAGAATTTTTTGAAGATTGGAAAAGTGTGTACTTCGAAGAGAAAGAAGCTTTCATAAAACTTTGTCAAGAGTATCATGAAATTTTTACATGGAGCTATAAAGACCTATGTGGTTTTGATCTAGGTCTAGCCCAACATACTATTGAACTGAATCCAAATTCTAAGCCAGTTCACCAGAAACAAAGGCCAATTAATCCTAAGATTGAGCCACTTATGAGGAAGGATCTGAGAAAACTAATCAAAGCCTACATAATTTTCCCTATCAAACATTCCTCATGGGTAGCCAATCTAGTGCTAGTAAGGAAGAAGAATGGAGAGATCCGGTTGTGCGTGGATTTTAGGGATTTAAATCATGCTTCGTTAAAATACCACTATCCTCTTCCATCAATGGAGAAAATCCTTCAAACAGTGGTAGGGGCTTAAAGGTTTTCCTTGCTCGATGGATATTTGGGATATAATCAAATTCTAGTCCAAGAATATGACCAATTCAAAACGGATTTCACTACTAAGTGGGGCACGTATGCTTACAACAAAATGCCATTTGGATTGTCCAATGCAGGGGCTACTTTCCAGAGAGCCATGGACATGGAATTTAAAGGATTAATCAATGATATCATCTTGGTTTACCTTGATGATATAATTGTATACTCTAAGCATGCAAAAGATCACATCACACATCTAAGGAAGGTTTTCCAAAGGTGTAGGGAATTTGGGGTTTCACTTAATCCCAAGAAATGTATTTTTGTAGTGCACAAGGGAAAGTTTTTGGGGCATGTTGTTTCATTGGAAGGACTGTCAATCAATCTAGTCAGGATTCATTCAATTATGTCCTTATCTCTCCGAAGTCACAAGAAGAGTCTCCAGAGTTTTCTGGGAACCATAAATTTCTTACGGAGATTCATCCCTCAATTTGTAACTTTGGCTAAACCATTGACAACCATGCTAAAGAAAAATATGCCACTCTAATGGACAAATGAAGGAAGGGAGAACTTTGAATCCATTAAAATCATCATTTCTCAAGATCCCACGCTGATAAACCCCAGGTTTGATAAAGACGTTATCCTTTATGCTTTTACAGGTCAAGAGAGAATTTCAGGGATCCTCACCCAGCAAAATGACAACCTGAAGGAGCAACCAATTGCTTTCTTCATTCAATCCCTCAAAGAATATGAGCTCAAATATTCATTTGTTGAAAAACAAGTCTTTGCGGTTATTCAAGCCTTGAAGAAATTCAAGCACTTGTTTTTTAACAACAAAATTCATTTGATGGTGTCTCATCCAGGCGTCAAGGAATTTTTATTGAACAAATAGATGAATGAAAAGCGTGTTGGATGGATCACAAAGGTGATGGAGTATGACATGCATATCAAGGTTACCAAACTTGTCAGAGGTAAAGGTTTGTGTCAACAACTTGCTGCAAACATGGAATCAAAAGGTGATGAGAACGTGACACTCCTAAATACTGATGAGAGTGATGATCAAGTTGACTAGTTATCCAAAATGAAGAATTTCCTTTTCTTAGGAGTATATCCTATAAACATGGGTAAAAATCAAAGATAGACTTTCCATATTCAGTCTATTCCATATGTCCTGGTAGATAACATTCTCTTTTGAAAGGATTTGAATGGTGTTCTCCTTCACTACGTAGGACCTGAAACATGTAAGTAAGATACTAGAAGAGTTTCATAATGGCCTATCTGGAGGACATTATTCTACATAAACAACTACTACTAATATCATGCGAGCTGGCTACTATTGGATGGATTTTTCAAAGATGCCCATCTTTGGGTAAGGAAATGTAAGGAATGTGCCTTTTCACGAGCAAGTAGAAGTTGGAAGCTCTTCCACTACATCCAATTCAAGTGGATCAACCCTTTGTTCAATGGGGTTGGATTTCATCGAGAATGATTAATCCTCCATCTAGTGATGGAAATAAATGGGTACTTATTGCAACAAACTATTTTGCTTGATGGATAGAGGTAGTAGCATTGAAGGAGAGTAATGAGAAGGCAAGTTCTAGATTTCTTGGAAGGTATAATGACAAGGTTTGGTGTTCCATTTACATTCATTTCAGACAACATGATGGCTTTTATTGGTATGAAGTTGAGTGAATGGGCTATTAAAAATGGGGTCTACCTCAAGACTTCATCCAATTACTATCTATAAGGAAATGGATTGGCTAAGTCTAGCAACAAAAACCTCATAAGGATTATTAAGCACACAATGGAAACTAACAGGAGGACTTGGCATACATAGCTTAAGACTACCTTATGGGCAGATTGGATCACACCTAAAAGGGCCATAGGAAATTATCCTTTCATGCTTGTATATGGAAGGAAGAAAAAATTCTACTCTCCTTGGAGTTACCTTCTTTGGAGTTAGCTCAACTTGAAGTGATGGAGAGTGACCCTCTGACAGTAAGGTTTGTTAAACTCATGGAGTTAGAGGAATTATGAAACAAGGCTATGAAGACTTTGGAGCAACATCAAGCTCAAGTTAAGAAATATTTTGACAAGAAGGCATCCGATAGGCATTTTTAGAGGGATACTTAGTTCTCAAATGGGATGAAGATAGGGCCAAGCCAGGAAAGCACGCCAAGTTTGATGCTCTTTGGAGCAGGCCATACATCATCACGAGTTGCAAAGAGGTGAATTCATTTTTTCTATCCAGGCTCAATGGAGAAGAACTTCCCATTCATGTGAATGGGATACATCTCAAATCTTTCTTTTGAGATCATTCCACCCCCTATATAGTTTAGTTAGGTGTTTTCCTCTAAGTGCTTATGCACATTGTTGTGTGTTTTTGTTCTTTTGCTTTCCTTTTTGTCGAGTTTTGTGTCGTTCTTGCACATTGTATCATTCTTGGAAGTTTCTCAAGGGAAGGAAGGTTCAAATTTTCTCAAGGGTATACATCTGATTCATTCAAAATTTTGTAGTGTTCATGATGTCAAGCATTCAATAGATTCAATATACCTCATGCCTAGCATTTCAGGGAGTTCAAGATCAGATTTTCTCAAGGGGATTCCAGGATGTATCACAAAAATCAAATTACTCTCAAGATTCCAACATCAACTCCATGCCCAATGGATGACTTAAGGCTACTAGAATTATGCTTAGCAGGTAATCATCCCTGAGAGGTTGCCAAAAATGTTATCCGATTTTACGCACATGGAAAAATTGGACAACGGGGTCCTATTTCGATCAAAAACACGACATTGGTCCTGGGACCCACTTTTGGTCATCAAGGAGATAAAACAATTTAAATAATTAATAAATTGATAAGTGATCTCACCTAGCCCAATTTAGGCTCAACTCGATGTCAGCTCAATGCATAGCCCAATGCCAACTCGGTCACAGAGCTCAATGGGGAGCTCATTCTATGTTGGGATTTGGAGCAGATCTCGTAAGTGAGTCATAGTGGAAATCTAGGAACAAGGCTTGGGATATTCGAGGTCTCGGCTCGTTTATATTTCAGTATATGTGGTAGAACTCTATGTGGATCTTGTTTGGTGAAGGGGCCAATGCAAAAGCAGTCATAACCATCCACTCAAATAGAGAGATTATTTTAAGAGCTCGGTCACAAGTGACTCGGGGTTCAAGGATTAGGCAATTCATAGTGGGCTTGGTCCATGCATAGAGAGATCGGTGCAGAGTGTTAAGAGGCCAACTCGGTGTGATATGGGCCTTAATGTTGAAAGATGAAGTGAGATGATGGACTAGTTGATCTTTCATATAGCTTGATCAAGCTAAGTGGTTATGTGAATCAAGGTGAACTTACTCATTTGTTGGTATACAAGCCATCGAGGAGTTTGATGAGCTTAGCTCGCTCGGTCGAGCTAAACATCATCAAATCGGGAACAAAGATATGATTCATCAGAGGAGCTCGTGCCTTATCCCGACTTGGTCATGACTTAGATCACAAGCCTTTGATGAGTTCGTGAGTCGAAAGGCAAGATCGGTGAGCCGAGTTTGGCTCGTCGTAAAGGAATCTTGATAGGAGCGATGGATGTTTTGATGGGAGATCAAAGCGGAGATCACAACTTGGCCAAGGAACATTAGGGGAAGTTCTTAGCCTTTTTCTAGTGAAGTGGGTGGAAATGGTGCGTAAACCCGCGCTAAGGCATGAACAGGGAAATCTAGGTGACAATTGCCATGTGGAAACGTTGAGACAACAAACCAATACAAACTTTCCACTTCACGGGGATCGTGAAAAGCATCGCCAAGTGGGAATAATTACTTGGCGAGGCCGAAGGAGAAGTTCCAAAGCGAACGTGCTTACGAAGATCCCGATTCTATGGCCAAGATTTATTTGAGTCACCGAGTTACCTTTCGAGGTTGTTGAGATGTTTGGTAGGGTGAGTGAGTCATAGGGGAACTACCACTTTTAAAGGAGCTATTTACGGGCCCAAAAATATGAAGCATAATGGAGTTAGATCACCATGTAAAGGAGATAAATGTTCGTAGAGGCAATGCAGAGTTTAGTCATTGGAGGTTTAAGCTCACGAGAACTGTCATTCAAGAAAGCCACCAAATCGAAGAAAAACTTGAGGCATTGAGATAGAGTTGGAGTTCATAACCAACGAGCATAGGTTCATCATTGCAGGGAAATAATTCAACTCATTGCATGGCAGAGCTCCAGTGTTGATCTAGGTCACAGAGCTCGAGAGAATCCATTAGAGTCGGTTTTGAGTGCACAAGAGTCGGTTTGATGAAAATATAATCAGGGAATGAGCGTACAATCACTCAGAAAATTATGGGCTCGAGTCAAGTGGCATATGGAGCTCAATAGGAGAGTTAGATCTCACTCAACATAGCATGGCTATGAGATTCATTGTGAATGGTATGGGGAGCCAAGTCATTAGCATGTGAGATAGAATTTTGAATGCATCAAGAAAAATGTAGCATGGCCAAGGAGATCAATGGATTCACGAGGAGAATTCACCTTCGGACATGCCAAGAAGTTATAATAAAGTGGTCCAAGTTGAGGGATTCGATGAGCAAAAGAAGGAGCTTGGTGGTGGGTCGATGTGAGGGGGCTCAATTGACATGCTCAAGCGAGTCATCGGATGAGCTCTTGCAGAGTGACGTGGTAATGAAGATAGTTTAGGCCGAGCTCACTCGGGGATAGCTCATGCTAAGTTCAAATAGGACACAATAGCTTAGTGAGGCAAGTTTGTTTTCCCTTGATGGAGAAGAGGGAGCTTGGTGTTCTAGTAGGGAGCTCTGTTGAGGAGCTCATCGGCGATGGGAACCGAGTCAATAAATGAGCTTGATGCGGAGACACGAGAGATCACTTGGTTAATGCATGGTGAACTTGCGAGAACTCAAAGAAAAGAATGAAGGGAGCTCACAAATTATCAAAAGGAGTAAAATGGCTCATAGAAGACCATGGAAAAACTAGCTCAGTCTTTTCAAAGTTACATGTAGAGGGAGTCGAGTCGCTCATGCTCACGAGAAAACAAGTGTACCTCAAAATTAACATTTTGGCTCATATTTGTAGTGGGAGGGGCCCGAGTTCAAGGAGGGAGATTCACGGAAGATGAGACAGATCTTGTGGAGGTGATCTCGTGCAGATGAGACATATTACAAGACTTCCGACAGAGGATGGCCGATCCATTGGAATACTCGATCGAGCTCTTCATTGAGAAAGTGACCTATGAAGTTCATCATGGAGATAAGATGAGCTCAATGGAAGAGGTGGAGGGAGCTCTTTCAGGATCGACTTATTGAGAGATCGGTCTAATCAGCTAGGTGAGTCACTCGAGGAGGAGTCATTGATAAGAATCGAGTTGAGCTCGGCAGTTTCAACTCATTAAGGGTTTGGCGTTGAGTCTAGGTAATTATGTGACCATGAAATCATTCACACAGAGGAGATGGCGAGAGGTCAATTTTGAACTCACCAAGGTGTGTGTTGGAGGAAAGTTATAGATCATGAGATTTATGGCGACCTTGTTTTGAATTGAGTTGCGGGCGTTATGTTTGAGTTTGTGACTTAAAATTGACAAGGCAAGTGCGGTAGCTCAACTCGATGAGGGAGTCACTCGAGCGATGAAGTTGTAAGGAGCTTGGAAAAGCTGAGTCGACCTCAAGTTGATAATGCAATAGGTGGAATCCCACTTAACCGTTTGATAGGCGATTCAGGGTGAATTGAGCATGAGTGAAAAGCCAACAACTCGGTGAGTTCATTTGGAAGATTTCGGGTGATGATGGCTCGATGGTGAGATAAAATGCATGATGGGCTTGGTAATGGATGTCACCGAGCTAAGAAAATTTGAGGTAACTTGTCTGGGTCAAACTAGATTGGGCGAGCTTACAAGGAGAACATGGTTTTTAGGCTTGCGGAGGACTCACTATTATAGTAGAGGTGTTGGTGAGTTGGAGAAAAATGAATTCGTAGTAGTGTCAAAGTCATTTGTGATTTGACATCGAGTTTACTAAGGGGAGTTACTCATTATCGCATTCAGCTCAACAAGTTTGATAAGGATGTATTAAAAGTGAGTTGTCACGATGATGGAAGGATCTCAACACTTGGTGTCATGTTGGGTTTGCATCGGATAGAGCTCGACGGGATAGGTGAACATTGCCAAGCTAAGCCGAGTAGCTCGGTCAACATGTTCAAGCAAGAAGAGGTTGGTTGCACATAGAGGCAGAGGAGCTCGAAGCATAGTGAGCTCGGCTACGTTGAGCGGTGGTGGAGCTCATCCAAGGTGAGCTAGTTTGGGAAACCAAGCGGCTTAGTCAATGCGATAGCGTGGAGCTTGGACCCAACTCGGTGTGTTGCCTCAATGAGCCAACCACCGAGTTGGTCTCTTTTTTGGCCTTTTCCTCATAATTTTCCCCTTCATCACAAACCAGTCAACAGGGGGGCCCACCTGATAGTAATTACGTTAATATTTTTATTTTAAATATTTTAATAATAATATTTATTATTATTATTTAAATATTCTTTTAATTAATTAAGGAGAACTAGGTCAACATGCAATTAATGGCACATGATGGAACCTTCTCAAGTGGTTCAACCAACTGTAATAAATGAATAATCATGTGCCTTCAATTTAGGAAGGGAATTTATGACTCTCTCTCCTCTCTCTCAACTTATTCTATAAATGTAAGTTGGAAGCTCATTCCAAAGGGTTCTAACAGGTCAGATAGGTTGGACAGTTAGACATCTTAGGAAAGTGTGTGTTTTTCAAGAGTCCTCTCTCTTCTGTAAGTTGTCCTTGAATGTTGAGGGAACTTTCAAGCCTCCTTTTCAAGACTGTAATGGTAACTATTGCCACTTTTGAATGTATGATGCATTGTGCATGTTATTTAAGTAATAAAAGTGTGTGTTTTGTAACTAGTCTCGGTCCTTTCATCCTTCTATACTTTTTGTGTCTTTTCCCATGCTTGCAGATACACTGTGCAAGTTCATGTTTCTTATTTAAGGTTCTTGGAGCTTTGTGCTTATCAAGTGGTGGAGCGTTGCATGTAGTTGAGTTGTGGTGCTTTTTCACCCCTCTCAAGTTCATCCTTCTTCTTTGGAAGAGGCCCGATAACACGTTTGTCTAATCCAGTTTAACAAAGGGAATGCGTAAAGGAGGCCTAGAGAACATATCAGCTAATTGGTTAGTCATGCATGGCTTAATAAAAAGTGTAATCATTGTTTTACCTTGTTGGCATCCTTGAGGAATGCATGTACAATCCCAAGTTTGGAACTGGACAAATTAACCCTTCCGAGTATGGAAACACCCTTTATTTGGTGCATCACCATCCCTAGTATATTTTAATTTCTTTCAAATCTCTTTCCCTAAAACCCATGAAAATTTTAGCATAGGACTAGATAGCCATTTTATTACACTAGTAGTAGTACAACACTTAGTTTAGGAAGAGGAATTCGGCCTTCTCCGGAGGTTCACCTCGAGCCCAAATCCCACATCTTGAGAGGTGATCCTATGTGTCCTAATCACACTTTGAACGTCTTGTTCACATTTTGGCCATATGGAGGGTGCAGTGATTTGGTGACAACAAAAGAGGTCTAGGTACGAGATAGGGGTTTGGGTGAAGGCATGGCTAAAGAAGAAGGGGTGGATATGAGTGGTTGGTGCGTTAGTTTTAGTTGTTTTGAATACCTTACGATATATAGTTGAGGTATTTGGGGACATATGTGTTTGGGTGGATACTAGAGTCAAAGGCACCCCTAGAGTATGGAGTAATCAACATACTCTAATCGGTCCACAAAACGCAAGAATAGTTTCTGTTTGGAATATGAAGAACTCGTGGTGAAACACGTCTAGAAATCGAGTCTTGTGATACAGGGAAGGATTTTTCCTCTTATTTCATAGGAAGAAGTGATGTAAGAAGGTTGACAGGATCTTAGAAGACCCTAGGAGAAGCATCACCTATAGGAAGAGGAGATAAGAGTGGATCCTCTATGGGTTGAGGAGAAGGCAAAACCAGTGATGTGGACTCCTCTTTAGGTAGATAGGTGGATAGGGTTAGCTCCTCCTTGGGTAGAGGAATAGGTGAGATAGGTTCCTCCTTGGGTAGAGGAACAGAGGGGGTAGATTCCTCCATGGGTGAAGGAGTATGTGTGATATGTTCCTCCATGGGTAGAGGAGTTTGTGCTAGAATTTCCTCGATAGAAGCTATGGGAAGAAACTGGCTAGATGGAACATGTACTATGTCAAAATCAACATGAACCTTTTACACATTGGTGTCACTAGTAGATGTCTCTGAAGTCTGGTTTAATGAAGGTGTGTGATTAGGAAACAGTTTCTTAAATAAACCCATATTGGCATTGGCAAGTGCATTAGGGTTGTCTAGGATGAGATCACCACTATCTAGCATTCCTTGGACAATATTTTTGAAAGTTTTACAGATTGTTATCACTATGTCCCCTAACTTGGTGATAGTTATAGAATTTGTTTTCTTTGTACCACGATGGTGTAGGACGAGAAGGATCAAAACCAGTGTTTGGTTTGATAGGTGGAAGGGTGATGGCTCCATATTTTAAAAGCTTTTCCAACATAGAAGAATATGGTTCTCGATAGGAGTGTAAGCCCTCTGTTCATACTTGTATTGGAATTTTTGAACAGAGAGAGAGGTTGGCAGGTGGTTTTGATTGATTAGACAGTGAGAGGGGCTTATTTTCAAAATCACCACATTTGCGAGATCCTTTGGCCTTGGAATGGTTATTAGAATGGTTTTTGGTGGTTTAGAAGAAGAATCGTTTGATTTGAAGTTAGTGTTCTTGTTACGCAACTTAAGTTTCTCTTCTTGAGGGCATGATTTTTAGTTTTTAGGCCATGGTGAAGGCTTCATCGAACCTACGAAACATTTGAACCTGGAGAGTTGGGGAAATGTGTCTAACACATAGAGTTGTGAACAACTCTATGAGCTCTGCTTGTGGTAGCTGGAAGGTGAGTTGATTGATGAGGCCCCGCCAACGTGTGATAAAATATGCGATAGATTTGTCCTCGTATTGGGAATAGAATGCAAGTCCATCATAAAGACCTTCTTAGAGATATTGATTGAGAAATGATCGAGGATGGTTCGGGCCAACTAATTGAAAGAGAATATTGAGTTCCTAGGTAAAGCATTGTACCAATCTAGAGCGGGTCCTGACAAGGATATGGGGAACATTCGAAGAAGCAAGGCATCGTCATGGGAGATCAAATAACACACGTGTTTGAATGATCATAAATGTTGTTGGGGATCTTCCTTGGTATTGAAGCGGTTGAACTTGGGTAGCTCCCATTGCGCGAGATAAGGCAGATTGGTATTGATGGGTGGATGGGCTCGTTAGATATTTCATCATAAGTGAGGACATTATGAGATCTGAAATGGAGGCCTCGAGTGTTTTCATATTATCCTTCATCATTTTGATAAGATTTGTGGTAGAATTAGGTTGAGGGATTCCCCCTGCAAGTATAAATGGGTGGATAAGATGAGTAGTTCATGGAAGGCATGCTAGTATATGGTGGTGCCAAGTAAGAAAATTAAGATGTGGGTATATAGGCAAGGCCTTTGGCGGAAGAGGGAGGAAAATATCTTGAATACGAAGTGAAGGCAATAGGATGTGGGTGAGGTAAGGTATAGGTAGGAGGAACTTGTGTAAAGACACTCATAGCGATGGGTGAGAAATTTTGGGGTATAGAGAGGACTACATTACGAAAGGGGTATAGGCTTCCGACGCCACCGATGGTTGTGAAGTAATAGGTACAAATGATTAGGGGATCCCTATACTAGGATTTGTAGATGAAGATATAATGAGATGTTAAGGCATTGGTAGGCGTTAAGGGAGTGACAGACATTGAAGGTGTGACAAATGCCAAAGGTGTGGTAGATGTTGAGGGTGTAGTAGGTGGTGTTGATGCAGGAGTAGATAATTTTGAAGTAACATTCATAGATATGGCAAGGGGCATGGAATTAGGCATACCAAAAATTGGATGTTCGATGAGTCACGGGTGAAAGACATTATGTAAGGCTATGACATTATGATCAAGGAATTTAGAAAATTCCTCGTCACTTGTAGGTATAGTTACAATAATTTTGGAGTCCATTGGTGAAGAAATAGATGATGACGAAGGTGAAGCAGGTAATGGTATGTGATTGGCATGAAAGGAAAAATCTCTTTTTGTTGGTGAGTCCAACCCATAAGAAAGTTGGAAAATAGGTATTCTAGGCTCTATGGAACTAAAAAAACTTAGAAACAAATGTTTGGTGGAGTTTGGAGGGTAGAAATAGGTTGTTTTTTTGGTTAAAATCAAAAACATAGTGACTAACCTCGATCAATAAACTAGTGCGGTTATTCAGAAATACCGATGTCGATCGTTAGACCAATGTTGGTTCTTGATGAAAACTAAGGAAGTGAAGAAATTAAGATTTTTGGATAAGAAAAGTGTAAAACAGGTATTATGGGATGTGTTAAGGGTGATAAAGACTCATAAACTAGTTAATTAAAAACACAAAAATCTTGTATGTAAGAATAGATTGTTGTTACTGTTAGAAAATCAAAAGCGAGAGACCAATATCAATCAGTTAACCGGTGCCAATATGATGAAAGAACCAATGTCGGCCATTAGACCGATGTCGATTCCTGATAAAAATTGAGAAGTGAAGAAATTAAGATTGTTTGAATTAAATTTGATGGAAAAAACCCCTGAAAGAGGTTGTGGATGACAAAAATGATTTAAAACACACAGAAAGAACCAGAATGAACTAGTTATGATTGTTGAGTGGTAAAAGAAAGAAAGAATGATGAATACATCCTCAGAACTCAAACTATAGAAGAAAAGAAAGAAAACAACAATCGAATAAGCAAAAATTAAAGAAACACGTTATCCTAGGATAGATTTTAGTGTTTAAATGACTTATGCCTTAAGATTAACTATGAATGAAATAGAATTTTTGAGATAACGAAGGTACCTAGAAATCAATCTATGGTTGGTTTCAGGTTTTTTTGGTGAAAGAGTCCTCAATATACCTTTCGGTACATGAGGTCCAAGCTCTAATATGATAAACCGGCTAGAACACCGGGTGGGGCCCACCGTCAACGGGTTTTAAATCCTTGACGACTTCTTCCTAGAAGGGAATGTTTAAGAAGTTTGTAGATTGTGTTAAGTGATTTGGAAAAGGGAGTGTGTGCACAAATGTGAACTACACTTTATTAATCAATCACAAAATGGTCATGACCTCCGTCATATGATTGCTACTTAACTATGTGAGCTAAATATGTAGACATACAGGGATGAAATGCAAGTGTTTTAAGCCCCAAATCGAAATATGATATTCAATGTAAACAAGAGTGAATAGGAAGAAGGATGAATTTCACTAATGCAAGAACAAAAGAAAGAAGAAGGATTCTTTTAAATGCACCAAAAGAAGTGTTTCATTTAGAGAAATTAGAAAGAAGGAGCAAATTACCAAAGAAGAAGATTTAGTGAATAATGATTTAGAAAGGAAACATACAAGATGCAACCTATATGATTAGAAAGGAACCCACTGGCGAGTGTCCCATCGGCATCAAAAAATTTCACCACAATATTGTGTATGAAAAAATAAGGATAAACGTGAGGAGGAATACTTGTGAAGTCATCGAAGGAAGTTGCGCATGTTGTAGAAGATCTAGTAGATTGTAAAGAGCTCATTTTTGGCTAGGAAGGACTTGCCTAAGAAAGAACACAAGACCACATGATAGCATTAATAATATAGGTCGGTGGGTGCCTATAGGGAGCTAGATGCGGGAATCGAAGTGCTTCTAGAAGGTTATCAATCCATGTTCAAATACAAATTAATGCAAAAAAATAGCATGAAAGAAGGAAATCCTACTATAGTTGTACGATTTAGGTGTCCCAGAAAAATGCAATAAGCCAAATTTAATCTAATACTACAAATAAGACTTAATATAAAAAGAGCGGTTGGTTATAAGGGCCTATAGGTGTAACAGAAGGTGTTAGGAAGGTCTAGGTGAAGTTTAATAAGGTTTTAAGAGGTTTTGGGTGAGTTATGGGCTTGCTGGTTTAGGGAAAATTACAGTCACAAAGACCGATATCGGTAGTGTAACCGATGTCGGTACCTAATAATGACCGATGTCGATATGGGAAATTAGATAAAAAGGTTAAAATGGGCTGATTGGGAGCTCTCTATGATTGCACAGAGAGTTGGGAAGGCTTAGGCTAGATGTTATGATTTATGTGAAGACTCAAAGATGGTAAAATAGGTGGTTAGGGAGACAGAGAGGTTCAAATGGGTAGGTTGTCGGGTAGGTGGGTGTAGGAGATATCCGGGAGAAAAGTAATCTATAGAATAAAGAAATCAATACCAAAAGATAATGGAACTTAACAATGGGATTAATATACTTATTTGGAGATTACAGGTTGATAGACGATGGTTGGTGGTTGATAGGTGCTCGTAGAAGAAACGGATCTAGGTCTAGTGTCACGACAATGAAGCTTGTATGCTTCCCTATGGATGATCCAAAGCTATGGAGCGAGAGGTTGGTTGCTGGTGAAGAATTGGAATGATTTGGTCCTGTGTTTGATCATTGAATGCTCTGGAGATGTAAGAATGCCATAATACCAGAAGCCAAGATGGAGGAACCTAGGTAAAGGGTTGGAAATTCCTTTTTAAAGGAACCAATGGTTGTTAAGTGATTGGCACCGATCGAGGAATAATCGGCGCGTCGATTAGGGAGAAAAGGTCATATTTGCCAAAAATATCCTTTTTCCACCCTTTAAGTGTGGGTCAAGATTTGTTATGGATTGGAGGTTTTGATTGTTGCTTAATGAAGTGGGAAATAGGTGGGAGAGGTGTAGAAGAAGTCATAGTTAGGTTTAGAAAGAGTCATAGTTAGTTAAGGAGAGTGGTGACTTAGTCTAGGTTAATAAATAGGCTTGGAATGGGTCCATGGTGAGGTGGAGAGGTGAGGTGGAAGGGTGAGTGAATTATTAACTTAATATGGGTAATTAAATTAATAATAGTGTGTGGAAGGGTGTGGCAAAGGGTATGTTATTCAAAGGGGTTCTAGAGGGTTGGGACCCAATTTTGGGTGTTTACACATGTGTGGCGAGTTCCTCCATCAAAGGTCAAGCCGATCGACCTATAAAATAACATAATAATGACCCCACACAAACAAGCAACCTACAAACAAGAATGCATGGTGGAGAAAACAATTGTCGAACATCCAAACAAATGCAAAGGATACCAACACGAAACGGCGGCGGATAAAATAAGTGAAGGCACATTGGAAAGTATTTTAAGATCCATTTTCCAAGAAAATAGGTGGTAAACCTAATGTGCCCCCTCTCTGTGTTGGCCACGTGGCCCTCTTGCCCAATGCCACACTTTTTCAAAAGGTTAGCTCTTTTAAGCTTGGTTTTAATATTGAATCCTTCATATTACATTATATGTGCATTGGTATTTAGTTAGATAGGACGAAAACTTTGGGATTAGGGTGTTAGGGCTCAAACCCCATCAAATCGCTTATATATAATTTTTAAAACTTGGGAGGATTTTTAGTGCCAGCCACAAAAATTAGCAGTGGAAAGCTCTGCCAAACCCCTAAGTCGTCACTAAACCCCCACCAAATTTAGTGGCAAAAACACTATTTTTGGGGAATTTTTTCTCCTACTTTGCTTAAAAAATCATTTTGAGCAAATTTTCCCAAAGGTGGGGAATATAAAAATGCCTTTTTTATTTTTTTTTGCAATTTTCATTTTGGTAGCCATTCTAAGCTCTAAATGCCACCAGGGCCTTGCAAAACAAAACAAAAAAATTGTCTGTCAATCAACTTTTCCCCAAAATTGATTGAAATATTGTAAATTCATATTTTTGAGTGTATATTGCATTATTTTGTGATAACAAGCCATATAGTTGGGATTTTTATAACCACCCACTATGACGAATAATGCTCTTAAATTCTTTTTCTTGACTCGTAGTTTCTCTGTGGTGACAATTATGCCCTGTGGAAGACCAAAATTTGAACTCAACTCGAGTTTGAAGAGATTTGGCTGTTGTGAATGGTTCTCTAACCTAGATCACCAGATGATGCAACCCAATAGAGACAATTTGAAAAGGCAAATTAGATGGCCAAAGTCATAATATTGTTTGTAGTGTCTGACGACATGCAACCCCACATTTGAGATGCCAAAACATCCAAAGCATGGGATAAGTTAAGCATCGTGTACAAGGCCGAGAAAAAAAGAAAAATATTGAATTTGTAGAGTCAGTTGCATACACTCAAATTCAAGTTGAACAAGAAAGTGGAAGCTTTCTTGCGGAGAGTTACAGAATTGAGGGCTTCACTTCTAGCCCTAGGAGAGGAGGTTACTGATATATCTCTCATGCCCATTATTTTGAGAGAACTTCCTTCCTCTTACCACATTTTTGTGATGACACTAAAATTTTCATATTAGACAGTTACTTTTGACAAGCTAGTGAATCTACTTTATGCAACAAGAAGAAGCAATGTACAAAAAAGATGATGAAGAGGAGCAAGCACTATCTTCTCATCAGAAAGGAAAAGGCAAAGCACAATCTTCTCAAAACTCCAAAAAAAAAACAACACGAGGACAAGCAAAATAAGAAATTTCCTATTTGTAAAAAGGACATGAGTTGAAATATCCTTGGTTCAATACATATAAGAAAGGTTCATCAAGTAATTCTGGACCTCAAAATCAGTAACCTCATTAGGAACATTCATACTACAAGTAAGGGCAGAAGAAGGGTAATTGGAGAAATAAACCCCATCAGCAAAGCAATGTAGTTTTCATTCGGATGATAAAGACTTCTTGTACACTACTTGTTCCGATTGAACCATCCATGTCATCTAGTGATGTTTGGTACATTGATTCGGGAGCTACTCGACACATGGTGAGGCACAAAAACTAGTTTATCACCATGAGGACACACCTTTGAAAAACCATGTTTCATTAAGTGATGATTCTTCTTACATTGTACAAGGTATTGGGAACATTTCTCTACCTCTTGGTTCATGGAATTGTAGATTATCAGATGTATTATATGTCCCTAGCTTAATAAAGAATCTACTATCAGTTAGTTAACTTCTAGATCATAATATGAAGATTAAATTTGATAGTCATTCTGGTAAGAAAGTGTGTTTGATTTGAGACAAATCTAGAGGCTCAAAAATTGTTGCAAAAGCCTCTGATGTGGGACATATGTTCCATCTTGACTTTGTCCACATGGATGATCAAGAACTTATGGCTAAGAATTATTCCTCTACACAGTTGTGGCATCGGAGACTTGGTCACATCAATTTCAAATATCTCGAAACACTTCACCAGTACAACATGGTGAGAGGCTTTCCATCTCTCAAGAAGGATACATATAAGTGTCCTAACTACCTAGTAGGTAAACAACATAGAGATTCATTCAGAAAATTACTTATTGAGCTCTAGGTAAGATTTATTTGGTTCATATCGATATTTGTGGTCTAATGCAACCTAGTCATTATGGATTTCAGTATTTCATGCTATGTGTTGATGATTATTAAATAAAAATGTGGATATTTTTTCTTCATAAGAAAAGTGAAGCTTTTGAGAACTTCAAAATTTTCAAAGTGGTTGTAGAGAACGAGATTGGTTGTCACATCAGATCTCTCTACTCATATTGAAGGGAAATTCACCGAATGAGTTCAAATCCTACCCATGATCTCACAAGATTCATCGATAGATTCCTTCTCCACACACACCATAATAGAATGGTGTTATTGAGAGAAGGAACCGTATGATGATGGAGATGGTGTGTTGCGTGATCGATGATTCTGGACTAGCGAGGACATTTTGGGAAAAAGTAGCAAAGGTAGTAGTATATTTCTTGAACAAAGTGCCCACCGTTTCTCTTAATGGAGTAAGTCCACATGAAGCATAGTTGAATTGGAAGTCATCCGTTGCACACCTAAAATTATTCATGTGTAAAGCCAACATGCACATAGCCAAGAAAAACATAAAGAAGTTAGATATGAAATCTCAAAAACTCATCTTCGTGGCTACTGAGTGTTTTGGTTGAGTGTCCGGATATTGGAGGTAGTGGCCAGAGTTAGACTCTATTGGATGATGTGGGACCATGAGTGTTGGGACCTCGTCAGAGAGATGTTCTATATTTTCCATTTATTGGCTAGTAAGACACATTCCATGGAGGTGTTAAGTCACATTCGTGAGATTGTTACATGTACATAAGATGAGGATGACTCAGGGATAGTGACCCATGCGTTGTGCATAGATATTTTAGAGTTATGCACGCAGGATGAGCCACAGGATCATATAGGTGATGTGGTTGAGACCTTGCATGAGGAGAGATCGGTTACTGAGTGTTGTGCTATGGTGAGTCGCGGTGTGGAGCCACATAGCAAGGAGATGATTATATATGTGATCGGAGACCATGTGTTTGGGGAGGGCCATAGTGTAGAGGATGGTATGATGGCATTGAGAATTATACCATGCTTTCCATGGACATTGTGTTGGCACCTATTGTGCCAATACTAGAACATACATCATCAGACATGGTACATTATTTCCATGAGTTGGTTGGACCTTATTCCATCAATGTTTTATCGAGGTGGATACACCCTACTATGATTAGAGAGGAGATGTTTTCTAGTTAGTTCTTGGGAACCGAGGGTGATGGTTTAGCAGCCTCATATAATAGGTGCTTATAGAGAGGCAAGGTACAGTGTGTTGATTTAGATCTTGATGTGGAGACTTTCTGATGTCTTCATCCTTTTATGACGACTTATCTAACTAAAAGAGTCATACTTGTTGGCTACGAGACTCATTCTAGGGTTTGGATATTCTTGGATAAGTTTTTAAGCACATTTCAGGTATACCATAACATGTATGAGGCTAGTGACAACATTAGCTAGATTGTAAGAGATTCCACATTTCTGGTAAGGGCCTTTTTGGTTGGTTTGTTGTTATTTGAAGAGAGCCTAAGGAGTTGGAGGCTTTTGTATTGCATTGGGAGATTGAATTCCCCTTGTTGGAGTTTTTTTTTCCATTGCCTATGATTCATCTTTGTGTCATCACCATTGGTCTAGTATTCTTTAGGAATACTTCGGGGTGTTTTACTATTCTTGGCTGATGTGGAGTTTGATGGATGAGACCATGGAGTTAGAGCTCATGGTGGTTAGACAAGATCCAAGGATCAATTTGCTTCCTTTCCTGTGAGAGTTGGGAGTATCATTAGGAGCGAGGCTTGTTCATTCTACTTTGTCGGGTGAAACAAGTGGATATTTGATGACTCATATTCGATTGATTCTTTATTGTAAACACAAAGCACATGATGATTATTTATGTTAAGAGTGAATACGATGATGTTGAGTCGAGGGAGTGAGTAAGGTATGATGGAGACTTTGACTCCATATGACATGGTGAGTGGAGTCATGGATGTGGGTGTGACCGGTAATGTTGCACATGAGACGATTCTGAGAGATTAGGGTTACTGAGTTCCAATCACACGAGTCTATCATTATGTTGGTTATCGAGAGGTTTTGGTAGACTAGAGACCTCATTTTCTTGTACATTACTCGAAGAAATTACACACTTGTGAGATTTTGGATGGTCACATACAAGATGATAGCTACAGATTGGAGGATGAGATGATCTTCTATCAGGGCAGATTGTACCTTGTGTCAGATTCATGGTTGAGGATGGAGATACTACGATATGTGCATTTTCTTCCACGAATGAACACTTGAGCTTCGATGAGATGTAAAGGTTCATATGGCATGAGTTGAGGAGGACATCCTAAACTTTATACAGGGATGTACGGGTTTTCGTTATGATAAATCAAAGCTTATAGGTTCATCATTTTATGAGCCGACATGGGATATCACTCCTATGTATTTTACTACTTTAATGCCCAGTGAGCACTTCACCCATGTGCCGATTACTTAGAGGAATGAATTTGAACCAATTAATTGGTTATTTAGTAGGTTCGCATTCAACATAAGAGGTGAACTATGTAGAGTTGATATTTCTAGTTGATTGTTTACTAGAGTCTAGTGACTTCCCCCATAAGACACATTATGATGAGCCTTGCTCTCACACAAGTATGGGTCATGTGAGAGAGTTCGCACACATATTGCTTATACAAGATGTTTCACAGGTTGATACAAGGGATGTTATAGGATTCATAGTGGACTTTCATACTCGTGGGTTGACTGGAGAGGCAGTGATTGTGAGTGATCACATGATGGCAGCTTCACATTGGCAGAGACTAGATAGATTGACAGTTTCAATGTTAGTACTAGTAGAGAGTCGGTGTGGGCATCATACTACTTCATGGGCAACATTGTTCTCTACACAACATGGAGAGCAGGATGACTACATGGGGTGTCTTGGTTACGTCAGATCACACTGATCATTGGGTGACTACAAAGTGAAGTGGAGGAACTTACTTTGTGGTATTCAACTTCTATAGGATAATGCTTGGGGTCAAGCATTTCTTGGGAGGGGAGGATTGTAATGTCCCCATTTCCAAGCAGGTGGCCTAGGAGGCCTTTCATTTGTCTTAGCCTTGGTCATGCCCAAGGGGCTAGTGACATTGATGGTTATTAGGTATGGTTTGCACCTTCATTTCACTTATATATTATGTTTTGACGTTAGACACGTACTTTGAGGTGACTTAAGTGAAATAAGGTTGTGTGATGCTCCCCTAAGGTACTTTATGTTATATTTTGTCAATGACTTAAGTGATGGGTGAATATATGGTACTTTATTTTATATTTCTTCATTGGGGGTAACTTAAGTATACTTTTGGCATATTGGTGATAAAGTAACTCAAGTTATTTTATTATTATGTGGATTTTCCCAAGGAGGTCAATTAGGGTTCTCTTGGGCCCTTTTTTACAAAAAAATGTTATAAGAGGAAGCGCTTGGGGAGGAAAGGAATTCATTCATACACTCACTCTTTTATGATATTGAAGTCGTTGGTAGTTGCATGTTTTTGCTTGTGGAGTAAGATCCCACATGAACCCTAGCTTCGGTGGTGAGAAATACACTTCTAGCTAGTAGATCACTCTTCGGTGGTGAGAGATCCTCCCTAGTTTGCTAATTTGGAGCTTCATTCAAATCAGATTTTCAAATCAAGGCTTTCAGAGAATTTCAAGGGTTTTCTTAGTGTCGGAGAGAGATTATTTGGTCCATACTTCAGCCATCTACAAATCAGATTATTTTCAGCATTTGAGGCAAGCTTTGAAAATTCTTGGGAGGAGTTTCATTCAATTTGGGCTTTATTTATTTTCAGATCTACTTACTTAGGGTTTTGTAACAGTGTTTTCTAGGGTTTTTGGTTGGATTTTTTTAGTTTTCCAGGTTGGATCTGATTCGTTATAATTTAAATATATTGTTATCGAATTTCAAAATTTATAAATATCATTTTAGCTCCTTGTGAATTTTTGGAACTTTTAGGTAGTTTCAACAGATTAAAATAAATAAATAAAATAAGATCCGAGAGAAAAAAATTATTTCTCTTGTTTATTGTCCTACATATTTTTCTATGCTATTTGAAGCTTCCGGGTAGTGTTAGAAATTATTATTCTAGAAAATACAAAAATTTCTTTATTTTTACATATTTATGTCCTAAAAAAATTTTAAAATCGAAATTTCACTTCATTGTTATTTGTGAATTCAAGTGATATCCCACTGAGGATATCAAGTGATATCCCACAAGGGATATCAAGTGATATCCCACAAGGGATATTTCAAGCACAATTGGTGGAGCTTTCTTTGTAGGTAAGTGCCTTGTGTCTTGGTTGAGTAAGAAGTAGTCTCTTGTAGCACTTTCCACATGTGAAGCTGAGTATGTAGCAACAACCATATGTTGTACTCAAGTGATGTGGATGAAGCAAACACTTGAAGACTATAAAATTGAAAATGAAGGTCTTATACCTTGTCTTTGTGATAACACAAGTGCTATAAGTGTGTCCAAGAATCCAATGCTACACTCTAAGACAAAACACATACCAATCAAGTACCATTTCTTGAGGGAGCAAGTGAATGAGCAAAGAATCAAGCTTGAACATGTGTCAACAAAGGAGGAAGTAGTTGATGTAATGACCAAACCTCTACCAAAGGTAGTTTTTGAGAATTTAAGATACAAATTAGGGGTAATCCCTACCCCAAGCAATCACTAAAGGTCTCAAATTATCAAGGGGGCAGCTCAAGTGCCATAGTTGCTCCAAGAAGGTTCAAGATGTGTCTAGATAGGGGAGCTAGTTCACTAGTTCAAGGCACAAGTCAAGAAGACAAAAGAAATTGATTGGTTTAGGGGAAGCATTGAAACTAATTGGTGAAGTTATCCATACATCTTTTCAAACCATTTTTGACATAGTAGCAAGTCTAATCCAAGGGGGAGCTTTTTGAAGTAAGATTATGTTTTGTCAATGTTTTCTTGCATGTTATTCATGTTATTAGATGTATAAACCTTTGTCATAGATGTCAAAGGGGGAGAGAGTCTTGTCAGAAATAATGATTGAATATTTTTATGATGCTAGTATGTTTGTTTGCCATCAAGGTTTCTAAGTTTGTTGTCATCAATGACAAAGGGGGATATTGTTGAACCATGTTGCATTGGTGTTATCATTGATGGTAAAGGAGGATTGAAATGTCATCAAGGTTGGTGCCTTCTCAACGAGGTTTAGTGTTCACCAAGTGGCTTCATGGTGTTTCCTTGAGTAGTCATGATGGTTTCAAGGTGTTAAATGCTTGGTTAATGTGGTTGGTGCCCACTGGAGGTATGGATATGCTTTTTATACTATGCTTAGGTGTCCCACAGGTATGAAATGGTGTTTTAAGGATGTGCAAGGGCTTCTAGGGTGGTCATCAGGTCATTTATTCTACAATTCATAGTTAAAATTAGCCAATTTAGGCCTAGTTCTAGAGCCTAATGAGGTGTATGAAGTGATAGTATACCATGACAAGCCTATGCAAGCATTGGAGGAGTCTAGGAACACTGTTTAGAGCATTCATGTGCAGCTACAGGTCATATTTCATCTCTTGGAGGAAAATTTGAGGTCTTTCCTAGGATTGTCTTTGAGAACAAGTAGTATAGGCATAGAAAAATGTGTTTGGCATTGAATGTATAGGATCATTTATGAGAAATAAATCTATAGATCGTGTATAGGAAGGTATTGCAGTGCTCTATGTCAAGTTTCATGAAAATTTGAAGAGAATTGTTGAAGATATTGAAGTTTTACCAAAATTGGGCTAAGAAAGGAATGTCAAAATAGTGACATGACTTCTTAACATTGGATAAAAATTGAAAATCCTTCTTCAGATAAATCATAAGATAAATTTTTGAAGAACATTGAAAGAAAAATATTTTGCAAAAAGTTTTAGGTCAAAAGGTGGAAGGACAAGAAAGTTCACTTCATTTTTCTAACATTGTCCAAAACATCACCAAACCCTAGGTCTGAAGCGATGGACAAGAAATGAGGTTTTTGGTCATCAAATCACTTGTGAAATTCATGAAAAACACTCGAGGCCATAGAGAGGTCCTTCTAGTCTAACTTGGTGGCATTTTTGTTCTTCAAGAATGGTATACGAGTATGATTTTTGCTTAGTTTTACAAGTTTTTGTGTATACTGTATTGTTTAGAAGGTTCCAAGGTGAATCTGGAGTTGTGGAAGCTTGAATATGGTGTGTAATTGATGTTATAAAATATTTTTAGACATGATCCTTGCATATTTTGTGTGATTCTTGTCAAACTCTCCATCTATAGCTAAAGGGGCGATCAAGTCAAACCAATCATAAGGGTTTGGAATTTGTTTTTGTGTATATACCTATTATTGTGGTAAAAAAATGAATATGGATACTCTCTACAGGTCCAAGGTGACATGTTAGGGCTCATGGTTTTCTTTGGTGAAGGTGTTTGAGGTCTAAACCCTTTTGGTCTACAACTACACTATATGCCTAGTCAAAAAGACTAAGAAAGCGAGGTGGTCTTATGGATTTCTCTTCTGACCCATGCTCACAAGTAGTTGGAGATGGAGTAGGGATCCCATTTGAGGTATTTATGAAAATGGTTGGTCTTGAAAGTAAATTTAGATGAGAAATAAGTCTCCAAGTCAAGACTTGTCTTTGGTGGCTCAAGAACCAGCTTATATAGTCCCAAAACTCTTGAAGTTCATCACCATATCTTTTGGGTTGATGATTGCACCTAGTTTGGTAAGTTGTATAAGAAAAAGAGCTTCTCATAAAATTGTCTTAGAAGCAATGGATAGAGGTCCACATAAGCAGACCTACTCATTCTTGAATACCAGTGGTCTCTCATAACCCTACCTAAGTATGATTTGAAAATCATGTAAGTTTGAACCATTTTCTATGGAGTGAAGCAAGGCACAATCATGGGGAGATGAACTACATCATTAATCATACTTAAAATATATATTTGAGGTCATGATTGATTAAGAAAGTGTGTGGTTCTACTAAATCCTTGAAGATGTAAATATGTATTGGTAAAACCGTGTATACCTTGTCTCACTGCATGATTCATGGAGAAGAATAGTGGTGTCATGTCTTCTTGTTAGTTATAGAAGATCTAAAACTTATAAATCATCTTCTCAAACTGTGAAATATGTTGAAAATTTGTTCTGTGTAGCTCGTCAAGCTAATCCAAGACTGTGACCTGAGTGATTTATAATTGTGCAGGAAATAGTATCATAAATGGTTGAAGATGAGACTTTAAGTTGTGATGTGATGGAATCCAACTCATTTCTGGTGTGAAGAACTCCTGTAACATCAATGCTCATAAATATTTGTAAAAACCTAGCCTCAAAGCTTCTTCAATCATCTAGTTGAAGTTTGTGTTCTTTATTTCCAGCACTTAGTGCTCTCATAAGTGCTCAAATGAAGCTTGAAAGTTAAATGATGAAGATTGAGGAAGGTAAAGAATTTATAAATTATTTCTAGAAGGTCTTGTAACGTTCCATCATGTTGATAACATTTGGAGGATTATTCCTTAAGCTAGAAGACAATATTTACTTGTTGGAGAAGAAGACAAATCAAAGTAATCGATACAAATGGGTGGTGTTGAGGTCATTTTTGGATTCTCTGTAAGTGAAACCGACCGTCGAGTTATAAGACATGGTTCTTATTCTCTATAAGTGCATACTGAGTTATGAAAGCCCATGAAATGAAAGATTTTGCATCTAACATCCCGAAAATGTAATCATTGTTAGTTGACAATTTTTGTGATGTTAATTAGTCAGTAGACATACAATCACACACATTGGGTAATTATCTATTCCACGATCACATACTATTATTCATATGATTCGTAAGTAAGAAAATTACTAATAAACCCATGTCTTTTGCCACCTTTCTTTTCTTTTTATTGCTACTTTCAATCTTGCACCCTTACTTGCTCAGTCTACCTTTTTACTCTTTGACATTTTCATCCTTGACACCAGCGCCTAACCAAGACACCACCGTCAAGTGCCCTTGTGTCCCCCTGGGTGCCCTTTTCCTCTTTATACTTTTCTCACACTTTTTGGGTCCTCTTTAGCCATTTGAGCATCTTATCTTTTTGGAAGTTGACATTTTTGGGGTTAATTATGAAATTCAAGCAAGGGAATCATATAAATATAAAGTTACATGATCATAATAAAGGACCAAGCACTAAGCACTATTTATCACCACCTAAGGTTGCATCCATCAAAGAATCTAAGAGCTCCATTTGCATCCATCTAGCTCCATCACAAGGGACACAAAGGTTGGTTTTCTACATCACACTTTATAGGAGGGAAGTTCATTCTATTCCATGCACACATTTATTACATTCTATATCTAGCTACTTGCTCATTATCCAAGTGTGACACACACAAGAGCAACCTAGGAAAAATTCACACACACACACACACACACACACACACATAAAACTACATTGGGTATGAGATGTAGTGCAATGCTCAATTGTAAGTCCATCATTATGGCGATTGAGGATAGTTTGACCCTCATTTTGCATCTTTATTTTTTAGGATTTGATGTCTATTTGAGGGTTTTGTAGGTACATTCTTTATTGCATGTTTCTCGCGACTTTGATGATCTTAGTGCAACTAAAGGCGACTAGAGGTGAACACCTTACGACACCTTGGAGGAGGTTTTCTTAGCATTTCCACAAACCCATGTGCCCAGAAATAGGTCTAGGACGCCCACGGGTGCCCTTGTCCTCTCCAGAACCACAATCCATCATGTTCCTCCGCTTTTGCATTTTCATGTGCTCTGTGTGATGCTCCTTACTTCATGTTCAACCTATTAGAGCTTCGATCAAGTCCAAACTTTTTGTGAATCAACTAAGGCCTTTTACTCTCTCTTTGTAATTAAGGTTTCATTATTTATTGCTTAGTTGCTTGGGTGTATTTTCCATATTTCATTTCTTGTTGCAATGATAGCATTTAGATTAGGCATTATAATCTACATTTTGTTATCCCATGAAATTGGCAAGGGTAATTTTACGGGTAACCATACCAAAATTTTGTTCTGGTCCCTCATCAGGGACCCCTCCATGTTCGGAACGTTGCAAAAAACCCTTTTCCGGAAATCTGGTTTTCCGAACTTAGCCTTTTTTGGGTCTTTTTGGTCGGGTGCACCTAATGTCTATGCAACATAGAGTAAGCATGCGCCCCCTTTAAATCCTTTGGCGCATGGTTTGAAGTGTCGACACACATTTTGGTGCGCCTCACCATGTTGCGCCTTTCTTGCATGTGCCAAGGCGCATGCGCCTTCGTGTCAACAATACTTTTGTTGCGCCACATTTTGGTGCGCAAAGGTGCACTTATTTCCATGTTGACAGCACTTTTGGTGCACCAAGGGCGCACATAACTTCGTGTTAACATGTGTTTTGATGCGCCAAAGGGCGCAAGCTTTCCGTGTCGACAGGCATTTTGATGCGCCACTTCAAAAAGTGGTTGGCGCATTTATTACAACTTTGCCTATATATAGGCGCATCCACCTGTCACTTTCACCAGTCAGAAAACACATGATTATTCTTTTCCCTCTGCACCTGTCAGCACGCCTGTCATTCTCGTATCGCGTCGTGGACCCAGTTTCACCTCTCACATTATATATATTTCTGGTAAGTGGTCCTTATTGCTCTTGTGTTTTGTGTTTTGGTTATTGGCTGTTTGTTTATGGGGTTGGATAAAATAGATCTGTGAAACCATGAAACCTCCCTTTGTTGTTTTTGTTGTCCTCCCCCATGCACTTCTCCCTCTTTCCCGGATCTGCTTTGGTAAAGAGGGCTCACTGAAAAAATCGCTAGGTTCTCTTTGTTTTAGCTTTGTTCATCATCAAGAGGACCTGCGAGAAGAGACTTTAACACATGTAACCCCTCCAGAGGAAGAACAAAGACTTAAAAATTGATAGACTGCTTTTTTCCTCTTTGGCGCAGTCGCCACCTTTGCAACATGAAGTACAGTCGCGCCAACGGCGCATCCACCATGACTGTTGCATTAAAAAAGTTGTGCCCTGAAAGAACACTTTCCTTGCTTGTTACACCCGCTAACCCTGCGCCCTCTTGGCGCACCAAACTCGTATGCAACATTGAAAAAACTTGCGCCATTGGCGCACCTTGCATCCATGCAACACCAACCTTATTTGCGCCAAGTACAAAACTGTTAATGGCGCAGGCGCATCCCTTATTACAGCAACATCATGTCATGCAGACCTTCCATGCGCCACACCAAGTTCCCTGTGGTGCACAAAAAAATGATGTTACACGCATTAAACCTGCGCCCTTTGGTGCATCCTGTACCCGTGTAACATGAAAAATATCAGTGCCTATTATAAAATGCATATATATGGCGCAGGCGCACTTCTACTTGCAACAACAAAAATGTCATCTGCAGCGTCCATGCGCCCTGTGCCCTTTGGCACTGATTTATCCCTTGCAGCACCCCTTTTCTGTGCGCCATACTATTTAACCCTACAACCTGCAGTATTCATGCGCCCTGCGCCCTGAGGCCTTAAAATTGCTAACTCTTCCTTCTGTCAATGCTTTAATGGAAGATCAAACAGCTAATATGACTTTCCTGCGTTGGGTTTCACTTCTTCTTCTTGCAGATCAACAACTGAGTTCAGGACTACATATGTCAACATCAAGCAAGAGACCTACCAAGTCTAAGGGCAAAGCCAAGCTCACAGAGGAAGAAATGAAGTACAAATATCAGAGGGTCAGGATGCCCGAATCCCAGCAGAGTGTGGCTTGGACATAAGAGACTCGGAACTTGGTCACATTGATATGGAGGATTTCTGGGCCAGAACCAGAAGGGTCACAGGAAGTCCGTGGATGGACAAACTGGTAGGCAGTGGACTGCATTTTGCTGGAGAGATCCTAGTTAGTGTTGTGAACAATGAGTTCATGATGGTAGTAGCCCGCTGCTACAACAAAGACACAAGATGCGTCCAGAATGAGAAGGGCGAGGTCGTGATCAACCTCACTGCCCGACACTTTGAAATAATGCTCGGCATCCCTCACCACCGGCACTTTGTGGCCGTAAGCCAGGAAGATTACACCAAGGCTTGGGAAGATAATGAGGATCAGTGTATGCAGTTGATGAATGAGGTATACTTGAAAAACAAGAAGGTGGTGACCAAATGGCCACAAGTCATTCATCGCAAGCGATTTCTCAGAGGAACTCAGTGATACAATCACGTTCCTAAGCAGAGTATTTGGGCTTCCTGATGCCCACTACTTTCACAAATGGATGCTTAGATACCTGGAGACAATGAACAAAAATCTGCCAGATCAACGCTTCGAGTGGGCGGAGATCATAAGCAGCACCATATCTGAGCAGCTCCAACAACTTACCACAACGGGGAGGTTCTACATGAACTCCTACGTAGTTTATGCTGCGGCCTCAGAAAGAGATTATCCAGCCTTAATGCGGTGCGGGGTTTGGCCCCAAGTCAAAATATATGAATACTATCTAGAACTAAAGCTGGAAAATAGTATCCCCAGTTTACAAAGATTAACGATGCCTTCTTCTATGGCATCATCTGCCTTTGAGGCCAAACATGACTCACGGTCGTACGACCAAGAGCATTGTTGCAGCTACAGAGAAATGGGGAGCCTTGTTCACACAATTCCCCACCTTTACCTATCTAAGGGCAGCCAACTTCTTGGGGGAACCAACCAAATTGCCGAGATACACCGGCCCCAAGTTGATCCTGTTGGAGTTGTCAAGACAACTTATAACCTACCACGAGAAGTGCCTAAAGAGAAAGAAGGGTGGAACTCCTTTCCCCCTCACAGTGGGCAGGTATACTTGTCTCTCTCACCAAAAAGCACAGGATATGTTTAGAACTGGAGCTGTTAAATTTAAAGCACAACTTCTCGGCAAGGCCCACTTTTGACCCAAGGAATTGCCTGCCCAGAGCCAAACTCGATCCGATCCACGTTCCACAGATCGAGGATATTTATATCGACCTATATCATGAGGTCGAGCTCAGGAGGAAAGACCATTCCCGCTTGGCCTTGGCTGAAATCATCTAGTACGGCGTGGCCATCGTCCCAAAAGGTTATCAAACTGCTGATCAAGAAGTTGATCAAGTATATCTTGACACGGGTGGGACGGTGGCCTTCACCGTAATTGACAGAACCAAAGTGCCTCAGACAATAGAGGAAAGGGTCAAAGAAACTCTGCGAAGAACAGAGCACTGGTGCAAGATGAATGGTCTCATCTACCTCGGAGTTGATTTCACCACTTCTCCGTTGGGCAACACACCTTCCAGGTCAAAACAGCTACCAAAGATCAAAGGGAAAGACAAAGAGGGTGAGTTAAGCTCCACCAGATAGGAAGCTCTGAAATTCCTCCTTCCAGCTTCACGAGAACGGGTTGTAATCCCGGAAAGCTTGGAGAAAGAAGCGGCGGAAGATGTTAGATAGGCACATCCACTCGGGATGTTGCCACTCTCTGTAACCATTGAGGTCCCTTCTATCCCTTCTCCTCTCCTCCTTCCCCTCCTCGGGTGACCCAAGTGACCATTCCTTTGGTCGTATCCTCTCCCCCGTCTTCTGTTGTTCCCCCTTCCTCATTGTCCATCTTCTCTTCTCACCCGGAGTTGTCCCCCACCATTTCTTCCCTCATCATCTCTCGGCTCCCTTCCTTTCCCATGTCTACCTCCCATGCAGTACCTCTTCCTCCGTGAGCACTTCCTCGGCCTCCCTCTCAAATGCCTCCAGTGTCTCCACGCATTTTCCTTCTACTCTGTATTTGCTCCCTTTACTATTTCCGGTCCCTCTCCCATAAGTCCAACATGGATCTCTCAACACTTTGAGCCAACAAAAGAGGAAAGTTCCCATCGTGCCGATGGACTTCTCTGTCATCCCATTAAAGGGGACCAAGAAGCAAAAGCCTTTAACCTACTTCTCTCAGAGTGTGTCAGGAGAGAGAGTAATGGAGATAGCATACCCCAATCCTTTAAAGGATAAAAAGGATCTGTCTTCGACAGATTACACAGTGACCCAAGTCACAATGGGGACATCTTCGGAAAGCCTTCAAGGAGAGACCCTATCTGCAGTTGATGCCCTTTGCAAGAAGCTCCAGGAAGTAAAGGAAGAGAAAAGGCTGTTAAAGGAGAAAAATAAACATCTTCTCCACGCCTTGCAGAAAATGGGCAGTGCGCCTCCTACAACTGCCGCCGAAGCTCCTGAGCCTTTGAGCCAGGACAAGATTAATGAATATGCCAAAATTGGCGAGCAGGGCATGGCAGTTTCCCTGGAGGAGCCAAATCCTCAAAGAAAGTGAGGGAGTGATCACTAAGTTCATGAAAATTATATCGAGCATATCAATCGGGTGAGCAAAGAGCTCGAGGCGATAGTAGGACCCATCTCCGAAGAGCTGGACCACGCCAAGATGCAGCATGAGACCTTTCAGAAAATGCTCACTATTCGATTGAAAATCTGGTCAAGTTCGGCGTCTTTGGACACCCAGAGCCCTTAACAAAATCCTTTTACTACTGGATTATCGGGTTGATCAGTGGAGTTTGTCTGGAGAAGATTGATAAGATAAAGGAGGAAGCCCTGGATCGATGCATCAAATGGAGCAAATTTTCTGAGAATGTCTCTAGGTTTGCTCACTCCTTCTTTCACCTTAAGAAAGGTAGAGGAAACTATTCGGATCTTGAGGAGATCATTTCACAAAGGTGGGACCGAGAGGTCACTTTCGGCGCCGAATCCATCAACAACCTGCTTTGGCTTGTCGTGACTTCATCAGTGCACGATAGAGGTAGAAAATGATTATTCCAAACTCCCAGAAAAGCTCACGGACGAGCGGGAGACTTGCGAAGCTATCAGTGATCGACACAAGGATCCTTCCCAGGATCAACTTCAACCCATGATCAGCAAGTTCATGGAGTACCGTGCCCAGTTCCACATCTCATCGCTGGCGAAAGCGGCAAAGCGAGGATACTCCCTTTCAGCCACGGGATGACGATGAATAGTTTTCTTCTTCCCGACTTTCTCCTTGTAATTATCTAAAGTGTGTTGACATAAACGATGACATCATCCATGTTGCACCATGGGATGATGTCATCCACAAAGTGTCAAAAAGTCAACAAATGACTTTAGAATCTCTTGTAAGATATTTTTGTAATTTAGTTGTTGGTTTGCTTTTGTCTTCTTTTTTCTTCTCTCCTTCATATATACTTGAATACTTGTTGTATTGAGGAGGTGGATATATTTTAGATGAAAAATAGAAGTGAGAAGAAAAGGCTTTGTACTTTTTGTATGTGAAGAAAATATTAATACAAATATTGAGACTTTGTCTTTGAATATGTGTGTTATGAGCATCCGATCTTTCTTATGTCGAGATCTATGCATTTATTTACATTGGATCTATCTCTACTTTTTTGTCATTTGTTCATTAGTATTGCTTTGTTTGTCTATGCAAGTAGGTTCGGCTCTGTTTACTACCAGCCCAAAACATAGACCCTCTAACCTTTCTACTTTGGAATTCATTTCTTTTCTCCCTTCAGATCCATCTTCTTTCCTTTCTTTCCTTCATTCCTTTCTGTTCTTCGTCGGAACTAATCTACTGGGATGAGATCCCAAACCCCCTGAAGGCAGAATATTGTGAGACTTGCACAAGATTCCTGCTGGTAGAATAGCAATAAACCAGTTTCACTTTGCTGACTCAAAGAGGGGCTATGCCCTACACACTGTTGGCTCATCTATCCATAGATCTGCTCTCACGACAGATTTTCAAACCAACAGTTTTTGGCGACTCTCTGGGGATCGAACAGATCTATCAGATCTATGATGGTGGTGTGTTTAAAAAATCAGTGAAAATCGAAAAAATCATTACCTGTTTGCAAATTTTAACTTTTGTTCAAAACCCAAAATTTTTGCAAAAGTGATCCAAACTGAAAATTTTCTTCAGGGATCCATAGATCGGGCCTAGTAGGAGATCTTTAGTTCGCTGAGTTTTTATAAAAATCTGTATTTTTCCGTAGATCTGAGTTTTTGACAGTTTACCAAAATTTTCAAACTCTTCAAAAAGTCAACTCTAGATCCAAAAATCAGCTTACTAAGCTTTACCATTGTTTTATCCTCATTGTTCTTTGTCATTAAACCGCAATCGGTTTTCAAAAGAGGGATAAAATTTAAATATTTAGAAAAGTACATGCTGCTGGTTTTTGTCAGAAAAATCAGAAAATCAGCAAGTACAACCAAAAAGAGTTTTAAATCTGATCCACAATATTACAGATCTGGAAGGTACACTGGCGGGTGAACCATTTACTCGTAGCAGGAGAGCTCACGGAGAAGTCGATCTTACCTTTGACCTGCTTCAAAGGCACAACTTCAGTATAACACTGGCTCGCTTCTCGTCTAAGTTCGGTAAGTTCAGTGTCTGCCTCCCGGTCTCTCATCGGGAGTCTACATCACTTTGCAGTGCTCCACGAAGGCGCGTCCTCTTTCCGGCTTTTCGGTCATGGGGAAATGATATGGGCCCTTTGGCATTACCACATCCTGTTCACGCACTTCCACATGGAAACCGAAAGAATTTTCCCAAATTTGATGGGAGCGGAAACCAAAGCATAGATTCACACATATCTGCATTCATCATGTCATGCAGCATCCTGGATGTGACCCATGAAGATGTGTCAGTTCGCCTCTTCTTAGAAACTTTGCAAGGGCCCGCAGCGGAATGGTTTCAGCATTTGCCGGCCGGATCTATTACTAGTTGGGCCACCTTGCGGGATGCTTTTGAAGACAGGTATAAGCCTTCTGAAGACGCGTTCGCGTTACTATCAAAGATCACTCACCTAAAGAAGGAGGCCAATGAAACTATGCGTGATTTTATCGCCAGGTTCAATGCATTAATCAACCGTGTGCCTGTTGCCATGCTTCCAACACCGGAAAATCAAAAGTGTTTCTTCGTAAATGCTATGAGCTCGAAAGTAAGTTTCTTACTCCTGCAAGAACAAGTAGCTACCTTGCCTCTTGCCCAGGCTGCTGCCATTCGGATAGAGGACAACTTGCTAATATCTGGCGAATTGAAACGAGAGTCATCCAAGTTCAAAGCTGCAAATCCTTCTCAGGCCACTTCATCTGATCCGGCATTTCAGAAGATGGCAAATGACTTGCTCGCATTAAAGAAGCAGTTAGCCCAAGCTTCCCCCAGTTCCTCGTACGGGATATTCCACGAAGAACTTTTACTCCCAACAGCGTCCCGCATAGGCGCGTTTACTGCAACTGCTCCGCGGTTGGCGCTTGAGGCTCCTCGGTCAACGCTTTGGCCGAAATCGAAGAAGAGGAACAAAATTACGAAGAACCTTCATCTCAAGGTGAAGATGATCAAGATGTCGGTGAACCGACTGGCGACTCTACTATCGGGTATATGGAATTTGATGAGGAAGAATCTAACGAAGAAGAGGGTACCCAAGGATATGCAAGCAGACAATCATATGATGTTTTTACCCGCTCATGAGGAAAAGAAGCGAGAGGTCGCCGCTGATGTGTGTGAAAGAGAAGGTGTATCTTCCACGCCCCAACTATTGCTAAAAGAGGTAATCCTCTTCCTGCTCAACCCCCTGTTAAGTCTTTTACAAAGAAATCTTTTCCTCCCATCTCTCCTCCAAATCAGCCTTCTTCTATTTCCATGAAGACCAGTAACTTTACCCTACCATGTGAAATGAAGGACTCATTCCTCCATCAACACAACCCTTGGCCGCGTTTGACATAATTGACCATGCTAAAAAGACCAAGATTCAAATGTCCGAAGTCGAGTACCTTCAGTCAAACCCCGAACAGCTTGTAAGGTTGACTGAATACATCCAAAGTTAGGCTATCATGACTAATCAGGTTTCCCCAAAAGGAATCCTTTCCACCCCTCCTTCATCTTGCATAAATGTTGCCTCGACTTCAGCATCAGGCAAGATAGAACCTTTCTACCTCTCCCTCCTAATCAATGGCCACAAACTAAGTAACTACATAATTGATTCTGGAGCTTCCGATAATGTCATGCCGGCAAAAGTCGCCCATGCTCTGGGCCTCACCCTTACCAAGCCTTTCGGCAGATGTTATTCCTTGGAAACCAAACAGGTTCCGCTGATCGGTCAAATCAAGGACACTCAGTTCACATTTGCGGCGTTCCCAGAGAAAAGAGTAAAGATGACCGTCCTTGTTGCCGATATTCCGGCAGCGTATGGAATTCTACTAGGAAGGAGCTTTTGTAGTGAAGTTGGTGGGGAGATTCATATGGACTGGTCTAAGGCTAGAATCCCTGTCAAAGGTGTAATGCAAACCTTGGAGCCTGAATCGCAAAAGAAGTACCTGGTTACTAACTCCGATGACCCCAAAGCCCAAATTCTCTTCGAATCATCAGGGATGGGAAACTATTTCTTGTCTCAGAGTCAAACATGGGGGATCTCCTCGTCAGCAGAGAGGATCTTAACAAGATCTGGACTTTGCAGTTCGACGGCAGCCGCGTGACTAGTGGGTGTGGCGCTGGTGCCGTGCTTATATCTCCCGAAGAGGAGATTATTCCTCTCTCTTTCAAGTTGCAGTTTTTCAACACGAATAATACTGCTGAGTATGAATCCCTGCTGCTTGGCATGTAAGCCGCGAAGGAAAGAGGGATCAAAAATCTTAAGGTACAAGGTGATGCAGAGCTGGTCGTAAATCAAGTTAAGAGGATATACCAAGTGAAGAATGAAAGGCTCAGACATTACCGCAACGTGGTGTGGGACAACATCGAGGAGTTTGATGCTTTTTCAATAAAAGCCATCCCAAGAGCTCAGAATGACATGGCCGATTCATTGGCCGTTTCAGCATCCCTCATGCTCCCTCACCCAGGTTTGAAAACAAACAAATATACCATTGAGGTGGTTTTCCACCCAAGCGTGCCGGACAATTCTCAGCATTGGCAAGTATTCAACAATGACAACCAACTCATTGCCTTTCTAGAAAAGGTGGAAAATTTTAGTGAACTTCATTTTGAAGGATCCACTTCTGCATGCCGTGAATCTGTTACGGATCAAGACAAAGAATCAAAAGGGAACGATGGCATATGTCAGCTCAAAGGAAATAAAATCCCAAAAGGCCTGGTCTCCCTAGAGTGGTTGTTCGATAGGCATGATCGCTTTGTTAAAAAGAAGAGGCGCAAGATGATCCTATTTCCTCCCCAGAAACCGAACCGGTCAATTTAGGTTCGGTAGAACATCCGCAGTTTGTGAACATTGGAAAATGTTGCACACCTGAAGAGAAGCGGAAGTTTGTCAAATTGCTGAAGAAATACATGGATGTATTGGCATGGTCCTATGCCGATCTAAAGTATTTCAAGCCAAAGGACGTCAGCATGATATCCCGTTGAAAGAAGATGTCAAACCTTTTCACCAGAAGCAGAGACATTATAATCCTAAAATCTCAGGTACTATCCAGGCTGAAATTTAGAAAATGCTGGACGCACGGATTATTTTTCCTATCCATCACAGTACCTGGGTCGCAAACATTGTGCCAGTGTGCAAGAAGAATGGCGAGATACGCATATGTGTAGATTTTCGCAACCTGAATCAGGCGTCCCTGAAGGACAACTACCCGCTTCCCATAATGGACCAGGTTCTACAAGTAGTAACTGGATCAGAAATGTTGTCCATGCTTGATGGTTTCTCGGGCTACAATCAGATTGAAGTCTCACCTGAAGACCAATTTAAAACAGCATTCACTACTCCTTGGGGTACGTTTGCTTACAGCAGGATGTCGTTTGGCCTGACCAATGCTGGCGCTACTTTCCAGCGAGCGATGGACTTCACGTTCAAAGGTATGATGGGGAAGGTCATCGTAGTCTACTTAGATGACTTAACTGTGTTCTCCAAACAATGAAATAATCATTCTGATCATTTGGAGCAAGTATTGATTAGATGCCGAGAGCACGGGATCTCCCTGAATCCGAAAAAGTCCATTTTCGGAGTCACAGAAGGAAAATTGCTAGGACATGTTAGAAAAGAAGAAACACGAGATAGATACCGAAAGAGTTAAGGCTATTCAGAGCCTTACTTTACCCTGAAAGCAAGACCGGCGTTCACTCTTTTTTCGGAAAGGTGAACTTTCTCAGGCGCTTTGTTCCTGATTTTGCTGAAAAGACTCGTCATATATTAGACATGATGAAAGGATCGCCAACTTTCCGATGGAGCGAAGAAGGGAAGAAGTCATTTGAGGAAATAAAAGCCTCTGTTGCTCACGCGAGTCCTGGTATGCCCCGATTTCTCCAAGGATTTTATCATGTATAGCTATGCATCTGAGCATACTGTATCTGCCATCTTGATGCAAAAGAATTCTGAGGATGTTGAATCCCCAATTGCGTTCATGAGCTCTCCCCTCAAGCCTCACGAATTAAAAATGTCTCAGTTGGAAAAGCATGCCTTCACCATTGTCAAAGCAGTCAAGAATTTCAGGTATTACATTTTAAACTCTCATACAGTGGTGTTGGTCCCTGACATGGCAGTCAAGTCAATTTTAACTCAACAGGAGTTAGGAAGCTGCGGGGGAATTGGATTGCGAAAGTCCAGGAGTATGATCTAGATATAAAACCAACCAAGCTGGTAAGGGGTAAGGGCCTATGTCAGCTTATGGCTGAAAACAAAGATTCAGAAGACCCTGAAGAAAAGGATGATTACACCAATGGAGCGCAAAGCCAGCTGGAGAAAACCGATTCACCACCGATGGTCCTATTTGTCGCAACCAGCGACGAATGGTATTCGATATTGCTTTCTTTCTCACCTATGGCGAATGCCCATCCCATCTGACTACAAAGGAGAAGCGTGCTATAAAGCTCAGAGCAGCCAGATATATCATCTGGGATGACGGTTTATACAAACGCGGAATAGATGGCATCTTCTTGCGATGTGTTGACAAACCACAGCAAGTGAAGTTACTTGAGAGTTTTCATAATTCGGCCTGTGGGGGCCATTTCTCCTCCTCGTGACGGCACACAAGATCATCCGGGCTAGGTACTATTGGCCGACGCTTTTCCAAGATGCAGCCACCTGGGTAGCAAAGTGTGAACCTTGCCAGCAGTTTGTCGGCAAGCCCAAATTGGCTACTTTTCCCCTCAGGCCGGTCGTTGTCGACGAACCATTCAAGCAGTGGGGAATTGATTTTATTGGTGCACTCAATCCCCAATCGAGTGCCGGACATAGTTATGTCCTGACGGCAATAGATTATTTCACAAAATGGGTAGAAGCCATACCTGTCAAACATGCCACTTCCGAGGTTGTTTGCAGTTTCATCAAAGAAAATATCATTGTCAGGTTTGGCGTTCCAAACAAGATTGTTGCTGATAACGCTTCCAACTTCTCCTCATGAGAGGTTGTTGGTTTTTGCTATGAATACGGAATAGCTCTGGCTCACGCCTCAGATTATTACCCTCAAGGAAATGGTCAGGTAGAATCTAGTAATAAAAACTTAGTAACCATCATACGAAAGCTAGTAGATGAGAATCAACGAATGTGGCACAAATCATTATACGACGCTTTGTGGGCGGACCGCATCACTCCCAAGAGGTCTCTCGGCATGTCACCTTTTCAAGTGTTATATGGCACCAATGTCGAGCTTCCCATTTCTGCTGAACTCCCTGCTCTGCGCTTGGCACGAAATCGAAGATGAGACTTTCCAAAATTCTCTTGAGAAGAGGATCATGTATCTAGTAGAGCTCGAAGAAAAGAGAGTAAGAGTGGTCGACAGGATCACCGAGCATCAGAATCAGGTAAAAATATTGTTTGATAAAAAAGCTAAGCAAAGAAATTTCCAGGTGGGAGATCTCATCCTTTTGTGGGACAAACAAAGAGAGCCAAAGGGCATGCACAGAAAATTTGATTCCCTATGGAGGGGACCTTTCAAGATCAAACAGCTCAATGGAGAGAACAACTTCTATCTCTCGTATCCAGATGGAACTGGACTCCCGCTTCCCTATAGTGGGTAGCATCTGAAAATCTTCAGGAAGTAGAGCTTGCTCTCTTCTTTGTACAGTTACTTCAGTTGTGTGTTTGTTTTTGTCATGTGTTTGCTTTTGTTGGTTGTGTGTTTCCCTTTTCAGTCGCCCTTGTTTTTGACTCTGTTGCCCAATGGATAGGCACATGTGGATCTGGGATTCTCTACCCCTGATTTTCGTTCAGAGATAGTCCCCAGAAAGAGCCAGTTGTTATCCCGTGAAATTGGCAAGGGTAATTTTATGGGTAACCATACCAAAATTTTGTTCTGGTCCCTCGTCAGGGACCCCTCCGCGTTCGGAACGTTGCAAAAAACCCTTTTCTAGTAAATCTAGTTTTCCGAACTTAGCCTTTTTAGGTCTTTTTAGTCGGGCACACCTAATGTCTATGCAACATAGAGTAAGCATGCGCCCCCTTTAAATCCTTTGGCGCACGGTTTGAAGTGTCGACACACATTTTGGTGTGTCTCACCATGTTGCGCCTTTCTTGCATGCGCCTCACCATGTTGCACCTTTCTTGCATGCGCCTACTTTTGTTGCGCCTTTTTGCATGCGCCAAGGCACATGTGCCTTCGTGTTAACAATAATTTTGTTGCTGCACTTTTGGTGCACCAAAGGCGCACTTATTTTCGTGTTAACATGTGTTTTGATGCGCGTGCGTTGGCTTTCCATAACTTTGTGTTAACATGTGTTTTGATGCGCAAAGGGCGCAAGCTTTCCCGTGTCGATAGGCGTTTTGATGCACCACTTCAAAAAGTGGTTGGTGCATTTATTACAACTTTGCCTATATATAGGCCATTCTCGTATCGCGTCGTGGACCCAGTTTCACCTCTCACATTATATATATTTCTGGTAAGTGGTCCTTATTGCTCTTGTGTTTTGTGTTTTGGTTATTGGCTGTTTGTTTATGGGGTTGGATAAAATAGATCTGTGAAACCATGAAACCTCCCTTTGTTGTTTTTGTTGTCCTCCCCCATGCACTTCTCCCTCTTTCCAGATCTGCTGGTAAAGAGGGCTCTGCCTTTGAAAAAATCGCTAGGTTCTCTTTGTTTTAGCCCGTTCATCATCCAAGGGACCCTGCAGAAGAGACTTTAACACATGTAACCCCTCCAGAGGAAGAACAAAGACTTAAAAATTGATAGACTGTTTTTTTCCTCTTTGGCGCAGTCGCCACCTTTGCAACATGAAGTACAGTCGCGCCAACGGCGCATCCACCATGCCTGTTGCATAAAAAATAGTTGCGCCCTCAAAGCACACTTTCCTTGCTTGTTACACCCGCTAACCCTGCGCCCTCTTGGCGCACCAAACTCGTATGCAACATTGAAAAAACTTGCGCCATTGGCGCACCTTGCATCCATGCAACACCAACCTTATTTGTGCCAAGTACAAAGCATTAGCTTGCTGGCAAGGCGTATCCCTTATTACAACAACATCATGTCATGCAGACCTTCCATGCGCCGCACCAAGTTCCCCTGTGGCACACGAAAAAATGATGTTACACGCATTAAACCTGTGCCCTTTGGTGCATCCTGTACCCATGTAACATGAAAAATATCAGCGCCCGTTATAAAATGCATATATATGGCGCAGGCGCACTTCCGCTTGCAACAACAAAAATGTCATCTGCAACGTCCATGAGCCCTGCGCCCTTTGGTGCTGATTTATCCCTTGCAGCACCCCTTTTCTGTGCGCCATACTATTTAACCCTGCAACCTGTAGTATTCATGCGCCCGCGCCCGAGACCATAAAATTGCTAACTCTTCCTTCTGTCAACACTTTAATGGAAGATCAAACAAAGCTAATATGACTTTCCTGCGTTGGGTTTCACTTCTTCTTCTTGCAGATCAACAACTAAGTTCAGGACTACATATGTCAACATCAAGCAAGAGACCTACCAAGTCTAAGGGCAAAGCCAAGCTCACAGAGGAAGAAATGAAGTACAAATATCAGAGGGTCAGGATGCCGAATCCCAGGCAGAGTGTGACCTGGACATAAGAGACTCGGAACTTGGTCACATTGATATGGAGGATTTCTGGGCCAGAACCAGAAGGGTCACAGGAAGTCCGTGGATGGACAAACTGGTAGCAAAGTGGTGCATTTCTTTGGAGGGATCCCAGTTAGTGCTGTGAACAATGAGTTCATGATGGTAGTAGCCCGCTGCTACAACAAAGACACAAGATGCGTCTAGAATGAGAAGGGCGAGGTCGTGATCAACCTCACTGCCCGACACTTCGAAATAATGCTCGGCATCCCTCACCACCGGCACTTTGTGGCCGTAAGCCAGGAAGATTGCACCAAGGCTTGGGAAGATAATGAGGATCAGTGTATGCAGTTGATGAATGAGGTATACCGAAAAACAAGAAGGTGGTGACCGGATGGCCACAAGTCATTCATCGTAGTGATTTCTCGGAGGAACTCGGTGATACAATCACGTTCTAAGCGAGTATTTGGGCTTCCCGATGCCCACTACTTTCACAAATGGATGCTTAAATACGGAGACAATGAACAAAAATGCGCGGATCAACGCTTCGAGTGGGCGGAGATCATAAGCGGCACCATATCTCGAGCGGCTCAACAACTTACCACAACAGGAAGGTTCTACATGAACTCCTACGTAGTTTATGCTGTGGCCTCAGAAAGAGATTATCCAGCCTTAATGCGGTGCGGGGTTTGGCCCCAAGTCAAAATATATGAATACTATCCAGAACTAAAGCTGGAAAATAGTATCCCCAGTTTACAAAGATTAACGATGCCTTCTTCTACGGCATCGTCTGCCTTTTGAGGCCAAACATGACTCACGGTCGTATGACCAAGAGCATTGTTGTAGCTACAGAGAAATGGGGAGCCTTGTTCACACAATTCCCCACCTTTACCTATCTAAGGGCAGCCAACTTCTTGGGGGAACCAACCAAATTGCCGAGATACGCCGGCCCCAAGTTGATCCTGTTGGAGTTGTCAAGACAACTTATAACCTACCACGAGAAGTGCCTAAAGAGAAAGAAGGGTGGAACTCCTTTCCCCCTCACAGTGGGTAGGTATACTTATCTCTCTCACCACAAAGCATGGGATATGTTTACAGAACTGGAGCTGCTAAATTTAAAGCACAACTTCCCGGCAAGGCCCACTTTTGACCCAAGGAATTTCCTGCCTAGAGCCAAACTCGATCCGATCCACATTCCACAGATCGAGGATATTTATATCGACCTATATCATGAGGTCGAGCTCAGGAGGAAAGACCATTCCCGCTTGGCCTTAGCTGAAATCATCCAGTACGGCGTGGCCATCGTCCCAAAAGGTTATCAAACTGCTGATCAAGAAGTTGATCAAGTATATCTTGACACGGGTGGGGACGACTGGCCTTTCACTGTAATTGACAGAACCAAAGCACCTCAGACAATAGAGGAAAGGGTCAAAGAAACTCTGCGAAGAACAGAGCACTGGTGCAGGATGAATGGTCTCATCTACCTTGGAGTTGATTTCACCACTTCTCCGTTGGGCAACACACCTTCCAGGTCAAAACAGCTACCAAAGAGCAAAGGGAAAGACAAAGAGGGTGAGTCAAGCTCCACCCAAGAGGAAGCTCCTGAAATTCCTCCTTCCGCTTCACAAGAACGGGTTGTAATCCCAGAAAGCCTGGAGAAAGAAGCAGCGGAAGATGTTCGATAGGCACATCCACTCAGGATGTTGCCACTACTGTAACCATTGAGGTCCCTTCTATCCCTTCTCCCTCTCCTCCTTCCCCTCCTCAGGTGACCCAAGTGACCATTCCTTTGGTCGTATCCTCTCCCCCGTCTTCTGTTGTTCCCCCTTCCTCATCGTCCATCTTCTCTTCTCTCGCGGAGTTGTCCCCCACCATTTCTTCCCTCATCTCTCAGCTCCCTTCCTTTCCCATGTCTACCTCCCCTGCAGTACCTCTTCCTCCCATGAGCACTTCCTCGGCCTCCCTCTCAATGCCACCTCCAAGTGTCTCCACGCATTTTCCTTCTACTACTGCAGCTGCTCCCTTTACTATTTCCGGTCCCTCTCCCATAAGTCCAACATGGATCTCTCAGCACCTGAGCCAACAAAAGAGGAAAGTTCCCATCGCACCGATGGACTTCTCCGTCATCCCATCAAAGGGGACCAAGAAGCAAAAGCCTTTAACCCACTTCTCTCAGAGTGTGTCAGGAGAGAGAGTAATGGAGATAGCATACCCCAATCCTTTAAAGGATAAAAAGGATCTGTCTTTGACAGATTACACAGTGACCCAAGTCACAATGGGGACATCTTTGAGAAAGCCTTCAAGGAGAGGCCCTATCTGCAGTTGACACCCTTTGCAAGAAGCTCCAGAAGCGAAAAGGAGAAAAAAGGCATTAAAGGAGCAAAATAAACATTTTCTCCACGCCTTGCAGAAAATGGGCAATGCGCCTCCTACTTTGCGCTTGAAGCTCCCGAGCCTTTGAGCCAGGACAAGATTAATGAATATGCCAAAATCAGCGAGCAGGGCATGGCAGTTTCCGACTGGAGGAGCTAAATCCTCAAGGAAAGTGAGGGAGTGATCGCTAAGTTCACCGAATTATATCAGCATATTAATTGGGCGAACATAGAGCTCCAGGTGATAGCAGGACCCATCTCCGAAGAGTTGGACCACGCCAAGATGCAGCATGAAACCTTTCAGAAAATGCTCGACTATTCAATCGAAAATCTAGTCAAGTTCGGCGTCTTTGGACACCCCAGAGCCCTCAACAAAATCCTTTCTACTCTGGATTATCGGGTTGATCAGCTGGAGTTTGTCCTGGAGAAGATTGATAAGATAAAGGAGGAAGCCCTAGATGCAATGCATCAAATGGAGCAAATTGTCCTGAGAATGTCTCCAGGTTTGCTCACTCCTTCTTTTGCCTTAAGAAAGGTAGAGGAAACTATTCGGATCTTCAAGGAGATCATTTCACAAGGGCTGGGACCAGAGGTCACTTTCGACGCCGAATCCATCAACAACCTGCTAGCTTGTCGTGACTTCATCGGGTACCTGATAGAGGTAGAAAATGATTATTCCAAACTCCCAGAAAAGCTCACGGACGAGCGGGAGACTTGCGAAGCTATCAGTGATCGACACAAGGATCCTTCCCAGGATCAACTTCAACCCATGATCAGCAAGTTCATGGAGTACCGTGCCCAGTTCCACATCTCATCGCCTGAGCAGCAGCAAAAGCAGGATACTCCCTTTCAGCAAGACGACGATGAATAGTTTTCTTCTTCCCGACTTTCTCCTTGTAATTATCTAAAGTGTGTTGACATAAATGATGACATCATCCATGTTGCACCATGGGATGATGTCATCCACAAAGTTGTCAAAAAGTCAACAAATGACTTTAGAATCTCTTGTAAGATATTTTTGTAATTTAGTTGTTGGTTTGCTTTTGTCTTCTTTTCTTCTCTCCTTCTATATATACTTGAATACTTGTTGTATTCAAGGAGGTGGATATCTTTTAGATGAAAAATAGAAGTGAGAAGAAAAGGCTTTGTACTTTTTGTAACAGAAGAAAATATTAATACAAATATTGAGACTTTGTGCTGAATATGTGTGTTATGGGCATCTGATCTTTCTTATGTCAGATCTATGCGTTTATTCTGTTGGATCTATCTCTACTTTTTTGTCATTTGTTCATCAGTATTGCTTTGTTTGTCTATGCAAGTAGGTTCGGCTCATTTACTACGGCCCATTTCAAAACATAGACCCTCCGACATTTTTACTTATGAATTCATTTCTTTTCTCCCTTCAGATCCATCTTCTTTCCTTTCTTTCCTTCATTCCTTTCTGTTCTTCGTCGGAACTAATCTACTGGGATGAGATCCCAAACCCCCGAAGGTAGAATATTGTGAGACTTGCACAAGATTCCTGCTGGTAGAATAGAAATAAACCAGTTTCACTTTGCTGACTCAAAGAGGGGCTATGCCCTGCACACTGTTGGCTCGTCTATCCATAGATCTGCTCTCACGACAGATTTTCAAACCAACACATTTTAGCTTAATAATTTTGGTGAACCCGATCTTTGAATCCCCCTTCCATTTGGAAATCTCACTCTCATCATTGATGAGTTTATAAATTGACTCATCATAACATCTATATAACTATAAAATTTACTCCTAAAAACATTAATCAATGCATGAGAATGTTCTAAATAGTTATATCTAAAGTAGAAAGTGATGCATTTCCCCTTATTTTGTCTTATGTAAACTAATGTCCAATGGAACTTCCACTAACTTCTTTGTTGAGTGATTTGGTGACATATGCAGGATGATGAGGCACATTTTCTACCATTTTGTGCAGTCACAGTCAAAGGAGACCGAGTCCACAACCACTACGCCATTTTGGAGGTTGACCCTTAACAAGCTACAAACTAGGACCCTTGTTTCTAGTAAAGTTATGGGGCGTCATGGAAATTTTATGAAAATTTCATTAGTTAATTTGTTTCCTATAGTTGTGGCATGTGTTGTAATCGGTTGTGTCTATAAGACACCTCCTTGAACTGTTTCTTAGTTTTTACCAGTATTGCAGTAGTTAATAGACATAAGTTATTTTCTAGTTGCTCTTTGAATTATGTAATAGACTTATTTATGATCAATACAATATATGATATTCGAGGATACATTTGTGTTAAAGCCTCAATCCCAAAGTAGAGAAAAGGCCCACTCTGAGGAGATTGAAGGACTAGTATTTCATGCAAAATATTTACATTTACTAAGTTCCAATCTTAATATCTTGGTTTGGTGATTATCTGAATGCAATCTTGTATCTCTTTATTTCAGAAAATTTCCTTTACTTGTCATTTCGTTAAACAAGCATTCCATTTCAGCAAAGCATTTCCTTTAACAAACATTTCATTCAGTAACTTTGTTTTAGTAGCATAGATGCATTTGATATACTTTTCTTTTAGTAGTTTAGACATTTACTCGCTTTCCATAGTTAAGTAGTATAGAACAAGAAAATCGATACCAAATAAACCCCCCATAAAGAGAACCACCATAGTGTATGAGTTGCATATCAACTTCTCTGCATACAACCTTGAACACAACCCTGGTCTATAATGACATCAACATTTGAATAGGTTGATTAAATGATTGGAAATTACAACCCATCAATCACTATGGATCAATCTTATTGTAATGAAATTACTAGCATAATTTAGATTATGAGCAGCAATAGAACACTAAATAACACAATATTTCAGAATAATGATCTCAATATGCAATTATAATAGCTTCGCCACTTCGAGGGGCAACCTCCAAACCATATAATAAGACTCAAATGCTCAAATGATGATGAAATACTACCTACAATCCCCTATATATACTATTCATATGTTATGGCCATCACCCAAGGCCGACCTATTAAGCATGAGAAAGTATAAATGATATAATAAAATGATATGGTAAGCCACAAGTCGACTACTCATATCCTAATACAAGCAATAGGTTAAGGGCATAGCATGCCCTTCCCCTTCAAACCAACATTGTCCTCAACATTGAATAATCTTGGATGTTGCTGCAGAAAACCTTCATCCTCCTAGGTCGCATCTTCTATGCTCAGATTCTTCCACTTGATCAGATATTCCTTAATGTCTCTGGTTCTCAACCTCTTAGTACGTGTTTGCAGAATCTTCTCTGGCTCCAAAATGATTCTTCCTTCCTCGTCAAGTTCTAGTAACTCTATCTAGGCTTCAAATTTTTGTCCAATAACCTTCTTCAGGCATGAAACATGGAATACTGGGTGTATGTGTGAAGATGGAGGCAACTCTAGTTTATAAGCAACACTGCCAATTTTCTGTAGAACCTGATAAGGGCCATAGTATTTAGGAGCAAGTTTGTTGTCCTTTTTCTATTGCTTTAGAGACATCTATTTGTAAGGCTGGAGACGTACAAAAACCCAATCACCAATTTCAAAATGTCTTTCACTACGATGTTGATCTGCTTGTTGTTTCATCCTGTTTTGTGCTAATGCTAAATTCTCCTTCAAACTAGCCAAAACTGTTGTTGATGTTGAATGTGTTCCTCAACATCTCTAACCTTAGTTTGCACCCTCAAGGAGGAAGTGATAGAAGGTGGATGGTAACCATATAATGCTAAAAATGGGGTCATTTGAGAAGAGGTATGAAAAGATGTGTTATACCACCATTCTGCAAGTGGTAGCCATTTAATCCATCTTTCTGCTTATCTGATACAAAACAACAACGTAGATACCCTCTAAGCATTTGTTGACCACTTCTATTTTCCCATCAGTTTGAGGATGATAAGATGAACTGTGAGCTAGCTGAGTACCCAAACATGAAAATAATTCCGTCCAAAAATTACTTGTGAAAATAGGATCACGATCACTTACAATTATCTTTGGGGTTCCATGTAGCCTTTGAACTGTCTCCAAAAAAATAGTTGCGACTGTACTAGCTGCAAATGGATGTGATAGGGCACAAAAATGGGCATATTTTGTGAGCCTATCCACAATCACGAAAATAACATTCTTACCCTCTGAACAAGGCAATCCGGTGATGAAATCCATGGAGACCTCCTCCCATCTCTGGCTAGGAATTGGTAAGGGTTGCAATAGACCTGGTGTCTTAATTGTTTCCCCTTTGTTTTGTTGGCACACTAAACACTCTGATACAAACTTTTGTACATCCCCTTGAGTCCTTCCCAAAAGAATTCTCTTTTTATTCTATGATATGTCTTCAAAAACCCTAGAGTGTCCTCCAACAGGTGAGGCATGTAGCTCGCAAGAATCTTATGCTTCAACTTAGAATCTTTACTCAAGTATAACCTGTCCTTGTACCATAGGCATTACCTTTCCACTCAAATTTGTTAGATGTCATAGATCCTTGCTTGATATTTTGTATTAGAGATTGTGTATCCTTGTCTTGATCCCATTCCAATCTTGCTTCATCCACCCAATCGACCATCAACATGGACATTCCACATAGTAAGGCATCTCATGGATGTATCCCTTCTGGACAATGCATCAACTACTACATTTTCTTTACCCTTTTTGTATATGATTTCAAAATCATAACCCAACATTTTTGTTACCCACTTTTGTTGTTCCTCAGATGATAACCTTTGCTCCAAAAAGTATTTGAGACTATCATGATCAGTTTTTACCTTGAAGTGTCTACCCATGAGATAGGGCCTCCATTGCTTGACCGCATGAAGAATAGCCATCATTTCTTTCTCATAGACAAGTTTGAGTAGATCTTTTCCTTTGAATTGGTGACTCTCAAATGCAATTGGTCTTCCTTCTTGCATTAGAACTACTCCCAATCCTGATCCTGAAGTGTCACATTCAACAATGAAGGTTTTTGAGAAGTTGGGAGTAGCCAAAACTGGGGTGCTGCACAAGGCTTCCTTCAGCTACTCAAAGGATTTAGTGGCTAAGTCTATCCAATGGAAGGCATCCTTCTTTAGCAATGCAAGTGAGTGGGGTTGCTATTCTACCATATCCCCGCACAAATCTTTTGTAGTACCCTGTTAGTCCTAGGAACCCATGAATATTTTTGAGAGTTTTGGGCCTTGGCCATTCCACCATAGCTTTGATCTTCTGAGGATCAACTTTGACACCTTCATGGGATACAATGTGACCCAAGTACTCTACCTCTTGTACACCAAAAGAACATTTAGATGGATTTGCATAGAGAGTATGTTTCTCCAAAACTTCCAACACTTTATTTACATGTTGTAAGTGTTCTTCCCATGTCTTACTGTAAATCAATATGTCATCAAAGAAAACTAATACAAATTTCCTTAAAATGGCCTAAAACAAGTGTTCATCAAGCTTTGAAAGGTGAAGGTGCATTTGTAAGACCAAAAGGCATTACCAAAAACTCATAATGGCCCTCATGAGTCCCGAAAAGCCATTTTATGAACATCTTCCTCTTTTATTCTAATTTGATGGTACCGAACAAAGATCTAATTTTGTGAAATAAATAGCACCATGCAATTCATCAAGTAAATCATCAATTACTGGAATAGGAAACTTATCTTTGATGGTGTACTTGTTGAGTTCTCGGTAATCTGGACACATCCTCCATGTTTCATCCTTCTTACGTACCATGACCACTGGTGAAGAATATGCACTCTGGCTAGGCCTGATGATACATGCCTTCAACATTTCCTGAACCATTTTCTCGATCTCACTTTTTTGGGAATATGGGTATCTGTATGGTCTGATGTTAGGTGTTTGGCTCCTGGAATCAATTGAATGGCATGATCATGATCCCTAATTGGTGGTAGTCCTTTGGAATTGCATCAAAAATAGATGAGTGAGCATCAACAATCTTTTGAAGATCGGGTGGCATTGAAGACTCTGTATTTTGTACTTCTATGGAAAATAACTTTGCTATAAATCCATCTACTCCTTTTCTGAGAACCTTTTGCATCTGATGAGAGCTAATAATCTGTGGAGACTTAGCTACCATCCCATTCAATTGTATTTTCCTTCCATCTGAATGAAATCGCATGAACAATTCTTGGAAATTCATCTCTATAGTACCTAAGGTCATGAGCCATCGACACCCAAAACAATATTTGCCCTCCCATAGAAATAGCAAACATAGGTGAGTCTAACATGTAGTCTCCCATGGAAAGCTTGATACTATGGCACTTTCTTGTGCACTTGACTGTCCCACCATCCACAATCATAACTTGCATTTCTGGAGCTGGGTAAATAAAACAATTGAGGCGGGCAACTAACTTACTATTTATGAAGTTATGAGTACTCCCGAGTCAATCAACACCGTCACCTTCTATTTTTTGAGATAGCCAATAACCTTGAGTGTTTGAGGAGTACTAATACCTGACAATGCATGGCAAGAAATTATAGGTTGGTGATCCTCTACTTCCTCTTCTACTGGTTCCTCAGCCTCTCCTATAATTTCAGCGTCCTCATCATCCTCATTACCTCTCGTCAATATAGAACAACTTCTTCTCAACACATTTGTGTCCCGGTCCATATTTGCTATCATAGTTAAAACATAATCCTTTTGCTCTCTTTTCTTCCATTTGTTGAGGAGTCAGTCTAATTGGCCTAGAAAATGAAGGGGAAGAGATACTATGGTCTTTGGTGTTAATGAAAGGTGGGCCTCCTACTACAAATAAATTTTTCCTCTGCTCGACGTGCCATGATAATAGAATAGAAATCTTGAGTGGATTAAACATACGTACCTCATGCTCGATGTGGTCCTTAAGACCCCCAAGAAATAGGTCATTTGATTCTCTTCTGGTATATTCTCCACCCTTAAGGATAGGTTTTAGAATTGATGCACATAATCTTTGACTGATCTTGTTTGTCGTAACTTTGCTAATTGACTAAAGTAGTTCTCTGAAACACTGGAACTATAGTGCAATTGCAACTCCTTCGGTAAAAATTGTCCAAGTGACACCGAGACCATTCTTCTGCCTCTAAGCACATAACCATCGATACCAAACGAATTGGTTTGGTTCAAGATACAAGGATGCCAATGTCACCTTTTGTCTTGATGGTGTTTGATGTAGCTCAAAGAATTTCTCCATTTGATTTATCCAATTCAGGGGATCTTTACCATCAAATTTGCACATATCCACTTTCGACATCATGTTCCGTGGTTGCGAATAAGTTGGATTCTGATTGGGCTAGAAAAGTGATCCAACATGGTTATTTTGTCCATGATTTTGAACTAAAGATCCTCCTTGGTTGATATGGGATGGATTTGGGCCATACTGTTTACCCTTTACATGTTGCATGATATCATCCAACCGATGATTGATTTGGGTTATGTCTCCTTTAGAGGCCATCTCAGATTGTACATTTGCAACTCATACTCAAGTTGGCTCACCTTATGATCAATTGAAGTAAACCCTAGTGCTGAGGAATCTGTATTTACCCCTTCTGAATCCATCTCTTCAATCACTATCCCATCTTTATCTAGGGTTTTACCTGAGTAACCGGATTCTTTTTTGCTCTTGTGGAAGGCCCCGCCATGATATCAAACCTTAGGGTTTAGGGTTTGATACAAATCGAATGCCAAACAGAAAAAACATAGAGAAGATACTAATACTATTTTTTTCAGAGATTTCCGAAAATGTAAAGAACTTGAAAAATTCCACAATTTGCACCCTAGGGAGTGATTTTATGAAAAACCCTAAATTTGTAATAACTTGTGCAAAATAAATCAAAAAGTCTGAAATTTTCAGGAACCTTACTTGAAATATTTTGCAACTCTGGTAAAAATATCTCCCACCAATTCACTCTGGTTCGAAATATATTGTGGAAACAAAAAATTAGGGTTTTTACCCTAATTTTGGCCCAGATCGCAGCTCTGATACCACTTGTAATGAAATTACTAGTATAATTTAGATTATGAGAAGCAATAGAACACCAAATAACACAATATTTCAGAATAATGATCTCAATATGCAATTATAATAGCTTCGCCACTTCGAGGGGGCAACCTCCAAACCATATAATAAGACTCAAATGCTCAAATGATAATGAACTACGTTGCTTGTTTCCATCGCCACTTCCATTTCTACTCAACCACTTGCTTCTACTTTGTCACCCATTTCTATCATCCCTATTTATGTTCCTACTCCCACTAACCACTTCACTCCGCCTCTTGTTTCTCACATGTGGAAAGTCTCTTCCATTGGAACTCAAGATTTATCCTCCCTCTATCAAGACCTCTAAGCACAAATTTGTCAATTACAACAGGCTACTTCTCATGCATCTCCATCTTTGGATTCCACTTTATTATTACATACTCCATTCACACCTGCCATCTCCACTTACTCGCTTCCTCCTAATTTTTCACCCCAAGCTTCCCATCTTTAATGGGCATGGTGACCCACAAGAGCATCTCCGAGCCTTCCATGTGGCTTGTCTAGATTTTGCGGATGATCATATCCTCTTGGCTAAAATCTTCCCTCGTAGTCTCCATGATTATGTGATGCATTGGTTTTATGACCTACCTATCCACTCGGTAACATCTTTCATGCATTTGGTTGATGCTTTTCTCACTCACTTTTCTATCAACATCGGCTCTAAGATATCCTATGCTTTGAACTCACACAACTTAAACAAGGATCTAATGAATTCTTATCAAATTACATTTTGTGATACAAAAACAACTTAGCTAAGATGTCAAATGTGCTTGTAGACTCTAAGCTTTAGGACTTATTCATTCAGAGTCTATTACCACCTCTCCAGGAGAGTGTTCTCTTTGAGACATCTCCTTCATTCGATCAACTATGCCATACTCTCAAGCTTCATGAAACTAAACTCTTATCTATAGGCAAGATTAAATATCAAGAGAAAGCATCATCTTCTACACGTTTTCAAAGTAAGTCAACATTCAAACCATCTACAACCAAACCAACTAATGCAAAAGTCATTGTCAATGTAGTATCAACCACCAAAGAGCTTCAATCGCAACCGCCTTGGTGTACATACACGAAGTTAATTGTTCTTCCACATATTTTGCTTCCACAACTTTTCAAAAGTAATCTCATCATGTTTCCTCCTCTACTCCAATTAGATCCATCTCATCTAAAAGGTCATAATTATAATGAAAACTTCCATTATGATTATCATCAATGCGTAGGGCATTCTACAGATCATTGTTTTAAACTTTGCAATCTTATTCAAGATCTGATCGACAATAATAAAATCGAGCTTCCAGAGCCTACAAATTTTGCACATGTCAATGAAAATCATAAGCTCAAAATATTTAACAATCCTCTTCCAAAACACGATAAGAAATTGGTTGATTCCTCGACTAATCATACATATTGCGTAGTGCCTCCTCCTGCATCGGGGCTCTTGATTTCTTAGTTTCTAATACAAAGATGTCTCCTCCAATCATTTATTTCTCTAACCACGATTATCATGTGACATTTTATTCTAATCACTTACACATTAGTGCCTCTATCAGATCTATCCCTATCAATAACACCAAGGTTGATCCGTCATGGCCCATCAATGTGTGTTCTATTCCACTTCTTGTTGTTATTGGCTATCTACTTTCACAAATATCATATCCAATGAACAATTCATATGGTGTTGTTAAACTCCACATTACATTTGTTCCTCTCACTATGCTAGTACCCTTCCTTGTCATACAAGCAATCGACAAGTGCGACATGCTCTTAGGCCTCAATTGGATTCACAGGTCCAAGTCTATCATCTCCATGAATCACTTGTGTCTAAATTTTATCCACAACAATCAAGTAATTTCTATCAATGGTGTGCCTCCAACTACTCCATGGTCGCCATATCCTCTCATGGTTGTCAATGCATCACCTAGTCCATCTAGTATGCCATGACCTCTAGAACCTAAAGCACAATCTGCTCCTAGCTCACTTGTTTACACACGACTACTGTGTGGTCTCATCACTCTAGTAGTCCATTACATCAGTCTAGATCCATTGCTAGGAAAACTCCTATATCTAGATGCACTTTCACCTTGTTTTATTCACGTAGGTGTCCATCACCACCACTAATTTTTGCTTCACATAGGTCTCCATAACCTACACATTTTGTTACACATAGGTTCCCACCATACACTCATCAGTTGCATGCATATAGACTTCGCTCTCTTGCACAAACATATATCTCATACCATCATCACTCTCAGAGCATGGTCACATTCCTTCATTAATACAAGCATCGGGTAGAGGACATTCATCCTTTACTTTTATCGGATATCCCATTCATCAACACAAACTTGTGGGCATTACACTTATTTACCCCCATAACATCAACACACGTCTTATACTCACATCATTTCACACCTATGCTTTAACATATACATCTTCACACACGCTCATATCACCATTACCCTCGACACACTGTTTTTCTTTGGTTCACACTTATTTGTTGAGGGCATCCTACATACATAAACCTCACACACTACACAATACACACTACACATTACACACCTTTGCACATCATGCAATTTTGTACATATACACCATCTTCCTCTTCAACCTACCTTATCATCCTCTACACACTACACTCACTACCCAACGACGCACTCTAGTCCAATGGTTCATACTCTGACTGTTGAGGGTCCAAATCAAAATTGAACCTCACCTCATCATACTTACATCATTCTACACTTTCATCTTCACAATCCATCAATCAACCTTTTATCACACTATGCGACATTTTTGCCAATCACCTTATTCACACATTTCATGATATATGCTTTGTGCTACATCATCAAGTTTTATTGCATTCCATCCATACATTTTGTGATATACACTTTATGTTACATCATCACATTTTCTACCATCCTATTCATACATTTCGTGATATATGCTTTATGCTACATCATCACGCTTGTTAACATCTACTCACCCATCTAGTGATATACACTTTAGGTTAAATCATCATGCATCCTAGCACCTCATTCTACAACTATAAGATCAAATCATCCCTATGTCATATAGATATCATCTCCATATCATCATTCCCCGATCAATCCTCCATGCTTAATTCACTAACTCTTGCTAACACATGACAACATATTGCTCAAACCATTTCCTAATGATGTACTCTCATTTATTGTTCATTCTTGATGATGAGGGGCATAAACAAATGAACCTCATTCATACATACATACACACATTGCTCGGGGCAACTTGCATTCCATTTCGTCTCATCCAAAACATTTGCATATCTTGGTTGTATTTACTCTTGCTTAATTATGCTTTTTACATGCACACTTATTACACACGCTAAATGGATATCTTGTATGTCATTATCTTTATCACACACACATGTGTGTTCACTTGCCTTCTAGTTGTGATTGAAAATTTTACAAATCTATACATGCAACATGGATGCTTGACACAATACCTATTACCAGTCCTAGGCTCCTGTGGGCATCCACTTTCATACACTACATATGTTATTGTTTCATTTTGTACTTAGCACTTTACACTATTATCTTATACACGCTTTGACATACTTTTATCTTTCTAACATGCTAACGAGTGCTTCATGTGCAAAATTTGTTTGTAGAAAAATTTGCTTCCATGTTTATGTGTTATATTGCTTGTTTTCCTTTGCTTATCATTGTTTGCAGGCTTTTCCATATGCCTTGATTTTCTCTCGATTGCTTGCACCACTATGGCCTTGATTGTCTTGCGACATCATGAGTGATGTCCCATGTTTGCAACCTACTTTTTATAGTCTACTTTTGTCTTTGCTTGCGTCTTAGCTTATACATTGTTTGTGTAGCTTACATTTCGTATTTTACATGAGTGTTTGTCTTTGCTTGTACTAACACTTGTTTTCCTAGCCACTTGTTTACATGTGCCTTGGTTTCTACCAAACACATTCCCTTCCCCTATGCAGGCATAGTTCAACACAATGGTTGGTCCTCCTTTGGGCCACATTCTCCTTCAATGACGTCACATGCACCCCAAATGAGGGGGCATCATTTGGGTGAATCAGTCACCCCATACAACGTTATACACAACATGGTACCTAGTACAACACAATTTTTAGTTTCGGACATGGATCAAAATCAAACTTGGGTCCTTAACACAATGACCTTTCCTGGATTCCTAAAACCAAGGGGCAATATATTGACCTTGCTTGGATATTTGAGACTAGGGGAAGTTATACAATGATTGGTAGTTCAACACAGTCTACAAAACTCCATACACAATGAATTTTATAGGGTAGACAATCCTTAACACATTCATTTATACACACCATTTGCAGTGGTGTTCTACATAGTAGGAAACAATTAAAGGTTGGAGATGACACCGAGATAGCTTCTCCTACACTTCTTCCGTTACACTAGCACGAGATCACCTGAAAAATGTGGGCATCGACATCATCTACATGATCCTTTCTACACCCTTTTTCTCATCACGGATCATGCACACATGTTCCTTTTTCGCATTTTCAACATTTTTACATGTTTTCCTCGCACACTTTTTACATATTTTGATCATATACATGCGTATTTGACTACTTGTTGACTTCTCTTTTGCAGGCCCGTCCATATGGGAAGTGGTAGTCAACATCAACAACAACAACATCACACACATCAAAATCAACAACATGTACATCATGATGTCTACACACGCTTTTCCGCCCTAGGTTCATTTTCATCATCACTTTTTACACTTTCTCCTCCTTAGCATCCACACTTTTCTAGTCCCTCAACACACTTTTCCACATTAATCTACATGGTTATCAGGTACACATATCTATCTACTTTATGTTATCGAGATTTTTGCTCACCAACATAAAGTGGGGAAAATGTAGACACACAATCATGCACTTTGGGTAATTATCTAGTCCGATACATACTACTATTCATATGATTCCTAAGTAAGAAAAGTATTAATTAACCCATGTCTTTGGCCACCTTTCTTTGCTTTCTATATCTATTTTCAGTCTTACACCCTTATTTTCTCAAAGTATTCCTTTTTACTCTTCTTATCTTGAACACCAAGCACCAGTCAGGATGCCAACACTAGGTGCCCTTGTCCCCTCTGGGTGCCCCTATCCTCTTTGTACTTTACTCACACTTTTTGGGTCCTTTCTAGTTGTTTAAGCATCTTATCTTTTTTGGTAGTCGGCCTTTTTGGGGTTAATTATGAAATTTAAACAAGGGAATCATATAAATATAAAGTTATGTGATCATAATGAAGGACCAAACACTAAGCACTATCTATCACCACCTAAGGTTGCATCCATGTAGGGATCTAAGAGCTCCATTTGCATCCATCTAGCTCCATTTACATCCACAACAAGGGTTGGTTTTTTACATCACACTTTATAGGAGGGATGTTCACTATATTCCGCACACACATTTATTACATTCTACATGTAGCTACTTGCTCGTTATCCAAGTGCAACACGCATAAGAGTAACCTAGGGCATAATTCAACGCACACACATAACTACATTGGGTCTAAGATGTAATGCAATGCTCAATTGTAAGTCCATCATTGTGGTAGCCAAGGGCACTCACAACCCTCATTTTGCATCTTTATTTTTTAGGATTTGAGGGTGTTGCAGGTAAATTCTTTATTGCGGGTTTCCGTGACTTCGACGATCTTGGTATGACCTTAGAACAACCATAGGTGATCACGGGAAAACACCTTGCGACACCTCGGAGGAGGTTTTCGAGCATTTCTGCAAATTCAAGTGCCCAAAAACAATTCTAGGGCACCCACATATGCCCATGTCCCTCTCCAGATGCCCCAGTCTAGCCTGTTCCTCTAGTTCTACATTTTCTTGTGCTCTTGTGTAACGCGCTCCTTGCTTCTTGTTTCGGTCAAAGCTTCGATCCATCCAGAGACTTCATTGCGAATCAACTAAGGCCTTTTACCCTCTCTTTACAATTAGGGTTTCATTATTTATTTCTTAATTACTTGGTGTATTTTCCATATTCCATTTTTATGCTGCAATATCATTCAAATTAGACATTATAATCTACATTTTAGCTTAATCGTAGTCTTCCTTGCATTACAGTGGAAAGTCACAAAAGTTGTATAGGTGAGAAGTGGAAGTGTTAGAGTTAGGTGAGAAGTTCATTCTCTTATTTATGTAAAGTCTTTATGCACAAGGTTTTTGTTGAAGAATGTGAGAGTGTGTGTAAGCTTGAGTGAGTGAGAAAGATGATAAGGTATTGAAGCTATTGCAAACTAGAAGATGGTGTTCGAGAGTGTATGAGAAAATTTAGGATCACTATTTTGTTGTCTTAGAACTATGTCAAGTGAGTGATAAAAATCGGAGTCAATTCTAAGTAGAAGCTTAGCAAATTTGAAAGTGGGTTATTTCATGTAAGTTGCAGCTTGTAGAGGAGTCAAGTAGGTGCTTGATCACATATTGAAGTTGGTGCTTCATGTTGAGTGGGTGCTCAACAAACTTGTAACCTTTGTAATCTTTCATTGGACAATCAATCCAACATAGTGCATTGGTTTAGTGGGTTTTTTCCCATCTTGGGTTTCCCACTTTAAATCATGTCTTCCTATGTGTTTTTCTTGTTGATTGCATGTGAATTGTGTGGTTTCTTCTTCATAACAAGTTGAAACAAATTGATTTGTTTTGAATTGTAATTCAAAGGTTGAATTTACACTGATTCACCCCTCCTCTCAGTGTCCTGATTTCCAACAGATGTAGTAGTAGGGTTGCAAATTTAGGTCTCTTAGGTCTAACATCTATTTGCTTTGTATATGGTAACTTAACATGATTCATTCGAGTCGTGCCATGACCATACATGGACACTAAGAGTTTATGATATGCAATGACAAAGTAGTAAGTCCAAGCGTGTTTAAAGGGTGAAACACCCATATAGATTGACTAAGAAAGGAAAGTTATGAAGAAGTGGATGTTTTATTTACTTGGAAAGGAGTGTAAGTCAATTGTTCATATTGTGTTGATTTGTTGTTGATGTACGCATTACGTGTAAGCAAAGCGACCTAGACTATATAATTATATATGTATTTATATTCAATTGCAAACAAATGTTATTATGATTAAGCCACTAAAATATTATATATGATCTATGTGCTTAAAGGCCTAAAACATTTGATTGTTGTATCTATTTGAGATGGCTACTTTGGGAAAAAGAGGGGAAACTTGGTGTAATCTCTCTCTCTCTTTTAAGTTGCGTTTGTCATGACTTGATTTTACACGGCGTTTCTCCCATTACTAAGATCATGGTTGGGTGGGGAAGGACCACAAGCAGGATCATGTTGACCATTCTAGGCGGTGGCTTATGAGGATAAAATTACTTATTTATATTTTCATGTTGCTTTTTCGAAAGGACATGTTATAATTATCACTTGTAAGTTTATGCATTACGAGATTACGTATTAAATTATGTGTTATATTAGAGAAAGATAACTTGCTTGATGGATGAGGAAGTATGAAATGTCGATTATTGTATACAAATTATTATGATGCATTTTCATATTGTATTAAAATAAATAAAGTAATGATTTAGAAATAAGAAACAAAAGGTGTAATTTATTGTGAAACATAATAAATTACTTTAAAACATTATTATGAAAGAAGAGATTATTTGGTTCCTTTATTGAGGTATCAAATGTCATTTTTGTAGGCGTGGTAAACTATCGATTGTTAAGTCATATTTATGAAAATCACACGAGTTATATTTGCCCACTTGACTTAATAAATTAAGTGAACATATGAAAAGTTGAAAACATAAGTAAACAAATAGGAACCACTTCCCTAACTACAAACTCTTAAGTTGAACACATTTAATGAGGGAAAAGAAAAAATTAAGGTCCATTTTTGGGGTCCTTGTATGACCGAGGACACAATCATTATAATCTCAATTAGTTAGATGCCCCTAATGTAGGTATGCCCCTAATTCGATATACATCATTGGGTTAAAGGATTGTAAGAAGTTCCAAGATGCTAAAGATATGGTTTGATTAAGCTTATTGTGTAAAATCTCCGCAACGTAGAGTCTTTAGGTTGTAGAAATAATAAGTTGCGTGATGTCCACGGGTCAAACTATTCGTAAGCATTAGATCCAGATTACAAATCTCGAGTGTGAAAGAGCGTAGAGTGCTAAATATGAATGACCTTAAAGCTCAAATCTATGCAATGATTGAACAAGTCACATACAATACTTGATTTTGTATTTTCATAATATTGTATTGTTTTTGCATTTTATGCAATTAACTCCGATTTTACTAGGTCAAATCTTTATTGGATATACATATTACATTTTTATGGGTATATGTACTAGATTCTTGATGAAAATGACTTTCCTTTAAAACAAATATTTTACATGAATAATGAATGCAATACCTATAAATGCTACTCTTTGGTTTAGATATCTCGAAATACATTCATAAAAGTTGATATTTACACATCATTCTCAAGGTGCCTTGCTTATTTTTGTCGAAACCCAACATAGTAGTTTTGCAATTAATATCTCTCAACATTCTTAGATGTGTATTTAAGATATTTAAGTATAAAAATTAATTACGTAGAGAGATATAACCATAGTGATGTATCAAGGGGGTGGGAGGAGCGTGTGTAATCTTGTGAGAAATTGATAAAAATGTCTCACCGAACTCCAACATCCATTCAATTGCTATAGAGTAGTTTTTCTTCTTACTTTGAAAGGTGATAAAAAGCGTGATATCTTAAATATACAATAGAATTCGATATCCATTTTTATTCAAGCGTTACAATTAAATTGAGGTCATCCCTCACCTACCATCATAGAATTGCCTCTAGGGCTCTAAAATTCTCCGCCATTCATTTCTCCATTTTGTTTGATTTATGTTTAATGATTTTTGGCGCCCTTGTAATCCGAAATACACAAAGTTCCTCTAATTTGATTGGCCCGTGGCGGAAAACATTTCAAAAAATTCGAAAGTTAAAATTTGATTATAACATTTGTTCGCGGGACACATTGGCTTTTTAAAAACTCCCGATATAATAGCCAAAACATGCTCTGTAAATCTCACAATCTTCCCTCCAAAACATCTCCTTCTGTATTTTTCGTTTGTTTCATGGTTTTGGGGATGCGATGGAGACGCTTCCAAGGATAACTCGGCGCACGGCTCAGAAGCTGCTCAAGGAGAAATCCCTGCCAAATCGTCTGCAGAGGCTCACGACCGGCGGTTTCAAAAGAAAGGCAGTATTTCTCCCTCACCGAAAATAAACGAAGAAAGCGCGTCCATGTCATTTCTCCCTCAACTGATGCCAAATCTGTAGAGGAGGAGGCTCAGCTGAAAATGGGTAAGATCAATTTGTCAGAATATTTTGTTGGTAATGAAGAGGTTCAGATTTTCGTGGAACTGCCTGTGGATCAAGCTAATACGCTTGAAATGATTGCAGAGATTAAGGAATTTGGAAGTCTGGAAGGGTTGTCACATGACGGGGATCATGAGCCGGTAGCAGAGTTGGCCGAGGAGAGTGTTTTGGATTGCGGGCTAAATGGGGAGAATGAGTATCTTTCGTTTGAGTTTCGGCCTTTTATTTTGAACCTGGCGTTTGATACTGATTCGGAGGATCAGAATACAATGAATTTGAGTAAAATGGCGGAAGGGGAATTGCAGATGGATGATGAACACGCCGTAACTTCGAAACCCTCAAAGTTTTCTGAAGAGTTGGACTCTGTACAGAGTGATGTTGTGCAAGTGTTTGATAAAATGCCTGTAAGGGATGTAGAAATTGCTCAAGCGACTGACATGGAAATGCCCGACGCTCAAGTGCTGGATAAAATGGCTCCGAGAAAAACTACAGATGCTCAAGTGTTTGACGAAATGAATAAAATAAAAATGGCTGATGCCCAAGTGTTTGACGATATGAATAAAATAGAAATGGCTGATGCTCAAGTCTTACATGAAATGCGCAAAGGGAAAACAGCAGATGTCCAGACTTTAAATGGTAGTTGTTCTTTGCTGGGACATGTTAAAGAAGAACCCGAGATTGAGGGAAGTTTCCCGGGCTTAGATTCCCACAAGGGCACTGTGGAAAAAGAGGGAACTTGCAATTTGGAACAGTTGAAGGGGCTTCGCAGAGTCGGTCCCGGCTCGAAATGGTTGTATTCTGGAAGTAGATTCGCAGCATTCTTGCGATCGGCTGTCGGGGTGATCGACCTTGATGCTGATGAGCATTTGTCCCAAAATCAAGGAAAAGCTGCTGCTAAACAGAAGCTTGACGCAGTCGAAGGTGTATGCAATGTTGCTTCTCCACCGAAAAAGCAGTCAGCAAGGTTCCCAGGCAAAAGAAAAGTGGTAAGTTGGATTTTTCATTTTTTTGGTTGATTTATTTTTCTGCTAGATTGGTAAGTACACAAGCTCTGGAGGAGTGCACCACGAGGCTTAGGATGTGATCATCACACCCACACCAAGGGTCTCTATTCCTCCAAAATCTGCTGGGCACTTGTGAGCATCTGACATGAACACATGTACCCATATTACCCGCATTACCTGCAGACCACAGATGAACCCTTATATTTTATTCTGTTGCTTGATTTGCATCTATTTTTTTAGCAAAGAAAAAGTGAGTATACTGGGTTCTTATTTAGCTTGTAGATCGAAATAATTGTCCTTAGCAACTGGGCGTGTGGTGTTTTTAGTTTGATGTCACGTATCCTATGGAGTTTGCACTAATCGGTTAAGAATCCCATACCCGAGTGATTCTATTCCTCGCTAATATGCTATCATGGGTAACCAAATTGTACTCATCATCATGGCATTGCTCCAACCTTAACACTATACCATGATCTGCATGCCCCTATTTATTTAATCAGTTGTTGTCCTCCTAGTATCGCAACAATTTCTTTAATCAATAAACCTAAAAGTAGATGGTGTGGGAAAAGCACATAATGTACAGATTTAGAAGACGCCCTTGGCAGTAGGGCACATGGTATTTGTTTTTAGTTATGTAGCATGATTTTCAGGGTTTTAGTATTGCCTGCCATATTGCTATCTGTGGTGCCACAATCTGGCTGTTCTGTTTAGAGGATAAATTCTAATGAAATTACAAACCCAGGACTATACCCTAGCAGCCATTTTAATTTAAAGGTATTTTTTTTTTTTTGAAATTCCTGTGATGTTTGGTTTGATAATATTGAATAATTGTTCAGGCGCTTTCTCCAAGTTCACAGTTTAAACTTTTGGAAGCCTCCAAAAGCAGTAGCTACAGAAGAATGTTGCCTTTTTGCACTGAACTGGCAAAAGACCTTGCAAGTAAGAGTTGATATATGACTGCATTTTTAGGTTTGCTTTGTTGCTTAGTTTGAAAACTAGAGGTTAGTTGAATACATTGCATTCTGACATTCTGAAACCCGTGTGCTCTGTTTCAGTGACTTCTTCAGCCCAATCTACCCCAAAAATGCTACCAACAGCAGACTGCATAGCCCCTAAAGCATGTGATATGTGTACTCACAAAGGTTTAACCAGGAAATCTTTGCTCCTTGAACATATAAAGGATGAAGACAGTGAAAGTGATTTGGAATTTGTCACATGTGATCAAGGTTTGAGCAGTGGGCCTATATCCAGGGCACATGTTGAGCCTGATCAAAATGGAATCCAAAAAGAGTTGCCTACCAGCCATGAAGAAATGAGCAGGGAGCCTCAGTGCAACGGGTGTGTTAAGCTTGAAATAAGTGAGAGTCGATTGGAGTCTTCCTCAGTGATGAATATATGACAATGGAGCCTCCATGCATAGGGCAAGTTAAGGTTGAAGAAAATAGTAGTCCGATGGAACTGGCCTCCAGTGACGAGGACAAGAAGAAAAAAAGCCTTTGTCTGCTGGAAATGTTACATTCAAACAAAATGGGTTTCAGATGGAGTTTGTCCCAAGCAATGAGGAGTTTAGCAGGAGCCTTTGGCTACCAAACATGCAAAGCTAAAAGACAATGTAAGTCACTCAGTGTCAGCCATTAATAATGTTCTGAGAAGTGCAGGGTTGTCCATTGGGCATGTTAAGCTTGAACAAAGTGCAAGTCAAATAGAGTCAGTTCCTAGTGACCAATGTCTTAGCAGGAAATCACTTTTGTTGAACATGTGGATCACGGACAAAATGGAAATCAGCCAGAATCAGCTACCAGTGATAATAGTTTGAGCAAGGAATCTTTCTTCAATACAGCTGTTGAGCCTGAACAAACTGAATGCCAATTGAAGAACTCTAACCGGCTGGAGTCATCCCCTGCTTGTCATTTGTATGGTCCCTCTGACCTTGGAAAAATGTTGTAAGCCAGTCCTCCAGCCAGACCATCTCTTTACTGTTTTCCAATGGGCAGTGTCTTTCTCCACCCCGATGAAAAAATCCCCACCAATGGATGCAGATAACACGAGTATAATTGATGACAAATTACCTTCTCTATCTCTGTCTGGTTCTGCTGATTTTACTTTGTTTGCAACTCATGGTGAACTTCCCTCTCCCTTACACACGCCTGCATCAGTGCCTTCTAAGGGAATCCTAAAAGTAAGCCCTCGTTCATGCAAGGGAGTATGCTTGTGCCCAGATTGTGCATCATTTCGTCTTCAAGCTGAGAGGGCATCCGAATTCTCTGAACGGCAGTTGCGAGAAACAGAAGCACTAGCAGTGGCATTGATGAATGAACTTGCCAATGTGCGAAATGTGATGGACAAATCTTTGATTACAAATCCTAAAGGAGCTCGGATTTTTATTCCATACCACATTCACAGGTACAATCTTCAAATGCCAGGGTGTTTAATTATGTTTCCCGGCAATTTGTGATGCCACTGCTTTTTTTTTTCTCTGGTTATTAGCCTTATACTGTTATCAAGTTGGATAAAAGCTTGGTATGCATACATTGTGAACCTGGTGAAAGTAGGTGTGTTTGACCCCTTTCATTAGCGGTAGCACAATGGCCTTATATGAATTGTTTTTAGCAAGAATATATGTTGAACAATAGAATATTATAAGTTTAATCAAACTACTTAATTGCAGTTGAAAGATGCTTCTAAGAGTGCTCTAAGGGCAGAAGAGACAGCCAGAAGCCAACTTGTTCAAATGACCCGTAATTGTAATCTTCATTGCAAAATTCTGGTGAGCAAATTGCCCTAGTTAATGTGTCCTCCAATGTAATTGTGCACAAGTCATGATTTATTCCCTTCCCTTTTTCTTCTATAATTGGGTGTTTATTCATGAATATGACAGCAATTTGGGCTAGGAAGACACACATTCTAACGTGTTTATGTTGTGTATGATTGCAGCGTATGCAACAGCGGAAAGTTAAATTTGCAGATAAGGTTGAAGTGAAGATGTTCAAATCAGAATAATTTATTTATGTAGAGTGATTTCAAAGGAATCTGTTATTGGGACAGATACTGTACAGCCAGTGTCTTTTCTCATGTTTATTTCTTTTAGAATTACATATAGAAGGTGTAATGGAAGAGTTGATCTTAACAAGACATCCAGCAGTTGCTGATTTGGCCCTTTTTAGCTTGATTGGTATGGTGATTCTTCATTATAACTTGCCAAAAATCTTCTCCCCCCCACCATTGCATGTCCTAAATAAAATTCATCTAAGATATTGAATGGAATTAAATTTGCTGCTGTTACATTGAAAACCTAATCTCAAGTTCTGTTTCTTTTTGCATCTCTTTTTGGTTCTGGTTATTTTCAAATTTTGTTGGGTTTCTCACAATTAAAACCTTGGTAGCTACTATTGGCACTCTATGTTATGACTCCAGATGCATTAAGGAGGATGAATAATTGCTTTACTAATGCTCGAGCTATGATAAAATGTATCCTGGGATGCAGTGCATAAAGGATTGCAGTTTGATATGTAAACGACAATTTGTGAAATATCAAATGTCTTATTCACGGATATGTCTGATTTTTCAATTGTGGTTTGAATGGTTCCATACACATTGGCCTATCAAAACATGTGCAAATAATTTTATGTAGTCAATTGGCACAATGTTTGCTCAGTTGAATACAAGTACATGGGAATATGTGATGGAGTCCTCTATGCTGGTCTTAAGCTTGCATTTTATGGTGTCTGCTGTATGAATTTTAAAGGAAATCATATAATGACCGACTCCTGAATTCTACACTAGGGGATACTTCTGTAAGTGTTTGTTAACTCCTTTTAGGGTGTTATCTGCTCATTCTGTTTAGTTCTAAGTTGCCGAAATGGCAGACGGGCCTCGAGAGCGGGTACGGGAGCAGCAGGGAGTGGGAGCGGTGATGGGAGCGGCGTGGGAGTGGGCAGGGAGCGGCGTGGGAGTGGGCAGGGAGCGGCCAGAGGCCTGCGGAAATGGCCGGGTACGGAACAGGCCGTACCCGGCCGTTTCCGCAGGCCTCTGGCCGCTCCCAATAGCAAAAAACTCATTTTCTCCTTTTTTTTCTTCTTGAATCGTGTTTTTTCTTTTTTTTGGATTTTTGGTGAAGAAAACACAAGTAGAGAAAAAAATTTGCCATTTTTGGAAAGGGTCGGGAAGATGTAGCAACAAAAACTTGCATGAGCCATAACTTTCATTCTGTGGCTCCGTTTCAGGTGCCGTTTTCTCTAAAAGTGTATATTTTCTCAAGCTCTATGCATTGATGGCAATATTTTTCTTATTTTCATAAAATCCATTTTTGCACCTTTTTGGACCAAGCAACTTCTTGCAATCTTCTGAAAGAATCACGAGCTTTGATCGCTTGTAGACAGATTAGTAATTAAAAATTCAACTATGCGAGTATTCTAACTATGGTATATACAACTTATACAATATATTGTACATTGTATACATTTATATAAAATATATTATTTAATTTTATACAATCTATAACATACACTATAAATTTAATTTTATTCGTTTTGTATATATTGTACATTATTATAAATTTATAGTTAATAGTATAACTTGTTTTTATATACATAATATGTGGTTTATAATTAAATTCCGATTTAGAAGGCTGAGATTTATATATTTTTTAATTTTTATATAGTTTTTGTATTGCTTTATTCTATGCCATATCGGGGTCAAAAAAATTGCCGTTTTTGTGTATTAGATACCGCTCTTGCCCCCGTATCCAAAACGTTTGGCTACTTAGGTTTGGTTCTGTTTTGATTTTGAAATTTAGACTTTCCTTTCAAAAGCTCTTCAAGTGCTTACACCTAATAGAAAAGGATTTTGCAGCCTTGCTAAGGTTAGAAGTTTAATAATCTCACTTGTGCAACTAACAAGAGGATTTGCCAAGTTTCTATGACGACTCATAATAAATGCAGTCTTTGTTTTTGATTAATGTTTCATGGTCGATTTTTTCTTCAACTTCGGATAAACTGTAAGTGTCTTTGAATGAATTACCTATTGGCTAAAATTTGAAACAAGTTTGCAAGGGATTTTGCCCAAAAACAGTTTGTCATTATTAACTCTCGTCCTTCTTGATCCTTAACAAGCATGGAGATTTTGTAGCTGATTCATCAACATGGATCTTTTAAGCATTCATATCAAGATTGATTTAGTTTGATTCACTTGCTAATTATGCCCATAGGCATTCTACAATGGTAGCAAGAGGTGGGATGTAAAAGAGGGGGCGGCGAGGGACGGGATGGTGGTGCAAATAAATGTACTTGAAAAATTAGTTATAAAAAAATGTATAAGGAACAACAAATGAAACTTTTAAATACTAAACACATTGCATTGAATAGTGAAAATGCCAAATATCAATATATTAATATTTATATTCAAAATGATGATTACATTCAAAATTCAAATAATTGGCTAGTGGCTCAATGCAATGAAGATTTGACATTTTCCTTAACTCTTGTTGTTACTTAATGCTAATGCTCTCACTCTTGTTTGCTAATGGTATTGCTCTCACTCTTGCTTGCTAATGCTCCCACCCTCGCATTTTTGCTTGTTAATGCTCTCACCCTCTCACTCTTGCTTGTTAATGCTTTCACTCTTGCTTTGATTTTTTGATTGTGATTTGGAGTGAGGGTGTAACTCTTATTTATAGTTTGTTTTGGAGTGCTTAGGGGGTGGGTGGGGCCCATTAAGTATTAGGTTTAGGGTTGGGGGTCCAACTTTTTAAAACAAATTGAATTAAAAAAACTTTAAAGATAACTTATGTTGTTGGGGATGTTTTGGGAGTTTTGGGATGACCTAAGAGACTTCTAGAAGTCTCCAAGGCATCCTGGGACGACCCAAAGTCCCTAAAAAATGGGGATGTCTTAGAAATGTCTCCTCTTTGAGGCAAACATTTTTGGGGATGCCCCTAAGGTGTTGGTGGGATGGGGGGGGCGAGGGTGTCTTCTTGGAGTCTCGAGTCTCTAGGACAATAAATTTGTGGGAGGGGGATGGGCGTCTTTGTGGAACATTGGTTTGCTTTTATCTTTATTTTAAATTTGACTTCCATTTGACCAATACTTAATATAATTTTTTAATCTAAGAGAAGTGTTTTGAGAAACAAAAATATCTTGACTATGTGATAGAGTTTAGGTTTTTTTTTGTTTGAAATAATTGTTCGGGACCACAATAATGTATTTAGATGGATGCCATTTGTCACTAGTATGTGGGAAATTAGTAAAGAGTAATGCAAAAATGTTTGCCTTATAGGATTACTCATTAGTCGTAGATACACTCACACTAATTTGATAGGCTTGATGACCATGGTAAAAGGTTTTGCAATGTGCTACCACTAATAGTTGGATCTAAGACGATTATGCAACACGGTTCCTAATTTTACTCCATAATGATGCATTTGAGATGTTACTTGGATGACAATTGATACATAAGATGTGAGCCATCCTTTCTACAAGACGTAAGCACTTAAAATATACGCATAACAACAAGGTGGCCATAGTCAAGGTGTTCCTTATGAGTACTCAATTAAACTTGAGATGTTATATATTGTGCCTTAGTGGATGGTGTTACAACCTTAGTGATTTATTCAAGTACAATATTCACAACCAATTTTAATTCACTCTTAATAACCAATCAACTTAAATCAACAACTAATTCTCTTATGTCAACACCCATTCAAATGCATTATTGGCCACCTATTTGAGTTCAACCTATAATGTATTCTATGATGGTATTACAGTAACCTCATGAGTGTGTTAAATGAGGAACATTGATGCATTCTCCATCTAAACAATAGATTCCGTAGATTATTATGACTATCGGGGTTGTGCAACACATAAACAATCATACCGGAGTATGGATGATTTAAGTTTCTATATGGTAGCGACCATTTATTAGACTTTGATAGTGATACATCTGCTATTCCTCACTCATGGCATGTGATGTTTACAATTATTGATATCATATCTTTACATGATCATTCCATTGATGGGATCATGGGTTAGTATATAAACTATCTTTTTTATGTCGACTTCGACCACGTAGATTATTGTACATGTTTTCTTGCTTATTTTCTTCACTTATGAAGAGAATCGATTCAATAAACAAATAAACGAGAAACTATACTTAACAAAATATTCAAGATAAACAGAGAAACACAAATGACATACATAAGATTTATCTTGAGAAACACTTTCGGGAAAAAACCCAACACAATAACTTCTCTCTTATTGCATTAACTTTATTGTTTACAATTCAATAATGTACTTCTAAGTTCTGCTCTACCCCGCTACATGTCTTTTACAATACAATGGGTACCAAAACCATGGGCTAACAAAACAATCCATAACGGTTCCCCATTAGTCATGGATTATGACACCACCTATTTACATTTATAGATAAACACTCACATATATATACTCTCGGGAAAATAGGGATCCCAAATTTTTTTCTCGGGGCTTGGACCTTCGCTAATGCTCGTGGTAGAGGTGTACAATACTCCTAGGTATACAATATGCAAAATATACAACATATTCTAACATTGATGACATTCATTGAGTTGATTGATGATTCCTCTATTCTTCCATTTTGACATTGACAATTGTATTTTTCTTGATTGACTATTATTCTAGCCCCTTGGATTTGAATTGCTTTATATGTTTCATTTGCCCCTTGTCACTTTGATTATTTGTCGCATTCTAAATATTTACATCAATTACTCAACGATGACATGTGCATACCCATTTATTGAGGTACCCTATTTCTAGTGAACATTGACATATGAGGAAAACTCAAATTATCCATAAGCCTTCCTAGCATTCTATTTTTGCAACCTTTGCCCTTTGGCTCATGTTTGATTAATTTATCCCTTGGCTTCTCTTATATAGTTTCCACTTGGTGCTTATTTCCTCAATTGACATACTTGGCTTTTGTTGAAATATATTCAAAATACAAAATTAGGAGTCATGCACTACTTGTTTATGAGTACATAATTACATAGTGTTGGTTATTATCTCATATGTTGATTTACATATCCTTTTATATGCACATTTCTTTTCACAATATAATTGAGCTTAGATGTAGGACACACATACTACACATGGTTATCGACATACAAATGTATGTGTTTTCACCCTTTTTGGGTTTGATTAGGGTTTTACAACTATAATCAAATAAAGAATGAAAGAGCAAGATGACATGGGGTTATTCTGACTAATTAACTTCCAACATTAACCATTCAATATCATAATAATGCATTAATACTTGCAAAAATGTATACGATACGATACAAACACTTAAATACATAGGATTCGAGTGTACTTGGCTGATTGCAAGTGATTCTAGGCTGATCTGGGTGATCTAGATGATGAAGCAGGGGTTTGTGGACTGTGCGGTGCTTCGGAAATGGGATTGTGAGTGAAGATCTCTTGGGGTAGGAATGTACTGTAGGGTAGGAATTTCTATATGGTCTTGTCCTCTTCATATGGTTTTGCACTTGTTCGAAGCTGTGGTATGTGACTTTTTGGGTTTGTCGCTTATTTGATTCACTTTTATTCTTGTGTTTGGTCACTTTTGATCACTATGAAGGTCTTTGAATACTCGCTCGGTCCTTCAAACCATAACCATGGATGAAGTCATGCAAAACAAACATTAGTTAGGTTGCGGGAACCCTTCTACATCACCGATGTCGGCACTACTCGAAGAGGCCTCAAACCACACGTCGTTCTCCACCTAGCATGTGATATCTAGCTATAGTGCAATCAAATTTGACATCCTTTCTTTGAAAATGCTTGACTTGAGTTTCTCTCTTGCCAATCTACTTGAGTGGGTGACTTTGAGTGCTTGCAAATGTAGGAATCAGTTCCCTAGACCTAATGGAAAGCTTCAGACTTGTAGATAGTGTTGCCCTAATGAATGTGAAAAGGTATTTTTGAGTGTAGGGAGTTTTGGGTTCCTTTTGTGCTAGCTTTTTAATAGGAGTCCATAAGAGTGCTTCCTTGTTCAAATGAGGTGAGTTTCACTTGCTTAGATATGCTTCCGAAGGCGATTTAAGTTGGAAAGGATGACTAAGAGGAATTAAGTGACCCAAAGAATAATGTGCAATGGGAAACTAGGGACCAAAGTGAGTTGGGTCAAGACCGTACAATACAATCAAGACCGTATAGATGTTCTTGTCCCTATTGTACATTTTTAACCTAGGAGTGCTACTATGTAATGTGAAGTTTGAAATCTGATAAGTGGAGTTTATTATCGCGTTTCATGTATTCACTTCTCAGAAACCACCGATAGATGAGTGTGTAAGATCAAACAAGTTAGACAATAGACCTAGGGATGTACAAGATGAGAATGGGTAGAGTGCAGTTGTTTGAGCAAGAGAGCAATGTTAAGAACAACAATGTCAAAGAGTAGAATTACCAAATTTGAGTGTCTACAATATGACATTACTCAAAGTGGGGGAAACCATTCCACATTGGAGGTGTTTCCCATGCGGGGGGCATCTTAGTTATTATTTCAGGTTTAATCTTTTCATATTAGACCATTTACCATATTTAGCTACTTAGAATGCTTACACGACTTTCCCTTGCTTATATGAATTTGCATGCTTATGGATGTTGCATAATATTATATATGATGATATTATTGCTTATGCATGCTTATATTGCTTGTCACATGATTTAATTGTTGATCATTAACAAGTGAATGATCTTTGCTTATGATTACACTGATTGATTCCTTGATTATGAGTGTGATTCTATTGATTGGTCACATGTAAATCGCGTCTAATGATTATATTCATTACTTCATGATGAATTTTATTGATCGCATTTTGCTAATACTTATGGGAATATTGTATCAAGTCTCGTGTGTGAGAAGATCCTCTAGTCCATGTTGTGGCTATGTCGTGTTGTGTTAGGGTCATGCCCAAATCAAGCCAAGTTAATGTCATCTCATATATTTTTGTGTGCATTTTGATCGTGATATTTATTACAACACTTTCACTATGATTGCCTACTAGTGCCTATTTTGATTATATAATATGCTATCATATGTTTGGTTACTTTATGTATATCACATAAGTTATTGCTAGTGCTTATATTATCATGATTCATATCATACATCTATTAGGGAACATATATTACTATGTATTTCATTTCCATATCTTTCTTGACACTTGTTTATATATCTAGTCATGCTTTAATGATGATACCTTATATGCTACTAACACTCGTTAATTCCCTTGATTTGGATTGCATGTTATATGCATGCTTTCATATGATCAAGATATTGCTATATTTACATACCCTACATTGTTCCATATACATGCTTTACATGGCTTAGTACTTGTATTTTCATATACATGATAACACAAGGTGCAATTGATTATTTCTTGTGAGATAAATGGAGGGACACATCCCCTAACTCAAAAGAGGGAAATAAATGGGATGATTCAAATATTCAAACAATGTGAATTAGAGTATACCGGTGGTTTCTTATGCCTTTAAGAGACCTAAAAACCAATACTTTTGAGAGGTCATACCACTTTATTGAGACTACGAGTTTTGTTCAAACCGAAAAGTGGGATATTCAAATAGTTGTGATCGAAATTCAAATTTGCATTTTTAAATACGATATTTGTTACCCAAACCTAGAAAATCTTATTAAAATCTTTGTGAAATAATAGCTCGAGGACTTTCCTTAATCGAGGTCAAATTTTTGTCACTTTTCTAGCTAGGAAGTGAGCTTTCATTGATTATTAGGGTATAAACGGTGGGTGAAATTGATCCCGTATAGTGTTTAGGGACCTAAAACCTACTTCTACTTCTATATGATAAGGATTTTATTTGTGGTTTGTCCCTAATGGATATCTACAACTCCATTACGATTCTTACTGCAGATGCACCCCAAGGCATCTATCTCAAAAATTGTGCAACCTTTAATACACCTCTCTAGTTTAATGGTTATGTGGGGCATGTTCACCTCACAACTCTCTATAAAAATATAAACAAAGTAACATCATAGTTCACATACCACTATGTTTATTTGTTCCTTTTCTCTTTCAAAATTTAAATATTCATAATTCAAGTGTTTCAAAGCGCTTTATCAAATATCGATCCTATTGCATTTCATGTGTTTTTCAAGTATGTACATGAGATTGCTCAACACTTTCAATTTAGAAAAGTCACATGTCAATGCCACACAAACACTTTTCTTCTTATTTTCACTTTAAAATTTTAGATTTCAAATTTAAAATAGTAGATTATAGGGATAAATTAAGTAATACCCTAATCGGCCCAAGGAAGTTGGAAACATCAACAATTACACCTTTTATGCAATCAAGCTAGTAGCAATTAATTGAATTTTTTCATACATTTCCACCTTTTGATTGAAGTTTCAATTTTACTAGGTCAACCTTATTTTATCAATCTCCATTATCAAAATCACTTAGTCTATAAAAGAACCTCCTTAACACCTATACAAAGTTCTTTCTTTTTTGAGTTTTCAATCTCCAGGTAGTATCACAAGTATATGGACTATTTTATACATGATACTATCTCTTGTTGAGTATTGTTCACGGTGTCGACCAACTTCACGTGATAGTGTACTTTGTGTTCCTAAAGACTAGTTCTTCAATTTGGGAACCTTAATAGGTCAACTAAGGGATGAATTTTAGGTTGGCATTAGGTGGTAAGTTGATGAGTGTAATCATACATAAGTAGATTCACTAAAGGCTCGCAAAATAAGAATCACCTACACACATCAATAGGCATTCCCTTTGAGATCATTACAAAGGATTTACACTCATCCTATATTGCTCACGAGTAGGCCTAGGTAGTCCATGCGATAAATCTAAATTACGAGGTCAAATTTGGATGTCGTTAAGTGCCTTGTGGAAAGTGAAAGAAAATCTTATATTGCATACTCAAATTCTTATTTTCATTTATGTAGGATTGAGGGAAACATACACTATCTTCATTTCTCTTTATAACATTGATATATAGTGCAATGCTAACTCACATTAGGGAAATGATGAAGTTGGCATAGCCTAATAAATTCAAACACATTTCACTTTGATTGTTGTTTGAGTGCATTATTAGGGTTTGGAAAAATAACATCCTGACTCTATATCATCACATCAAAGTGTACAAGAGGAACTATAAAATATAGAAGCCAAGATAGAGATGAACTCACAACTATAAATTCAAGTCATTATGAGCATCCCATGATAATTTAATTACCCCTATCTACACGATATTGACCACATACCCTATTGTTGACAATATTATCTAAATTTTGATGATCATGTCTAAGATAGAATTTCACAACACTAATATTTCAGTACCTTCTTACGATTGTCTCCTAAACCTATTTCCACCTTCCATGATCCCTGTTGTACTTAGCCATTTGTGGAAACAAGTTAGATTGTTCCATTCTACTTCACTTTGTAAATTTTACTATTTTTAGACTTCCCATAATTTTCCAATTACTCTAGTTAGATATGCTTAGGAATATTTATATTCTATAATTTTAAACACCCATAATTTTTACGTACTCAATGATTTTGATTTCAAATAATTATAACTACTATCCATGGTTGTCCTAATAACATGCAACATATGCCTTTGTTGGAAAAGAATGAAACCAAGTAGTAATAGCTTTAGGTCTTACCATAATTGGTATCACAATTCCCATAAAAGGGTTATGCCATTTTCCATCACAACATTTTACCATGACACGTGTACCAATGAAGTCTCTATGGTGTCCAAAGGATAGTAAGTAGTCTTGTAGTTCATATATTTTCACTCGATCTATTATCCACCATGACTATAAGATGTGAATCAATGAAGACACATATCAATAAAGATGTGTTAGTGAAGTCATCATCAAGGATCTCATGGTCACCAAATGCAATCATAGGTCATTGTAATTACACATATGTAAGCATAGAAACAATTCCATCAATGGGATAAGCCATACCATCTTTAGTATTAGAAGCACTTGGAGGAGGATGTGCATGATATGTCAAATGTACGTTAGGATTTGTATCAATGTTTTACATCACATAGTTTGAATAGGGATTAATGAGTATCTTGTGCTTTTGATTAGCTTATGAAATTGATGTGTTTTCATCATTGAGATCACTTTGTCATTGTTCTCAATAATACCTTGGATCTTATGCTTTAAGCCAAAATATTTTTGGTTGAATTTCATGTGCATTTATATTAATTGCAATATATATTGATACTAAAGATTGTAGATTTTGGCTTAGTCATGTCAACATTTATAGGTGGAGAAGGTAGATGATATTTCACCCATGTAACCTTAATAATACCTTATGAGGGGGTTAAGATAAACTCATGAATTTACTTTTTTGAGGAGTCAAAAGGATAAACCTATTAATAGGGTGTAATCAGACTTAGCTTTGTTTTTTATTCATATTTTGAATTTATCTTGAATATGTGAGAGGATTGTTCCCATATTTTAACTTGATTATAACAATGATATTTTCTTCATGCGGTTTGATCGAGTGACACATATTGTCAAAAGATTGGAAACAATCAAATAAGATTCATTCTCTAATAGTTGGAAGCGAGATTTGAGAAAGAAATGTCTCATAAGACATTGTCACCATGTTATTTGAAATTTTGAAATATTCCTATATCAGCATACATAGTCACCAATATGCTTAGTAGCTCCTTGTTTAAGTTGTAAAATTTGAGCACATGATACCTTTTGAATAAAAATGATTAATAAATGGGCCAAAACATTTCCAACCAAAGGGTTGAAGGCATACACCCAACCTTGAGCAAGGGTGTAAAACCATCTTAATGCATAGCTCTACGAGGCTCTTTGGGAAAACTTTGGAAGTTACTAGTATAGTCTAAACATGTTGCATGAAATGTATCAATATGTTTATATGCACTAATTTTAGCAAAAAACTTGAAATGGTCATATCTTTTGATTTGGGTGTCCTTTTTTTTTGAAACCACTTGTTTTGATGAGACGAATGCACAAGTCAACATACCCTACCGGTTGGAGCCATTTTTGGCACATTTTGGGCCCAAAATCCACCATATGGGGGCCAAAAATTAGGATTTAAGTTATAGTTTAGTTTTTTCCTATTTTAGGGCATTAGTTAATTTTAGTCTCTTGAATGCATAGTAGGTTAGAAATTTGGCAATTCCTCTAATTTAGGCATGTAGAAGATGCATGGAAATTTTCGTGCCCATACGAATAAGCATGCAAACTTACTAAGAATAGTAGGTTCTAGTAAACTGCTAAAAATAGTAAATTTCGCCACCTAGAGTAGATTTAGTCAAAGATAGTTAGAGTTTTCTTGGAAAATCAAGTTGGGAGTTGTTTTCTTATTTATGAAGCATTGTAATTCATGATTGAATAACGAAGAAGAATATTTATTTTCTTTGAGTTCAAGATATTTGTAGTATATTGAGTGTGTGTTACAGTTTGGCTACATTATCTGGTATTAGAGTGAGTTTGAGTCTTGGTGAAGAAAAAAAAACAATGGTAGGAAGAGGAAGAGGAAGAGGAGGTGATATTACCTAGATGAAATCAAGTTGTTGAGCTTGTTGTGATTATAGCCCAAAGAGGAAATCAAGGTGGAGATGAAACAAATGAAGAAGAAGTTTGTGAAGAGGAGGAAGCACAAGGACCACCCTTAGCTTTTGAAGAAAGGATGCTTGAGCATTAGAAGGAAAGACTGATAGGATAAGAGTTGATGTTTCAAAATCTGGTGGTAGCCTAAAACTGGAGGAGCTGATAGATTGGTTGACTGACATGGGATTTTTTTTGAGTGGAAGGCTATGTCAGAGGAAAAGAAGGTAAAATTTGCATGCATGAAATTAAAATTCCATGCTATGTTATGGTGAGATCACCTACAAAAGGAACAGTTAAGAAAGGGGAAAGAAAGAATTAAGACCTGGAGTAAGATGGAGAAGAAGCTAAAAGAAAAATTTCTCCTGTAGATTATGCACAAACCCTTTACAAGAGGTTTCAGAATCTCAGACAGAACTTACAAACCATGCAAGAATACACAAATGAGTTTTACAAGTTGTCCATTCATGTAGAGCATGAAGAAACTGAGGAAAAATGGCTGCAAGGTATGTAAATGGATTAAAATTTTCTATTCAAGATGAGCTAATCATGCACAGGATCAAGAGCATGGAGGATGCCTATCAACTAGCTTTAAAGGCCAAAGAAAAAAAAAACCGTCAAAGTTTTAGGAGATCACCTAGGATGAATAGTGGGGCCTCATCCTCCTTTTGGGGACGAGCTGGTTTTATTCAAGGTAGAGGAGAACAACCTTGTGGAGTGGAAAAGTAAGAAGATACAAGAAAAGATCTCCCAAATCAACAAAGAGGTAGTGGATTTCCTAGGGGCAGAGGATATGCTGGTGACAGGGGATGGGAGAATTCATGAAGACCATTTGTTTGATACAAATTTGGTGAAGAGGGGCATAGGGAATTTGAATGTCTCGCATTATTATATGCATGAAAAGAGGAAAACAGATCCTCCAAGAATAAATCTTGTTGAAGTTGAATAAGAAGAAGATGAACATGACCTAGAACTTCCACCAGATATGGGAGAAAATCGATGATCAAAAGGATGATGATTTCTCCAAGAAAGGAGATCAAGGGGGATGCATGGCTACACACAAATATTTCCATAACAAGATGTACTTCAGGAGGAAAGGTATGTAATGTTAGTTGTGAGAGCATGGTTTCAAATGAGATGGTTGAGAAACTAGGCTGCATTTTGAGAAGAATCCTAACCCTTCTTGTATTGCATGGTTTAAGAAGGGCAATGAAGTTCTTGTTGATAAGAGACATTTAATAAATTTTTTGATTGGGAAAAGTTATAAGGATGAGATTTGATGTGATGTTATTCCTATGGATGCATGTCATATCTTTGTTAGGTAGACCATGAAAATTTGATAGAAAAATTATTCATGATGGGGGAAGAATACAAATACTTTTGGAAGGATGACAAAAATAGTTTTTCTACCTCTTAAGGAAGAGGGAAATGCTGAAAATATGATTTCTACAAAATAATTTGTGAAGGAGGCAAAGACAACTGGGTTTTTCTATGCCTTTGGTCACAAATAAGGATGAACTGCAAGTGCACAAATACCAGTAGAGGCAACAAAATTAATAGATTTTTTTGATGTTATTCCTGATGAGATACCAGATGGGTTACCACCCAAAAGAGATATTCAACACCATATTGATTTGATCCTAGGGTCTTCACTCCCAAATCAAGAAACTTATAGGATGAGCTTGACATTACATGCAGAATTAAATAAGCAAGTGACAGAGCTTATGAGAAAGGGTGTAGTAAGGGAGAGCATGAGTCTATGTGCAACTCCAGATTTATTAACTCCAAAGAAGGATGGAACATGGAGAATGTGCATAGATAACAGAGAAATCAATAAAATTACAATCAAGTATAGGTTTCCTATACCTCACCTTGATGATATGATGGATGTGCTTATTGGATCTAGGTATTTCACCAAGATTTATCTTCGTAGTGGTTACCATCAAATTCAGATTAGAGAAGGAGATGAGTGGAAAACAACATTCAAGATAGGGGATGGATTATATGAGTGGTTGGTGATGCCATTCGGGTTATCTAATGCACCTAGCACTTTTATGAGGTTGATGAACACTATTATGTGAGATTACAATGGTAAGTTTGTTGTGGTTTATTTTGATGATATCTTTATTTTTAGTAAAACTAAAGAAGAACATTTGAGGCATCTGAGGGTGATATTTGAAGTGTTAAGGAAAGAAAATCTCTATGAAAATTTGAAGAAGTGCACATTTATGCAAGAGAGTTTGGTATTTTGGGTTTTATTATTTCAGCAAATGGGGTACAAATGGACTTAGAAAAGATAAAGACAATTATTGAATGGCCTACTCCACGGAGTATAATAGAGGTAAGAAGCTTTCATGGTTTAACAAAAATTACAAAAAGTTTATTAAAATTTTTAGCAGTATTGTAACACCTATAATAGATTGCAAAAAAGGAAGGGAGTTTTTGTGGACAAAGGCAGCTGAGGATAACTTTCACTTCTTGAAGAAGAAGGTGACTGAAGCACCTATTTTGCACTTTGCTAGATTTTGATAAAGTGTTCGAGGTTGATTGTGACGCCTCACATGTGGGAATTGGTGCTGTCCTAAGTCAAGGTGGGAAGCCAATAGCTTTCTTTAGTGATAAATTGAATGAGGTAAGGAAGAACTACTCTACTTATGATGTGGAATTTTATGCAATTATACAAGCACTGAGGCATTGGAGGCATTACTTAGTGCCTAAGGAGTTTGTGTTATTTACATACCACATAGCCCTGAAGTATGTGAATACACAAAAGAAGTTGAACAATAGGCATGTAAAGTGGGTATCATTTTTGCAGGGTTATACTTTTTCTCTAAATCATAAATTAGGAAAACATAACCAAGTTGTGGATGCATTGAGTAGGCGTGTGACTCTATTTACAACTATGGAGAATGAGATGGTTGGTTTTGAAGCAATAAAGGATTTTTATTTTCTAATTCTGATTTCAAGGATATTGTTGAAAGGTTAAGTAGACCATTGTCAAGCGATGCAGGTGATGTCCAGGATGAGTACCTTTTGTAGGATGTCATCTATTTAAGGGATGAAAACTATGTATTCCAGTTGGGTCTATGAGAGATAATATACTGAAAGAGTTTTATAGTGGAGGATTGGTTGGGCACTTTGGTAAGGGTAAGTGTAATAACACTTTTTAAGGGTTTTAATAAAATTTCAGAATTCTGGTTATTAATTATAGCAGACTGAATTTTTATTGCAGTGGTTAAGATTCTTCAAATAATGTGGCCAAACACCTTCAAATATTAATTAAAGATTTATATATTATTTTTATGGATTTGTGAGCCCAAATCAAATAGGAAATTTCAAAAATAGCACTGCTGGAATATGCTTTAATTCTGGAAATCGCAGCAGCAAGGAGGAGTTCGATTTGGCATGAAATAATGCTCTGTAATTCACGAAAATTCAGATATAGGCCTTCTAAATTAAGATGAATTAGATAATCAAATCATTTTGATGAAATAATTTATCAAATAATCAGATTTCAATAATATGCAAGTCACACTTCTAGAGAATATTCATATAAAATCTGGAAATGCACAAAATTATCTTCAATTGATATTCTTTCTTCAAGTACAAATAGTTTAAAGTCTGAGTGAGAGGTTTTCGTCCCTCACAAAGACCTCACTTGGGGTTTTTGTCCTAAATGGTGAGATAATGAGAGTTCACTCTCAAAAGTCAGATTTACATATAAAGTCCATATCCACAAATGAAGCCCATGACCCTTATTTATACTAATTCAAAGGTTGGCGCCAAAATAGAAAAGACATGACCCTTCATTATGCCTTATGATTATTTAATTTGTCCTTATCTTGGCCGACCCCTTTAATAGTCTTTTGATTTATTTATAGCCGACCCATACATTTCTATATAGCTTACTAAAAAACATATTAAAATATTTGATATTACTTTCTCCCTTATTTTCTTAACTCTACCAAGGAGAAGAAATTACCGAAAGCCCAATTTTATTCTCTAAGGAGGAAAAAGGGACATTACAATAAGACTGTAGCTTTGGTAGAAGAGAAATAATATTGGCCAAAGATGAAAAAGATGTGGTAAGGATCCTCGTTAGGGATCCTTCGCGTTCGAAACGTCGTAAAATCCCTCCCTGGGAAATCTAGTTTTCGAACTTAGTCTTTTGAGCCTTTTTTGGCTGGGCGCATGAATTTTCCTTGTAACACATAATTTTGATGCGCCCCCTTAAAAGCCGCATGGTTTTCCATGTTGTCACTCCTTTCGGTGAAAAGTTTTCCATGTTAGCAGCTTTTTGGTGCGCAAAGGGCGCACGTAATCTATGTTACACCAAGTTTTGGTGCGCCAAAGGGCGCACATAACTTTATGTCGACAACGAATTTGGTGCGCCAAAGGCGCGCTCATTCTTAAGTTGCCATTTCCTTCCATGCGCCAAAGGGCGCACGCTTTCCCTTGTCGACAGCCGTTTCCATGCGCCATTTCAAAAGGTTGGTGGCGCATTAATGACAGGTTTTTCTATAAATATCCGTGCGCGCCCAATGTCATTTTCATTCTTTTGTCAGCACGTGATTTTTCTGGATTTGTCAGCCCCTGCTCTGTCGCTTTCGTCGTGTTGTGGACCCGCTCAAGGAATTTTCGCTATATTTTAAGGTAAGAGGTTCTTCCCCTTCCCTGTTTTATGTTTTCTGTTCTTTGGGCTTGTTTTTTTGTCGGTTTTGGTGTGTGTGCCAACTTGCTGGCCGGTTTTCATCAAAGTTTGAATGTGTTTGAGCCTTTCCCCGTCCTGTTCATTTTCTTCTGTTGCTCTTCCTCTCCCTCCCTCTTTAGGATCTCTTTGGGAAAAAGGGGTCGTTTTGTAGCTAGCTTGAGTACATTTACAAGATTTTTGAAAAACCTTACTTGTCCAAGCAATTTTTGAAGTGGAAGAGAAAGAAAGAAAGAGGTTTGAGAGCTTATTTCACAAGGCGCACCGGCGCGCCTTGTAACAATCAAGACAGTCGCGCCCCTCGGCGCACCTATCCGACTTGCAACATACTCAAGATCCGCGCCATGGCGCACCCTGCCATCCTGCTACAGCTGAAATTCATGCGCCCATAAGCGCACCCCTTTTGCATGCTCCAAGTGTAAATCCCGCGCTTCCTCCTATAAGCCTTGGCGCACCCTTTACCCATGTTGCATCCCATTTCCACGCGCCAAAGAGCGCACCCAGTTTCGATGCAACAAAAGCCTTTTTCGCGCAAGTATAAAGATTAGATAAGGCGCGGCGCATCCTCCATCTGATAACATGATGTTGTGTAACCTTCCATGCGCCGCGCTATATTCCTTTGGCGCATCATTTGTCCATCTTTGCACTGATCTTTCCTGCGCGAAAGGCGCGCAGACCCTAATGTAACACGCATTTCTGTGCGCCTGTTATAAAATGCAACTGCTTCATCCATGCGCCATGCGCTTTTGGCGCCAATATAACCTCTCTGACATTCCTTTCTTGCGCGCCTTATCTATTTGGCTGCCGATTGTATTTTCTGCGCCAGAGCCTTTAAATCTCTAACTCCTCTGCTAAGCTTTCCGATGGAAGATCAAATGACTAATTCAACCTTTTTGGATTGGGTCTCTCTTCTTCTTCGTGCAGATCAGCAGCTGAGTTCGAAAGAACACATGTCTACGTCAAGCAAGAAGCCCACCAAACCAAGAGGAAAGGCAAAGCTAACAGAAGAAGAAATGAAATACAAATATCAGAAGGTCAGGATGCCCGAATCACAGGCTGAGTGCAGTATGGATGTCCGGGACTCTGAATTGGGTCACATTGACATGGATGAGTTACGGCTTAGAACTCAAAAGGTTCTGAAGTCCATGGATGGACAAACTAATAAGCGGTGCCCTGCACTTTGCGGAGGAATCCTGTCGGTGGTATTTGTGAATAACGAGTTTATGATGGTTGTTGCACTGATCCTTCAACAAAGACACGAGATGTGTCGAGAATAGCAAGAGGCGAGTAGTCATAAACCTCCTTGCCCGCCATTTTGAGTTGATGCTTGGCATTCCTCACCACAGGAACTACGTGGTACATTAGCCACGAGGAATGCATCAAGGCACAGGAAGACAACGAAGCCGGTGCATGCGGTTAATGAATGAGGTCTACCTAAAGAATAAGAAGGTAGTGACCCGGTGGCCTCAGACTATCCACCGAAGTGATTTCTCAGAGGAACTCAGTGATTCTATCACCTTCTTGAGCAGAGTCTTCGGGCTTTCAGATGCCCACTATTTCCATAAGTGGATGCTGCGGTACCTAGAAACAATGAATAAGAATTTGCCCGATCAGGCGCTTTTCTTTGGGGTGAAATAATCAGCGACACCATCTACGGCGGCTCAATGACTTGCCCTGGCTGGAGTATTTCATATGAACTCCTATGTAGTCTCTGGCTGCAAAGCATCGGCGAGGATTACCAGGGCTCGGCCGAAGTGGAGTATGGCTCTCGGCCAAGATATTTGATTACTATCCAGAGCTGAGGCTAGAGAATAGTATCCTCATTTGCTAAAATCAATGATGTTTTCTTCTATCACATCATGTGCATGTTGCGGCCAAATTTGACTCATAGCGGACTGACAAAGAACATAGTGGCGATCCACGAGAGAAATGGGGAGCCTTGTTCACCCAATTTCCCACGTTCACCTATCTAAGGGCTGCCAACTTTTTGGGAGAGCCAACCGGGCTACCAAGGTATCTTTGGACCAAAGCTGATTTTATTGGGCTGTCAAGACGGCTCGTCACATACCATGAAAAGTGCCTCAAGAGAAAGAAGGCGGAACTCCTTTCCCCCTCACGGTGAGGCCGTTACACATGCTCCGGCTATCACAAGGCGAAGGAGATGTTTCTTTGAGCTAGAATTGCTCAACCTAAAGCATGATTTCCCGTGAGGCCTACATTCGACCCTAGGGGCTGTCTACGAGGGCTAAGCTTGATCGATTCATGTCCCTCAGTTGAGGATATCTACATTGGCGTTCTCCATGAGGTAGAACTCGAGAAGAAAGGATCACTCTCGCTTGGCATTAACGGAAATCATCAATACGGAGTGGCCATTGTCCCAAAGGCTTCCAAACCACGGAAGGCGAAGTAGACAAAGTGTATAATGACACGAAGGGGATGATTGGCCCTTCCGGACATTGTGAAGCAAGGCTCCTCAAACAATTGAGGAGAGGGTAAAAGAAACTATGCGGAGAACGGAGCATTGGTGCGCATGAGCGGACTAATCTACCTCGGGGTAGATTTCACGACTTCCCCTTTGGGGCAACGCACCTCGAGGACAAAGAAGGCTGCTTTGAAAGGCAAAGGTGCAGAAGGTGAACCTAGCACCATTCGGGAGGAAGCCCCTGAAAGTCCTCTTCCTTGAGCTGAACAAGTAATAACTCTGGATTCGCGGAGAAAGAATTGTGAGAGGATAGTCCTATACGCCCATCCACCCGGGATGTCGGCGTCGCTCTGACCGAGAGGTCCCTTCTATCCCTTCTTCTTCTCTTCCTTCCCCTCCTCGAGTGACTCAAGCAACCACTCCTTTGGTTGTGTCCTCTGCCCCTTCTTCTACTCTTTCCCCCGCCTCTTCATCTATCTTCTCCTCCCTTGCTGATTTGTCTTCTTCCATTTCTTCCCTCATCTCCGAGCTCCCTTCCCTTCCTATATCTTCTGCGGTTGCGGTTTCCCTTTCTCCCGTGGGCACTTCCTCGGCTATTCTTTCGATGCACGCGCCGCGTGTCTCCACGTTTTCCCCTCTTCTACCGTTCTTTGCCTCCCCTCTGTCTCTGGTCCTTCTTCTATAGGACCAGCTTGGATCTCTCAGCAGCTAAGCCAACAAAAGAGGAAAGTCCCCATCGCTCCGATGGACTTTTCAGTCATTCCGGCTAAAGGAGCAAAGAAGCACAAGCCGGTTACACGCTTCTCAAAAGCTGCGGTGAGAGGGTTATGGAAATAGCCTACCCCGATCCCACGAAGAGAAAGAAGATCTGTCTCGGCAGATTTCACGGTGACCCAAGTCACTGATGGGGACATCCTCGAGAAAGTCTCCGGGGGAAGCTCTTTCGCATGATTGATGCACTCTGCGAAAAGCTTCAGAAACAAAAGGAGGAGAAAAGGCTACGAAGGCGAGCGAGAATAAATACTGCTTGAAGCCTTACGAGAAGATGGGAAGTGCACCTCCCACAGCTTGCGCGAGACTCTGAGCTGCTCGGTCGGGAGAAGATCAATGAATATTCAAAGATCGGCGAGCAAGGTATGGTTGTTTACTGCTTGGAGGAGTCGGATCCTCAAAGATAGTGAAAAAGTAATCGCGAAGTATATCGGTTTATACGAACATCGAGAAGGCGAATAAGGAACTCAAGCATTAGCGAGGCCCGATATCATCGAGAAGAGTTAGAGCATGCTAGACTCCGGCCACGAAGCCTTCCGACAAATGTTATTGTTGGTCGAAGATGCAGTTAAGTTCGGAGTCTTCGGCCATCGAGGGCCCTCAACAAAACTATGTCCACTCTGGACTATCGGATAGATCAGCTAGAATTTTTGGAAAAGATAGACAAGGTAAAGGAAGAGGCCACTGGATGCGATGCATCAAATGGAGAAAATTGTTTTATCTATGACTCGGGGTTGCTCACTCCTTCCCTTACCTTGAGATCGGTGATGACACTATCCAGGATTTTGAGGAGGTAGCTTCTCGGGGGACGGGGCGAGAAGTCACGTTCGACATCGAATCCATCAACAACCCTCTTGGCTGTAGAGACTTCATCGGGTCCCTAATCGAGGCGGGTAAAGACTATTCCAAGATCCCGAGAAAAGCTCATAGATGAGCGGGAAACTTGCGAAGCAATCGGTGAAGCGGCACTGAGGATCCATCACGGGATCAATTTGGGCGATGATCAACAAGTTCTTGGAATACGCGCTCGGTTCCACATCTCATCTCTGATCGGCATCGAAGCAGGCGACTCCTTTTAGGCCACGGGATGATGATGATGAATAGCTTCTCTTCTTCTTCTTCTTCTTCTTCTTCTCCTCTCTATTCTCGACTTTCTTTTCGTAATATCGAAGTAAGTTGGCACAAATGATGACATCATCCATGTTGCATCATGGGATGATGTCATCCATCAAGTTGTCAAAGTCAACATGACTTTTGGATATTTTGTAAATATCTTGTAAATAAGTGGTTGGCTCCTTTTTGCCTTCTCTCTCTCTCATCTTCTATAAATACTAGAATACTTGTTGTATTCTAGAGGAGGTGAACATTTTTAGATAGAAATAGAAGTGAGAGAGAGAAGACTTTGAGCTTTCTTATGTGAAAAAACGATGTAATACAATTATTCGGACTTTGTGCTCAATAGCTGTGTTATACATTAGATCTTTCTTACGTTAGATCTGTATGTGTTTAATCTGTTGGATTCATATCTACTTTTCCGTCATTTGTTTATCAGTATTGCTTTGTTTATTTATGCAAGTAGGTTTGGCTCTGTTTACTACCAAACTAAAAACATAAATCTTCTGACCTTTCTGCTTTGGAATTCATTTCTTTTCTTCCTTCGGATCTGTTCTTTCTCTTTTCCTTCTTTCATTCCTTTCTTTTCGCAGCCTGAAACACTCTACCGGGATGAGATCCCAACCCCCGAAGGCGGAATCTGTGAGACTTGCATAGGTTCCTGCTAGTAGAAATAGCAATAAACCAGTTTCGCTTTGCTGTCTCAAAGAGGGGCTAAGCCCTGCAACACTGTTGGCTCGTCTATCCATAGATCATCCCCTGCGATGATTTTCGGACCAACGGATTTTTGGCGACTCTCGGCCCAGAGACGAGACGGATCTGTCAGATCTATGGTGGTGGTATAATATAAAATCAGAAAATATAAGAAAATCACTGCCTGTTTGCAAATCTGCACTTTTGTTGAAAATCCAAAAAATTTGCAAAAGTGCTCAAATCGAAAAATTTCCTTCTGAGAGTCATAGATCGGGCCTAGTTACAGATCTTTAGTTCGCTGAGTTTTTATCAAAATCATTATTTTTCCGTAGATCTGAGTTTTGACTGTTTTCTAAAAAAGTTTAAAACCCTTTGAAAAAGTAAAGATCAGATCTGAAAATCAGCTTACTATCTTCCCTGCCATCTTATCCTCGTTATTATTTGTCATTAACCGCAATCGGTTTTTCGAAGAGGATAGTTTTTTTAAATATTCAGAAAAGTGCATGCTGCTGGTTTTTGACAGAAAAACCAGAAAATCAGCAAGTACACCCAAAAATAAAGTTTAAATCTGCGCCGTAATATTGCAGATCTGAAAGGTACACTGGCGAGTGAACCTTTTACGCGCAGCAGGAGAGCCCGTGGAGAAGTTGATCCTACTTTCGATCTGCTTCAAAGGCACAATTTCAGCGTAACACCGGCACGTTTTTCAGCGTTAAGCTCGGCTAGGTGGTCATCCAGGAGTGTCTCACCTCCGCGAAGAAAAAGTCTGTTACAAGGAGCATCTACATCCCTTTGTAGTGCCTTGCTGCTCAGTGGAACCACCCTCCCAGTTCGTGTGCTTTTTCCAGCCTTTCAAATGGCAGTACCATGGGGAAATGCTATGGGTCCTCTCGCACTGCCACATCCAGTTCACGCACTCCCTCACGGAAATCGAAAGAATTTTCCTAAATTTGACGGGAGCGGAAATCAAAGCACAGATTCCCACATATCTGCTTTCATCATGTCATGCAGTATTTTGGACGTGACTCATGAAGATGTGTCAGTTCGCCTTTTTTGAAAACCTACGAGGACTGCGGTGAATGGTTTCAGCATTTGCCGGCCGGATCTATCACCAGTTGGGCTACCTTGCGGGACGCTTTTGAAGACAGGTATAAGCCTTCAGAGGATGCATTTGCATTGCTATCACGGATCACGCACCTGAAGAAGGAAGCCAATGAGACCATGCGCGATTTTGTCGCCCGTTTCAATGCACTAATCAACCGTGTCCCTACTGCCATGCTTCCAACGCCGGAGAATCAGAAGTGTTTCTTCGTGAACGCCATGAGCTCAAAAGTCAGCTTCTTGCTCCTTCAAGAGCGAGTAGCTACTCTACCTCTTGCTCAGGCTGCTGCCATCCGGATAGAAGACAATTTAATAATATCTGGCGAGTTGAAAAAGGAATCGTCAAAGCCTAAATCTTCGGATCCCTCGCCTACCACTTCATCTGATCCGGCATTCCAAAAGATGGCGAATGACCTACTTGCACTAAAAAAGCAGCTGGCCCAAGCCTCTCCCAGTTCCTCGTATCGGGATATCCCGCGGAGGAATTTTGTTCCTAACAATGCTTCACAAAGGCGCGCACTGTTGCTCCACGGTTGGCGCTTGAGGCCCCTCCGGTCAATGCTCTGGCCGAAATTGAAGAAGAAGAGCAGTACTATGAAGAACCTTCGCCTCAAGACGAAGATGATCAAGATGTCGGTGAGCCGACTGGCGACTCCACTATTGGATACATGGAATTTGATGAGGATGAATCGATGAAGAAGAGAGTACTCGGGGCTATGCAAGCGGACAATCTATCTTTGTTTTTACCGCTCGCATGAGGAAAGAAGCGGAAGTTGCTGCCCATGTGCGAAGGAGAAGGTCGTGTCAAACGCGCCTCCGACCATTGTTAGAAGAGGTAATCCTCTTCCTACTCAATTCCTGTTAAGTCTTTTGCTGAAAAGAAGTCTTTCCGCCCATCTCTCCTCGAATCAGCCCCCTCATATTCCTATCAAGATCGGTAACCCTATTCCATCATCGCGAAGTGAAGGACTCATTCCTTTACCTGTATGACCCTTGGCCGCGTTCGATATAATAGATCATGCAAAAAAAGACCAAGATCGGATATGAAAAGTGAGTATCTTGATCAAACCCCGACGACTTGTAAGATTGACTAAGTATATCAAAGTCAAGGCTGTTATATCTAATCGAGCTTCCCCTAAAGGAATCCTTTCCACTCCCCATGAATCCCATATAAATGTTGCTTGACATCGCATCGAGCAAGATAGAACCTTTCTATCTCTCCTCTAATCAATGGCCATAAGTTGAGTAATTGTATAATTGATTAGGAGCTTCGATAACGTCATGCCGGTGAAAGTCGCCCATGCTTTGGGCCTCACTCTTACCAAACCTTTCGGCGAGATGTTACTCATTGGAGACCAAGCAAGTGCCATTGATTGGTCAAATCAAAGGCGCTGATTTGCGTTTGCGGCCTTTCCGGAAAAAAGAGTAAAAATGGCCGTCCTTGTCGGCGTGACATTCCGGCGACCTATGGAATTCTCTGTTGGGAAGGAGCTTTTGGGTGAAGTTGGTGGAGAAATTCACATGGGTGGTCAAAGCTAGAATTCGAGTCAAAGGCGTAATGCAAACTTTGGGCGGAATCCCAAAGAAATACTTGGTCACTAGCTCGAAGACCCCAAAGCCCAAATCCTTTTTGAATCATCGGGGATGGAAACTACTTCTTATCTACAGAGGCGGATACAAAGGATGTTTTCGTTCGAAAAGGACCTTAATAAAAGTCTGGACCTTGCGATTTGATGGCATTTTGTGCAACTAGTGGATGTGGCGCGGAGCCGTCTTAATATCTCCCCGAGGAGGAGGTAATTCCTCTTTCTTTCAAGTTGCGGTTTTCAATACTAACAATCTTTGCTTTGAGTATGAGTCTCTCTTACTCGGTATATGCAAGCATGAAAAAAAAAGGGATAAAAAATCTAAAAGCACAAGGTGATGCGAGCTAGTTGTAAATCAGGTCAAAAGGATTTACCAAGTGAAAAATGAAAGGCTCAGGCACTACCGTGCGGTATGGGACAGCATTGAGAATTTGATGCCTTTTCAATAGAGGCAATTCAAGAGCTCAAAATGATATGGCGATTCATTGGCGCGTTTGACATCTCTCATGCTCCGCGCCGGGTTTGAAAACGAGCAAATACACCATTGAAGTGGTTTTCCGCCCAAGCGTGCCAGACAACTCTCAGCATTGGCAGGTATTCAACGATGATAATCACCTCATTGCCTTTCTGGAAAAATCAGAAAATTTTGATGAGTTGTATTTTGAAGGATCCACCTCAACATGCCGTGAATCAATCAACAGTCAAAACCACGAAACAAAGGAGAACGATGGCATATGTCAGCTCAAAGGAAATAAAATTCCGAAGGGCCTGGTTTCTCTGGAGCGCTTGTTTGACAGACATGATCGTTTTGTGAAAAAGAAGAGGCGAGATGATCCTGACTCATCTCCGAGAGGCAGAAATCGAGTCAATATAGGTTACGAGGCACACCCATGATTCGTGAACATTGGGAAATGTTGTTGCCGGAAGAAAAGCGGAAATTTGTCAATTCTTTGAAAAGATATATGGATGTATTGGCATGGTCTATGCGATTTAAAGTCCTTGAAGCCAAGGGCGTTCGACATGATATCATTTGAAAGAAGATGCCAAAGCCTTGAAGTCGGAAGCAAAGGCATTATAATCCCAAGATTTCGGGCACCATTGGCCGAAATTCGAGAAGATCTTGGGCCTTGAGAATCATCTTCCCTATCCATCACTGACACTTGGGTGGCGAACATTGTGCGATGCACGCAAGAAAAGCGGTGAATACGCATCTGCGTAGACTTTGAAACTTGAATCAAGCTTTTTGAAAGACAACTACCCTCTTCCCATAATGGATCAAGTTACGCAGCGGTATTTGGATCGGAAATCTTGTCATGCTTGATGGTTTTTCAGGCTATAATCAGATTGAAGTCTCTCCTGAAGATCAATTCAAAACAGCATTCACTACTCCATGGGGTACATTTGCCTATAGCAGGATGCCTTTCGGCCTAACTACTACTTTTGGTGCCACTTTTCAGCGGGCCATGGACTTTGCATTCAAAGGCATGATGGGAAAAGTCATCGTAGTTTATCTAGATGACTTAACCGTGTTCTCTAAACTACGAAGTGATCATTATGATCACTTGGAGCAAGTATTGGCAGTGCGAGAACATGGGATTTCCTAAATCCCAAAAAGTACATTTTTGGGGTTACGAAGGAAATTGCTAGGCCATGTGGTTAGCAAAGAAGGAGCGAAGATTGATGCCGAAAGAGTTAAGGCTATCAAAGCCTTACTGCACTGCTCTACAAGCAAGAATGGTGTTCATTCTTTCTTCGGAAAGGTGAACTTTCTTAGGCGTTTTGTCTGATTTTCTTTGAGAAGACCCGCCACATACTTGAACATGATGAAAGGGTCACCCACTTTCGAGATGGAGTGAAGAGGGGAAAAGGTCGTTTGAAGAGATAAAAACACATTGCTCATGCACGGTCTGGTATGTCGGATTTCTCCAAGAACTTCATTATGTATAGTTACGCCTCGAACATACGTATGTCTGCCAATCCTAATGCAAAAGAACTCGGAGGATATTGAATCTCAATCGCATTCATGAGTTCTCCTCTCAAGCCTCACGAGTTGAAAATGACTCGGGTGGAAAAACACGCCTTTGCCGTTGTCAAAGCGGTGAAGAATTTCAGGTATTACATTACGAACTCGCATACGGTGGTCTTTGGTTCCGACACGCGGTGAAATCAATTCTAACTCAGCGGGAGTTAGGAAGTTTGAGGAATTGGATCGCAAAAGTCGGGAATATGACACTGGATATTAAACCCACCAAGTGGTAAGGGGTAAAGGCACTGTGTCGGCTAATGGTGAGAATAGGGGTTGAGAAAATCTCGATGAAAAGAGAATTATCTGACAAAGAGCAAAGCCCTCACAGAGGAGCACGATTCTCTGCCTCTGGTTCTATTTATTGCGACCGGTGATGAGTGGTACTCGACATTGCTTTCTTCCTTACCTACGGCGAATGCCGATGCACCTAGCTGCAAAGGAAAAGCGTCTTTATAAAGCTCGGGGCAGCTAAGTATGTCATACGGGATGACGGTTTTATATAAGCGCGGGATAGGCGGTGTCTTCTGCGATGTGTTGACAAGCCCGGCAAGTAAAAGCTGCTGGAAAGTTTTCACAATTCGACTGTGGAGGCCATTTTCTTCTTAGTGACACACAAGATCATTCGAGCAGGTACTCTTGGCGGCGCTCTTTCAAGATGCGGCTACGGGTGGCAAAGTGTGAACCACTGTCAACAATTCGTCGGCAAGCCCAAGTTGGCTGCCCTTCCCCTTAGGCGGTCATTATCAATGAACCATTTGAAGCGATGGGGAATTGATTTTATTAGTGCACTCAATCCTCGATCGAGTCTTTGGACATAGCTATGTCCTCACAGCAACGGATTACTTCACTAAATGGGTGGAAGCCATACCTGTCAAGCACGCCACTTCTGAGGTAGTTTGCAGTTTTATCAAAGAAAATATCATCGTCAGGTTCGGTGTTCCAGACAAAATCGTTGCTGATAACGCTTCTAACTTCTCTTCGCGGGAAGTTATTAGTTTTTGCTATGAATATGGAATAACTTTAGCACATGCCTCGGATTATTACCCTCAGGGAAATGGTCAGGCGGAATCCAGTAATAAGAACTTGGTGACCATCATACGGAAATTAGTAGATGAAAATCAGCGGATGTGGCACAAGTCTTTGTACGATGCTTTGTGGGCGGACCGCATTACTCCTAAGAGATCTCTCGGCATGTCACCTTTTCAAGTGTTATATGGCAGCGATGCTGAGAACTTCCCATTCTGCGGAACTTCTGCTCTACGGCAGCACGAGCAATCGAAGATGAAACTTTTGAGTTCTCTAGAAAAGAGAATCATGTATTTAGCGAGAACTTGAAGAAAAGAGAGTAAAGGTGGTCGGCGGGATCACTTTGAACATCGAGAATCAAGTGAAGAGGCTTTTTGACAAGAAGGCAAGCGAGAGAGATTTTCTAGTGGGAGATCTCGTCCTTCTTTGGGACAAGCGAAGAGAGAGCCAAAGGGCATGCACGGAAAATTTGATTCCCTATGGAGAGGGCCCTTCAAAATCAAGCAACTCAATGGAGAGAATAGTTTCTATCTCTCGTATCGGATGGGTGAACTCCAGCTTCCCTATAGCGGGCAACATCTCAAGATCTTCGGGAAGTAGAGCTTGCTCTCTTCTTTGTCTGATTTATTTTAGTTGTGTGTTTGCTTTAGTCGTGTGTTTGCTTTCGGTTTGTTGTGTGTTTCCTTTGTTCTCCCTCCGGTCCCCCTTGTTTTTGACTCGTACCCAATGGATAGGCACATGTGATACGGGATTCTCTACCCCGAATTTGCTCGAGAGATAGTCCCCGAGAAAGAGCATTTGTTATCGTAAAATTGACAAGGGCAATTTTACCGATAACCATACCGAAAATTGTTTGATCCTCGTTAGGGATCCTTCGGCGTTCGAAATATTGTAAAATCCCTCCGGGAAATCTAGTTTTTGAACTTAGTCTTTTTGAGCCTTTTTGGCTAGGCGCATGGTTTTGCCTTGCAACATCAAGTTTTGATGCGCCCCTTAAAAGCCTTTGGCGCATGGTTTTCCATGTTGTCACTCCTTTCGGTGCGCCAAAGGATGTTGAGTAAGTTTTTGGTGCGCCATAGGGCGCACATAATATACTGTTACACCAAGTTTTGGTGCGCCAAAGGGCGCACATAACTTCATGTCGACGACGAATTTGGTGCGCCAAAGGCGCGCTCATTCTTCTGTTGCCATTTCCTTCCATGCGCCAAAGGGCGCACGCTTTACCTTGTCGACAGCCGTTTCCATGCGCCATTTCAAAAGGTTGGTGGCGCATTAATGACAGGTTTTTCTATAAATACCCGTGCGCGCCCAATGTCATTTTCATTCTTTTGTCAGCACGTGATTTTTCTGGATTTGTCAGCCCCTGCTCTGTCGCTTTCGTCGTGTTGTGGACCCGCTCAAGGAATTTTCGCTATATTTTAAGGTAAGAGGTTCTTCCCCTTCCCTGTTTTATGCTTTCACGTTTTTTTGTTCTTTGGGCTTGTTTTTTGTCCGGTTTTGGTGTGTGTGCCAACTTGCTGGCCGGTTTTCATCAAAGTTTGAATGTGTTTGAGCCTTTCCCCCCGTGCTGTCCTGTTCATTTTCTTCTGTTGCTCTTCCTCTCCCTCCCTCTTTAGGATCTGCTTTGGAAAAGGGGTCGTTTATTACTAGCTTGGAGTACATTTACAAGATTTTTGAAAAACCTTACTTGTCCAAGCATTTTTGAAGTGGAAGAGAAAGAAAGAAAGAGGTTTGAGAGCTTATTTCACAAGGCGCACCGGCGCGCCTTGTAACAATCAAGACAGTCGCGCCCCTCGGCGCACCTATCCGACTTGCAACATACTCAAGATCCGCGCCATGGCGCACCCTGCCATCCTGCTACAGCTGAAATTCATGCGCCCATAAGCGCACCCCTTTTGCATGCTCCAAGTGTAAAACCCGCGCCTCCTTAAAAAGCCTTCGGCGCACCCTTTGTCCACGCTGCATAATGTTTCCATACGCCAAAGAGCGCACCCAGTTTCGATGCAACAAAAGCCTTTTTCGCGCAAGTATAAAGCTAGATAAGGCGCGGGCGCATCCTCCATTGCAGTAACATAATGTTGTGTAGACCTTCCATGCGCCGCGCTATATTCCTTTGGCGCATCATTTGTCCATCTTTACACTGATCTTTCCACTGCGCCAAGGCGCGCCAGAACCCTAATGTAACACGCATTTCCTGTGCGCCCTGCTTTAAGATGCAACCTGCTTCATCCATGCGCCATGCGCTTTTGGCGCCAATATAACCTCTGCTGACATTCCTTTTTCTTGCGCGCCTTATCTATTTGGCTTTGCGATTGTATTTTCTGCGCCTGAGCCTTTAAATCTCTAACTCCTCCTGCTAAGCTTTCCAGTGGAAGATCAAATGACTAATTCAACCTTTTTGGATTGGGTCTCTCTTCTTCTTCGTGCAGATCAGCAGCTGAGTTCGAAAGAACACATGTCTACGTCAAGCAAGAAGCCCACCAAACCAAGAGGAAAGGCAAAGCTAACAGAAGAAGAAATGAAATACAAATATCGGAAGGTCGGGATGCCGAATCACGAGTGAGTGCGGTATGGATGTCAGGGACTACGAATTGGGTCACATTGACATGGATGAGTTACGGCTTAGAACTCAAAAGGTTCTGAAGTCCATGGATGGACAAACTAATAGCGGTGCCCTGCACTTTGCCGGAGGAATCCTGTCGGTATTTGTGAATAACGAGTTTATGATGGTTGTTGCACTGATCCTTCAACAAAGACACGAGATGTGTCGAGAATAGCAAGGCGAAGTAGTCATAAACCTCACTTTGCCCGCCATTTTGAGTTGATGCTTGGCATTCCTCACCAGGAACTACGTGGTGTTAGCCAACGAGGAATGCATCAAGGCACGGGAAGACAACGAAGGCCGGTGCATGCGGTTAATGAATGAGGTCTACCTAAAGAATAAGAAGGTAGTGACCGGTGGCCTCGGACTATCCACCGAAGTGATTTCTCGAGAGGAACTCGGTGATTCTATCACCTTCTTGAGCGAGTCTTCGGGCTTTGGATGCCCACTATTTCCATAAGTGGATCTTTGCGGTACACTAGAAACAATGAATAAGAATTTGCCCGATCAGCGCTTTTCTTTGGGGTGAAATAATCAATGACACCATCTACGGCGGCTCTGACTTGACACCCCTGGAGTATTTCATATGAACTCCTATGTAGTCTGCTGCGGCATCGGCAAGGATTACCAGGGCTCGGCCGAAGTGGAGTATGGCCTCGAGGCCAAGATATTTGATTACTATCAGGAGTGAGGCTAGAGAATAGTATCTCTTCATTTGCTAAAATCAATGATGTTTTCTTTACCACATCATGTGCATGTTGCGGCCAAATTTGACTCATAGCGGATGACAAAGAACATAGTGGCGATCCACGAGAGAAATGGGGAGCCTTGTTCACCCCAATTCCCACGTTCACCTATCTAAGGGCTGCCTGACTTTTTGGGAGAGCCAACCGGGCTACCAAGGTATCTTTGGACCAAAGCTGATTTTATTGGGCTGTCAAGGCGGCTCGTCACATACCATGAAAAGTGCCTCAAGAGAGAAAGAAGGGCGGAACTCCTTTCCCCCTCACAGTGTAGCCGTTACACATGCTCCAGCTATCACAAGGCGAAGGAGATGTTTCTTTGAGCTAGAATTGCTCAACCTAAAGCATGATTTCCCAGTGAGGCCTACATTCGACCCTAGGGCATTTTGTCTGCGAGGGCTAAGCTTGATCGATTCATGTCCCTCAGTTGAGGATATCTACATTGGCGTTCTCCATGAGGTAGAACTCGGAAGAAAGGATCACTCTCGCTTGGCATTAACGAATCATCAATACGGAGTGGCCATTGTCCCAAAAGGCTTCCAAACCACGGAAGGCGAAGTAGACAAAGTGTATAATGACACGAAGGGGATGATTGGCCCTTCCGGACATTGTGAAGCAAGGCTCCTCAAACAATTGAGGAGAGGGTAAAAGAAACTATGCGGAGAGCGGAGCATTGGTGCGCGCATGAGCGGACTAATCTACCTCGGGGTAGATTTCACGACTTCCCCTTTGGGCAACGCACCTCCAAGGACAAAGAAGCTGCTGAAAGGCAAAGGTGCCGAAGGTGAACCTAGCACCATTCAGGAGGAAGCCCCTGAAAGTCCTCTTCCTTCAGAGCCTGAACAAGTAATAACTCTGGATTCGCCAGAGAAAGAATTGACAGAGGATAGTCCTATACGCCCATCCACCCAGGATGTCGGCGTCATTCTGACCAGAGGTCCCTTCTATCCCTTCTTCTTCTCTTCCTTCCCCTCCTCGAGTGACTCAAGCAACCACTCCTTTGGTTGTGTCCTCTGCCCCTTCTTCTACTCTTTCCCCCGCCTCTTCATCTATCTTCTCCTCCCTTGCTGATTTGTCTTCTTCCATTTCTTCCCTCATCTCCGAGCTCCCTTCCCTTCCTATATCTTCTGCGGTTGCGGTTTCCCTTTCTCCCGTGGGCACTTCCTCGGCTATTCTTTCGATGCCGCCGCCGCGTGTCTCCACGTTTTTCCCCTCTTCTACCGTTGCTGCCTCCCCCTCTGTCTCTGGTCCTTCTTCTATAGGACCAGCTTGGATCTCTCAGCAGCTAAGCCAACAAAAGAGGAAAGTCCCCATCGCTCAGATGGACTTTTGATCATTAAGCTAAAGGAGCAAAGAAGCACAAGCCGGTTACACGCTTCTCAAAAAGCTGCGGGTGAGAGGGTTATGGAAATAGCCTACCCGATCCCACAAAGAGAAAGAAGATCTGTCTCGGCAGATTTCACGGTGACCCAAGTCACTGATGGGGACATCCTCGAGAAAGTCTCGGGGAAGCTCTTTCCATGGTTGATGCACTCTGCGAAAAGCTTGAGAAACAAAAAGAGGAGAAAAGGCTACTGAAGGAGCGAGAATAAATACTGCTTCAAGCCTTACGAGAAGATGGGAAGTGCACCTCCACAAGCTGCTGCCGAGACTCTGAGCTTGCTCGGTCGGGAGAAGATCAATGAATATTCAAAGATCGCGCGAGGGCATGGCATTTTTTACGCTTGGAGGAGTCGAGATCCTCAAAGATAGCGAAAAGTAATCGCGAGTATATCGGTTTATACAGAATATCGAGAAGGCGAATAAGGAACTCCAAGCATTAGCGAGGCCCGATATCGGAAGAGTTAGAGCATGCTAGACTCCGGCCACGAAGCCTTCGACAAATGTTTTTGTTGGTCGAAGATGCAGTTAAGTTCGGAGTCTTCGGCCATCGAGGGCCCTCAGCAAAACTATGTCCACTCTGGACTATCGGATAGATCAGCTAGAATTTGTTGGAAAAGATAGACAAGGTAAAGGAAGAGGCCACTGGATGCGATGCATCAAATGGAGAAAATTGTTTTATCTATGACTCGGGGTTGCTCACTCCTTCCCTTACCTTGAGATCGGTGATGACACTATCCGGATTTTGAGGAGGTAGCTTCTCAAGGGACAGGGCCAGAAGTCACGTTCGACATCGAATCCATCAACAACCTACTGGCCTGTAGAGACTTCATCGGGTCCCTAATCGAGGCGGGTAAAGACTATTCCAAGATCCCAGAAAAGCTCATAGATGAGCGGGAAACTTGCGAAGCAATCAGTGAACGGCACAAGGATCCATCACAGGATCAATTTGGGCCGATGATCAGCAAGTTCTTGGAATACCGCGCTCAGTTCCACATCTCATCTCCTGATCAGCATCAGAAACAGGCGACTCCTTTTAGGCCACAGGATGATGATGATGAATAGCTTCCTCTTCTTCTTCTTCTTCTTCTTCTCCTCTCTATTCTCCGACTTTCTTTTCGTAATATCTGAAGTAAGTTGGCACAAATGATGACATCATCCATGTTGCATCATGGGATGATGTCATCCATCAAGTTGTCAAAGTCAACATGACTTTTGGATATTTTGTAAATATCTTGTAAATAAGTGGTTGGCTCCTTTTTGCCTTCTCTCTCTCTCATCTTCTATAAATACAAGAATACTTGTTGTATTCTAGAGGAGGTGAACATTTTTAGATAGAAATAGAAGTGAGGAGAGAAAGACTTTGAGCTTTCTTTATGTGAGAAAAACGATGTAATACAATTATTCAGACTTTGTGCTCAATAGCTGTGTTATACATTAGATCTTTCTTACGTTAGATCTGTATGTGTTTAATCTGTTGGATTCATATCTACTTTTCCGTCATTTGTTTATCAGTATTGCTTTGTTTATTTATGCAAGTAGGTTTGGCTCTGTTTACTACCAAACTAAAAACATAAATCTTGACCTTTACTGCTTTGGAATTCATTTCTTTTCTTCCTTCGGATCTGTTCTTTCTCTTCTCCTTCTTTCATTCCTTTCTTTTCGCAGCCTGAAACACTCTACTGGGATGAGATCCCAACCCCCGAAGGCGAGAATCTGTGAGACTTGCATAGGTTCTGCTAGTAGAAATAGCAATAAACCAATTAGTTAAGGTATTGCATTTGGCGGTACTTAACTATTCTTGGTTAAAAGAAACGGTTACAAAGAGTAACCGACTTGTAAGCTATATAATGGCCTTTCCACGCCATTTTTGAGAGAGGAAGAACTTGGAATTTTTACTGAAAGTGTAAATAGATCTTAAAGAAATCAATACAAAAGGGCTTTTCATTCTTTGTCTATCTGATTCTTGTCATATCTGTGTTTTCCTTTAATATTGCGAAGATCATTTTTGTTCTTAACTCGCTTTGTCTCTCTGATTGCATACTGTTCAGTTTTGCAAGTACAGCGATCTTGTACAACCAAGAAGGAACTTTGTGTCCTTGATTTATAAATCTGAAGGAGGTTATTTATGGAACTTTGTGTCTTAAATTTAATCTCATGCAAATGATCTTGTCTTAAATCCTTTGAAGCTTCGCATACACGAAGAATTATTCTGCTATCTATAATTCTGAATGTTGCTATTCTGCTCACCTTCTTATTCCTTTTCCTCAGTCCTTGTGTAACTGATAATCCTTGTGGAAAACACTTTCGTAATATCCAAGTTTGACCATACCATGACGTTCTGTATATTTGTAAATAGGTTTGTTTCAGAATAAGGGAACCTCTCCCATTAAAGAGGAGGGACTTTTCGTCCCCTGTCTGTTGCTCTCTAAAAAGTCCTATTTGACGACCAACAAGCCTATGAACATTGACCAAAAGTGTTCTTCTGTTGCCATTAATGGGAAGTAAATAAATAGAACCATTATCAAATATTTGTTCTATCTGATAGAGTCCCAACCATCTGGTTCTCAATTTTCCTTTGAATTGTTGGTACTTAGAATCAAACAACAATGCCCAGTCCCCTAATTTGAATTGCCTTTCCTTAATATGTGTATCATGTCATTGCTTCCTTTGATCTTGGATTATCTCTGTCTTCTGAAGTGCTTCCATCCTCAATTCATCCAACTTATTGAGTTGAAGGATTCTCTCCTTTTGAGTTGCATTCAAACATTACCCACCTTAATCTGTTGTTGTCAATGTCTGTAGTTCAAACTCAATATGAAACAAGGGATTTTTCCATAGACTAAATCATATGGTGAAAACCCTGTTGTAGTTTTCCAAGTTGTATTGTAAGCCCAAACAGCTTCAGGTAGTCTCTTTACCCAATCTCTTCTTCCTGCTTCAACTGTTTTGGTAAGGATGTTTTCCAATTCTCTGTTCGTTACTTCAGCTTGTCCATTTGATTGTGGGTGATAGGGAGATGACTTCCTATGATTGATCTGATAATACATTGTGAAATCCTGGATCATATTAGACATAAATTGTGGTCCCTGGTCTAAAACTATGCTCCTTGGTGCTCCAAAATTTACCATAATTCTGTGCCAAAGGAAATCAACAACTGCTTCTTTAGTGGCATTTGTTAAAGCCTGCACTTCTACCCACTTTGTCACATAATCAATACACACAAGAATATGTTCCTTCCCTTGTGAAGAAGGACTAAAGGGACCAACAAAATCCAACCCCCATCTCTCAAATGGTTCAATCACTACTTGAGGTTACAGAGGCATTTCATTGGTAAAGGTTGGTTGTCCCATCCTTTGACAAGGATCACACCACCTGATATATTTCTTCACATCTTTGTACAGAGATGGCCAATAATAACCAGTGCCAAGTATCTTGTGAGTTGTTCTTTTCACTGAATAGTGTCCTCCACTTGGTTCATCATGACATGCCCGGAGGATGTCAAATATTTCATCTTCTCTTACACACTTGTGTAAAACCAAATTAGGACCACATTTAAATAACATTCCATTTAACCATTTGAATTGTGCACTGGTTTTGATTAACTTCTTTATTTGTTTCTTGGTGAAAGGAGGAAACTTACATGTTGCAAGATAATTTTTCATATCAGTAAACCATGGTGTATCAGCTGAAATAAAAACAATTGTTCATCTGGAAAGTTGTCCTTGACTAGATCTTGCTCCCCTGTAGTGGTTAGTCTTGACAAGAAATCAACTACCACATTAGATTTACTTGGATTGTCCACAATGGTAATATCAAATTCTTGTAAAATCAATAACCATCTAATTATTCTACCTCCAACCACTGGTTTGTTCATTAAATATTTAATTGCTGAGTGATCTGTATGTACAAATATTTTGTACCCTGTAATGTAATGTCTAAACTTATTAATTGCATAGATCACAGCAAGAAATTATTTTTCAGTGGTGGTGTAATTTCTTTCAGTGGGAGTAAGATTTTTTCTAAGGTAATAGATAGCATACATTTTCCCTTCTTCATCTTTTTGTCCCAAAACTGCACCAATGGAATTATTTGAGGCATCTTTCTAGATATGAAAAGGTTTCTCCCAATTAGGTCCTCTCAATATTGGGGCAGTGACTAATCTTTATTTGACTTATTCAAAAGCATGTTGACACTTTTCATCCCAAATAAATTCACAGTCCTTGGTAAGCAAATTGAACATGGGGGCAGAAATTTTACTAAAATCCTTGATAAAGCATCTATAGTACCCAACATGTCCTAAAAATGACTTGATATCTGTGGGGGTTTGAGGAACATGTAAGTCTGAAATAATTCTAATTTTGTTTTGATCAACCTGAATTCCTCTTTTTGAAATATGGTGTCCTAATACAATCCCTTCATCACCATCATTAAACATTTTTCATAGCTAAGAGACAGATTGTGTTGCTCACATCTTGTTAATACTCTGTCTAAATTTCTCAAAGCATCATCAAATGTATCTCCATGCACAGTAAATTCATCCATGTATACCTCTACACAGTCATTTGTTAGGTCTGCAAAGATTGCTAATACAACTCTTTAGAAGGTTGATGGAGCATTTCATAATCCAAATGGTAATACCCTGTAGGAAAAGGTACCCCATAGACATGTAAATGTAGTTTTATCTTGATCCTCAGCAACAAATCTAATTTGATTGTATCCACTAAAGCCATCCAAGAAGGAAAAGTATTGTTTACCTGAAAGGTTGTCTAAAACTTGATCTATGAATGGTAAGGGAAAATAATCTCTCAGTGTGGCTTTGTTCAGTTCCCTATATTCAACACAAATTCTCCATTTTCTGTTTCTTTTTAGGGACAATTACAAGAGGAGACACCCACTGGCTATTTGAGATAGGGTAGATAAAACCTACTTGTAATAGTTTTTCAATTTCTTGTTTGACTATATCCCTTAAGGCTAGATTAATCCTTCTCTGAGGTTGCCTAACTGGTCTAATGTTTTCAAGTATAGATGTGATGAGTACGAGATACTTGGGTGGATTCCTTTCATATCTTTGTAATCCCAAGAAAAAGCTTTAGTATGATCTTTCATAACATCAAACAGTTTAGCTTCTTCATCATTCTTCAACCAGCTATTAATATTCAAAATTTTACCCAGTTGAATCTCAACATGTTTGGTTCCAGTGTATGATGAACTGATTTGTTGAAAGGGTTCCATTAAAGTATTTAGTGGACATGCATGTGGAAACAACATATGATATGTAGCAACATCTCCAAAAGTTCCTTGAGATAGAATGTTGGAAAAAGGACAATAAGAAGAATTATGATACTTATCTTGTTGTAGGTCAAACTCTTCATCACTGTTGCTTTCCAGAAATTCTTCATCATCTCCTGATATATGTGAAGTTGAAGCTACAGATTCTTCCTCTCCCCAAGAGAAATCTCATTCCTCTAGAGAAAAATTATCTTCATTTGCAGGGAATTGTTGTTGGTGTGGTTCGAAACTAATTGTGATGGTTCCGAACTAACTGTGATGGTTCCAAACATATTCGTAGGTTCTAGAACTAATTTTGTAGGTTCCAAAACTATTCCCGACTGCTCCAAGGATAATTGGTGTACATTCAATGGTGGGTTAATCATATCTTCTATTTCTCGTACGTGATCCTACAATGTGATCATGGCCAACGAAGACAAATTTTGCTCATTAATATCAGGATTATCAACCCATAATTTCTCTTGATTATCACTAAAAGGTCATGCAGAGGGATATAATGAAATTTTTTTAGAATTCTTACCATTTGAAATAGTCATATCACCTGACCTGCAATCAATTAAGGCAACAACTGTAGCTAACCATGGTCTGCCCAAAATAATGGGATAACCAAGTGTTTTACCTTTTGGTTGCAATATAAGGAAGTCAACTGGATATTCCCATGACTCCACCATAATTACCACATCTTCAATAACTCCTTCTGGTTTTGCTACAGACTGGTCTGCCATTTGTAATATGGTGTTAGTAGGTTATATTCCTGTTAATAGTAATGTTTTTAGAGTATCCATTGTCATTACATTTATAGCTACTCCCAAATCAACCAAAACATTATGTATATCTTTATTCCCTATAGAGACAGAAATAACAGGGCTTCAGGATCTCCATATTTGGGAAGTAGGAGCTTTCCTGCTAATAAATCAACAAGTTTCCCATCTACCTTAATAGTCTTGGGGTACTGCTTCTTTCTTCCAGGCCTTTTCAAACATAGCATTTTGATTAATTTGTTCAATTTTGAAATGTCCTTAATTACTTGTAATAATGGTATTTCAATATTCAGTCTCCTTAGTTCTTGCACCAATTCAGATTCCTTGATTTCTATAGCTTCTTTAAATCTCTCTGGAAATGGAGTTTCAGTAGAGTTTCTTTTTGGTTCCTTATCTCTTTCTTTTTCATCTTTCTTGGGGGAAACCAAACTAGGGGTTTCAGTTTCTTCTGTCATTTCAGTGATGATAACAGGTGGACTGCTAACTATTTTTCTAGATCTAGTTTGTATATCCTTACAATCCATGACATTTAGATCAACTGATTTTTCTTGGTTTTATTCTGTAGACAGGAGTTGTTTGTTTGTTTCTTGGGTTTGCATCGTTTTGTCTTTGGCATTTACTTTTGGACTAAATTTTTAGCTCGTGAATTTTGTCTTCAAGGCCCATTATGGCTTGTTGATTCTGATTAGGATATGTTTTCCCTTGAGCATAATTACTAGGGCCCCATCTAGGTTGTGACCAAGAATACTGGTTATTTTGACCAGTCCATGGTTGTTGGTGTCCTTGAGCATACCAAGATTGACCTGCCCAATCTGGGATTCCAAGTTGGCTGAGGGGCCCAAGGTGGTTGTCCCCAACTTTGTGGTACTGTTTGAGCAGCCCATGGCATCATCCAAGGATTAGGAGATGACCTTGGCATGAACTATCCTTGGGTAGGTTGTCTTTGGACAAAATTCAATTCTTCTGTTGTGGATGATGTATTGGTTTGTTTGAGTTGATTCTTTAGGAGTGGAAGAAGAGAACAAGTGTGAATATCATGTTCTTTAGATTCACAGATAAGACATACTTCTATTTTATCCAAAGGACATTCCCTTATTGCATGATTCTTCCTACATCTAGGAAAATACATGGCTAATGGTTCAGATTTTGGCATTTCTTTAGCTTGTAATCCATCCATAGTAGAGGTTAATTGAACTAAAATGTCTATTTTAAAGTTTGCTAATTCATCCATTAGTTTGTTCATATCTGGATTCAAACTTTTCACTAATTTTCCCTTCCTAGGTCCACCCCTTGTTCTGGAATAGCTTCTACAAATGTCTTTAATTTCATTCATCCTTAATTGATCAATGTTTCCACCTCCTATCAAGTTAAGAGATTCCCTAGATTCATCTTCCAAACCTTTAAGAAAAATTGTTTTACTTAACTCTTCTTGAAGTACAAATCCACATCTTTTACTCACAAAGAGGAATCGTCCAAATAATCTTCTATATTCTCATCCTCCTCTTGCTTGATTTTGAAAAAATCTTCCTTCCTATTTCTCCCTCTACAATAATCTTGATATTTGTCTAGGAAGGAAGTTTCCATTTGTGCCCAAGTGGTAATAGAGTTGGATGCTAATCCCATGAACCACCTCATTGTTGCATCCTTCAGAGTGGATGGAAACAACTTGAGTTTCGAATATCTGCTTTTTTTGTCACAGTCGACATAGTACCTTAAACTCAAACAAAAATTGGTCAGGGTATTCAGATGACATCCCTCTAAATGTGGGTAAATGTGTAGGTGAAATATTTTTCATTGGTGTATCATCATCATCCAATTGAATTGGATAAGTAAAGGTCCTATCAGGTTCCCTTTTAGCTTCTTGTGTCATTTATAAAGTATTTTCTAAACTTCTTTCCCAATCAATGTGGTAGGTGATATGCCTTGGGGAAGGTGAAAAATCAGGAGTAGGAGGTTGACTACTCAATTGAGAATCAAAACTTACCCTAAATGGATCTTGAGAAATAATCCTTCTCCTAAAAGTTCCACTTCCTTCTGGTGATTGATCCAAGAATTCCAAAGGTGGCAATTCTGCTTCTTGTCTTACAGGGGATAATGGTGCCTCCAATTCTTGGTCAACTTCCTTATTTAAACTAGAGGATGATGTTAATTCTTGTTCAGATATTTTTGGGAGAAATCTACCCTTGGAGTCTCTTGGTCTACTCATAAATTTTGTGATAGCTTAGGGAAGATTTCTTCAACTACTAGATGTATGATTGTTTCTCTTGTTGACACCTAATTAGAAAATTCTAACCTAGTGGGTCGAAACGACACCCAAAATGATGGGTGTCGTTATTCCCTTCATTTAATCAACTCTCTATTGATGTCATATTCAAACCAAGGGTGTGTCTAAAGCTATATGCAACAAGAAGAATCTTAGTGATCTAGTAATTGATTGTAGGTATTTTGTATTTTCTGGGGGATCTTTTCAATGTCTTAAGGACTTCTTGGTTAAAAACCTTATTGGAATCAAACTATGAAAACCTATTGGAAGTAAACACACTTTACAAAAATGAATTGCTAGAAATAAACACACTTTACAGAAATGAATTGCTGGAAATAAACACACTTTGCCTTGGAAGTAAACACATTTTATAGAAATGAATTGCTGGAAGTAAACACACGTTACAGAAATGAATTGCTAGAAATAAACAAACATTACAGAAATAAACACACAATTGAGAATTCTTGGAAAATGATTACAAAGAAATAAGAACTTAATCTAGAACACCTGCAGGGACAAGGCTACAATATATTTCAACTTAAGGAATTGAAAGCAATATAGAATTAATAGATCTAAACTATTTGCTTTAAAAATATAAATACCAAAAAAAATGAGGATCCTAGTTCTTGGAGGAGTGGGCCCTTGCTCCGCCTTGAAACAGGATTGGACAACTTAATTTTCTCTCAAAACAAAAATGGCTATTTTATTGATAAAATGTTTTACATTACAAAAACGTGTTAGATATGTGTGTATCAATCTATATCTATCTCTGTTCTATATCTATATTCCTATATATAATCTATCTACAAGTTTGTATATATATACTTCTTCCAAGGGTGCATTTATGGCCATAACTGTTCCAATGATACGATGTAACTAAATTGTGCCCAGAATAGATGTTGAATTAGAACATGGCTAGATGTATAGCTGTGTGATAATTATCCTGGATCTGCAAGTATGGAGAGTTGGAAGTCTTCTAATCTACTCCTGATTGATAGGATCATTGATTTGACAAATCACCGCCATTTGGAATAGATTCTTATCGGTTTTGGAACTTTAGAAGAGTTCCGGAACTAAAGGAAATCGTTCTAGGTCTAACCAAGAGAGTTCCGAGCTATCTACAAGAGTTCCGAACTAATTTCAATAATTTGGAAATAAGTATTAGAGTTCCTAATCTAAGTCCGGAAGTTCGGAACTAAGTGAAAAAACTTGTGACTGTGTAATGGAGTTCGGAACTAAGTCTATCAGTTCCGGAACTAAACCGTATTGATGCAATGCTTCCAAAAACATGCAATCTGCTTCATATTTGTTCTTCCGCCTGATTGTGACCTGTTTTATTACAAAACTAAATTTCCAAAACACTTTGTTAGGAATTACAGAGCTTTTAAACGTTAGAATCATAATCAACAAAAGATGGAAAATTACATCCTAACTCATATCAGATCAAACAAAAGTCACAAAATGCAGTCAAACTTAATAAAAAGGAGAGTAAGATGAGATTATTTATTGTACATTTAATGGGCATATTCTGGCCTCATCACAATGATTCAGGATGGATTGGGTCATTGTCCTGAAACAAGGAAACAAGGAGAGCCATAATTTCCCAAGCAAGGATACACACTAGGGAGAGATGATTTGGGTTTGATAGTCGTAAGGTGGTTGGAACAATTGTTGGGATAGGAGTTCAAATTTTGAATTGTGTTGATTGTTGATTGTTGAGTTGTTGATTGCTTTTTTGTAAACTTTTAGAATTTTATGATTATTTAAATGTTTTTGAATTTTGGTGATTTGATTTGTTTTTTTTTTTTGAATTTTTGAGTGTTTTTATGGATTGTTTTTTAATTTTGAGGGCGTTTGGTACGAAGTTTTTAAATTTTTGAGAGTTTTTATGGATTTTTTTGAATTTTTGAGGGTTTTATGGATTTTTAAATTTTTGAGGGGGTTTTATGGATTTTTTTTTCAATTTTTGAGGATTTTTATGGCTTTTTTGAATTTTCAAGGATTTTATGGAATTTTTTTGAATTTTTGAGGGGGTTTTTGAAGTGGGTGATATACTAGATGGTAAAATTCCTGACTAAAGGGAATTATTAATTATGAGAGGTGATAGGATGGGGTAGCATTTGTATGTACATTGTACCTTGTGGTAACTCATGTTATGAACAATGTCAAATTTTTCTCTTCATTAATAGGATATTCTATTGATGAAATAATGAGAATAAGTACGAATCCACCCTTGACTCGACACAACGAGTAAGATACGAGATGTCATCATTGAGATTCAAGAAGGACACGAGACGTATGAAATGGATGTAGAGACAAGTTTTAATAATGGTCCATTTGGGAAATTGTGACTCAATTCCTCTTAAGATTAATGACCAGTTCTGAAATGATTTTCACTTTATAGGTCACTGTAGACACTTAAAATATGACTACACAATTTTAATACTAAAATTGCACTAATTTTCCTTTTCCCCATAATTTTTGTTACAATTAGTGATTTCTTGCTAATTAACTAATATTCCCTTCCATTTCAGTCAATCAACACACTTCGTTAATTAACTAGCCTTTCCCCATTCTGGATGCCAATTAACGACACTTTGTTACTTATAATCCTCCTCTAATCAATTAATTAACTACTATAAGCTAATTAGGCCTTTTAATCCTTTTATTTAATCAATAAACCTTCTTATTGGTTAAATCCCCCTTTTAAATCCTCTAAATTCTACTTATTTCCTTCTAAATCACCTCTAAATGGCTTTCTAAGCTTATCTTGGCCTATTAATTAATCCTAGTTGATTAATTAAATCATCTCCAACTCCCATGAGTTGCTAATCACTAATTAATTCCTTCTAATCATGCTTATCCCTTTCTAATTCTACTTTACCTTTATCCCACATTCTCTAGGTTTCTAGCTTCTCCCAAATTGGAAAGTTATATAAAGAACCTAGTACCTTCCTTCTCATCTTACACCACACTTATGCTAGTGTTATTATATGCATATGATAAGAGCATTTCTACTTGGAAAAGCTCATTGATCTAGCATCCATTCCTCTCATAAAAGAGTAGTAAAGGAAGATCCAAACATGGCCATTAAGCCATATTGGTGAGATTCTTTCCTCTTCATGGAGATAACATCCTTTTGATTGCCCATGATCACGATAGGTTCATCATAAGGATAAACTACACATACAAAGAACATCCAAATAAAAAAGGGATGGTTTACTATTTTCAAGTTTAATTTCGATGAATTGATTAGTTTTTTCCCTTACATAGCTTTATCATGATGTTTTTGTTGAAATAAATTAGTTATTTGGGACTACTTGGTGTTAGTTTCATAGTAGTAACTTAGTCTAATTTTACATGCATACATATGGCACACCTGGTGGAACATCCCTTTGTCTCATGCACATTTTTCTTGAGTTTTTATAGTTAAGTTTCTTTTTTTGCATACTAACCTCTTTTTAGCAGTTACTGATAAATCTTGTATTTCTTAAATTGTTTTGTTAAGTTTGCATGTTTTGAGTCTTCCTTCTAGGTGTGAAGGAGGTGAGGTGCTACCAAAATTGAAGCTTAGTAATAAAATTTTGAGCTTTTGATATTTTTGGGTCGGATTTGCCTTGTTTTTAAAATTACATAGGCCCCATGCGCTAGCGTTGATCATGTATGTGTTTGTGTTGGTCCTCATGAGCTAAGCATTCTTGTCTCATCGAATTTTTGTAAACCCTTGTGCACTAGCATTGACCCTTCTATGCTATTTTTTGTTTGAGTGCTAGTGTTTCCCCTCATGCACTAGCATTGTATGTATTTTTCATCTCTATCTACACAAAGAATTCCCACGCATTTGAGTTGAACCCATCTATATATGTTATTATTGTATGTGTGTTAGTGTTTCCCATCATGTGCTAGTGTTGTATGTATTTTTCATCTCTGTCTACATAGAGAATCCCCACACATTTGCATTGAACCTTCATGTGTCTACATTGTCTCATGTACATTAGCGTTGCTGCTTGTGCATTACCATTGGTCTCTATGTGCTACTATTTTTTCCCATGTGCTACCATTTTTTTCACGTGCACTATCGCTAGCCTTTGTGTGTTAGTGTTAGCCTATGTGCACTAGTATTGTTTCTCGTGTGCGCTAACGCTCGTGTGTAAATTTTTGGCTCGGATTTCAATATTTTCGTAATCTAATTTTTAATGTTTGTTGTTGTTTTACATGTTTTCTAACTTCTATTTTTTAGGATTTACCTTTTAAATCATTTTATAACATGTTTAAATGCTTTAATGAATTTTGTATTTCCATGTTTTTCTTGAGTTAGATCAAAGTTTGTGTATGCTCTTCTCTTGCACCTTTTGGTGATATTGAGAATCAAAAGAAAATTTGATCTTCTTTTTATAAAATTTGGATTAACTTGGAAATTTCATCATTTATATTGTTTAAGGGAATGAATATTTTACAAAGCATTTTAATGGTCATTTGATTTAAGTTTTCCATTTCTATCTAGTTGGATCAAACATTGTGTATGCTCTTCTCTTGCATCTTTTGATGATCTTGAGAATCAAAAACAACCTTGATCCTCTTTCAAAACATTGTGGGTTTCATGGAAAACTACTAAATTTTGAGTATAGGACCATATGTTTGTCAAAGAATCGAATCAAAACAATACTAACTATAGTGTGTTGCAGGTTTCTAATGGTGTGCTAAACCTTATTTTTTTAATCAAAGATAAAAACACACCACTTCATTCAAAACATTGTATTTGCAGGTTCGAATAAGGGTTTAAACCCATCCACTTTAAATTGTGGGAAGTATCTTGGCATAATCCATAAAAATCATTATGAGGATTACCACAAGAACCCCAAAGTAGTCCACACCTTGAGGGAACTGGTGGATGAAACGGGAAGTGCCCCACTACCTACTTGACTAGAACAAAAACCCATGAGGAATGCTTCAAGTTATCCGTATGAGGCCCCATTCATTAATTTGATTGTGGGGTAATGGTCCTTCGTCTAGGAGTTATCTAGTGAAGCGTATCTCTCTTAGGAAAGTATTGGCGAGTGTTGAGAACAAAAGCCTAGGTAGCCATTTGGAATTAGGGCCAACTTTTCCTTATCCAATCATGTTCTAAAGAGATTTCACAAAGAAAAAACTTCTTGAGTCAAAACCTTGTTAGTAAAACAAGGGGAGAGTTCATTGAAGTTTGTGCCACATGTTATTCATCATGAAACTTACCATGTAAAACTTTGTCCTAGTTTCTACCTTGTTATAAAATAAGGAAAAAATATTCCAAAGTTGTGCTACGTATTTTTCATCACTGTTTGTACTATCTCCCTTGTTTTATTGTTGACATTTTTGGTCAAAAGAAAGCAATACGAAGTTCTTCTGAAATTGTGTCCACCACTTTTGCACCTACTTACATCCTTCCTTATTGTGACTATGATAGTAAGCGTTGAAAGTGTGTTGGTACGTATTCATATTTTGGTAGCCTTGTCTTGATACCCATATTGAGATGTCTCATTATAGTTAGGTTATCCTATCTTGATTTCCCCTTGAGTTGTTACATTGCTCACATTATATCAATACATTTTTGATACTTACATCTTGTTTTCATAAAACTTGATATAAGTGTCCAAATTGTATTGTTATGCTACTCGCATAGTATCAACTCCTTGTTATACTTAGACCTTGTTTTTATCCAAACATTGCCTTGAGTTTTGGAAGGTGTTGTAGTTACGCTGCTTGCATTGTATCAATACCATTTTGATACTAACATCTTGTTTTTCCTAAAAATTGATTAAAGTATCCAAATTATATTGTTGCGTTGCTCACATTTGTAACCTCCATTTTTAGAACTTGGACCTTGTTTGTATTAAAACTTGTTTAAGTATACCTTGAATTGAAATCACTTCAACCCCTTTTTAATATTTAAGTCTCTTTTATTCCAAAATCGATTTAAGTATTGAAATTTTGTTTTCATCTTAAACAAAACAATCTTTGAGACAATTTAAACATAGGGAGTATGTTCTTTTGCAATTGGTTCCTTGTTTAGAACTTTCTAGATTTTCCTTGGTGACCTTTCATCGAGACATTGTCATCTCCTTGGAAAATTATTTTATTCTTGATTTGTTACACCATTCGAATTGTTCCTTGATTCTTTTGGATTCTCTATTATTCTTTGGGATTATTTTTCATTCTTTGTGACATTTGCATCTTTCACGCTATTTGATTTTACCTAGGTTCATTATAGTACTTACACATTTATCAAACCTTAGCGAAAATTTTCCTATTATTCCAATTATCGAAAAATTTCCTATTATTCTAATTATTACAAGAATGATACATATAATATAAGGTTCAAATCATTTCATCAATACAAATTTAGAACCCTCGCTTGAAGAATAAAACTTGGTTGACCATAGTGGCGACGAGGGGACCTCTCCTCAAGATAACTTAAAATTTGACCCTGCCCATATGGATAACTTTCTCTTCCATAACAGAGATCAAGTGTTGGTATGAGTTGTTGAATCAGGGGGTAAACTGCCACCTAAATTTGACCATACTCTCCTTACAAACATGGTTCATGGTGGTGCAAATTAACTTGCAACAATTAATATGATGTTCATTAATCTAAAATCATTTAATCAAACCAAGGGACGTAATCTTTCAATAATGTCAGTTCCGTATGCACAGTTACAAAGCGTTTATGAGGTATGGAAAGGAAATAGTTGTCACTATTAAACTTAGAATAACAAAGCTTAAAAGTACAATGCTGAAAATAAACTAAACTCAGACTAAAAGTAAATAGCTTCTAAATACTATAACTAAAACAAATCTTGTAAATTCAGAATATAGATAAAGGAATGAATTGATTGCTAATATATCCATGCAATAAAACAAAGAAAAAAACTATGGAGGGGGTTAACAAACCACAAGTGGGCCCTACCTTGGGTGTTAATCCCTCCTAAGGCTTGTACACTAAAAGTTACTAAAAAAACTCAGATTCTTTATTAAATTGGCATGAAGATTACATTTAGGAGCAAAGAAACTTTTGTATCTATGTATCCTCTATTATAATTCTCTTTCTAGATCTCTACATCCCTCTTACATTCCCAACATTAATCCTTCTCTTTTATATTCCTTGTTTGCAGCAGAACGTGAGAAGAAAAGTTTGAATAAGAGTTCAAACAAATCAAGTAAAAGATATCAAACAGATCATCCGGAGATTCGATGCATGCAATAGAATTAATCAACATGTGTTTAGATGTCAAACACATAACTTAAGTAACCAATTAGTTCAATCAATCAGTTCCTCATTAAGTTGTAATGAACAATCAGATCTATTGTTGAGTTATCTTTAGTTCTCATGTTCTAGTTTGTAAATGCCTCTTCTAAGACGCGTGCGGGCTTGGAGTGTCATCCTTCATGTTCAAATAGTTCTAAATAATCACAACTCATTTATCGTAGGTGGTCTTCTTTGGCTATGGATGGGTTGTTGTGGACAGGTCCTTTGGCTGTAGGTGATTCCCTTTGGCTGCGGATGAGTTGCTATGGATAGGTCTCATTATTGCATATAGGTTGTTGCATATAAAAAGTTACTCGCAAACAAGAGTGGCATCACACAAAGCATCATTCAAACAACTTATTGTAACCATAAGAATAAATACATACTCAAAATACCACAAAATAAAGTTAACTAGTAATAACTATATTAATCAATATTATGCCAATAAGTTCAAGTTATAGTGATGATGTTCAACAATATGACAAGGAAATACAAGGACATAGTCTCGATGGCTTAACAAAATACAGAAGATGAGTTTTTTATACACATGGTTTAATCAACTCATCATTCATGGAGAAGAAGAGGTAGAACGTTCCCTTCAATATATGGATGACACATTAAACTGGGACATGCTTTGTAGTAATAATATCATGAACTTTAGACATTTATTTATCTCGGTCTCATACTACTATTTAGAAGGTTCTTGAGGGAAAAAATTACTAATTAACCTCATCTTTTGGCCACTTTATTTTATTTTATTTCATCATTACAAACCTATTATACCCTTGTGCCCAGTCATATTTTGTCATCCACGTTAATCTAGCCTCGATTGGGGCACCTAGATTAGTACCGAGGTGCCCCGATCCTTCTAGAGTTTTCCCACCACTTTTTGGGCTCTTTTTAGTCATTTTACATCTTTATCTTTCTTGTGGTCGGCTTTCTAGGGTTAATTACGAAATTAGACCAAGAGAACCCTATAAATATAAAGTTATGAGACCATAATGAGGGACCTAACATCACTTACTACTATAACTCCATCTAGAGTTGCATCCATTAAATTGGATATCACTTGCATCCACATAGCTCCATCACCAAGGCACAAGGATAGGACATATACATCACACTTCATAGGGGGAGGGATTCTATTCTATTCCATGCACACATTCTATTAGATTTTCTACACATAATTATTGTTTGCTACTTGAAAGTGTGATCGATACACAAGAGTAACCTAGGGCATCTTAACACACACTTGCACATAGAACTACATCGGGTCCGAGATGTACCTTGAAATGCTCGATTAGTAAGTCCACCATTGTGGCATTTGTTGAAATTACAACCCCTTCATATGCATTTATATATTTTTAGGGTTTAATGTTTTTGTGGGCTCTTCCAAGTCTTTCTTCCATCTTGAGATATTGGTGACATTCGACACGAGACAAAAAAATTGATACAATAGGCAAAAAACATTTCGGACTACCTTTTGGCCATGTGAAGATTATATTTAGAGCTTTTACATAGACCAGGGTGCCCATTATAGACCGAGCACCCGCATGCACCGAGTCCTCCTCCAGTGCTCTAATCCACTAGATCCTCCAACTCCACCATTTTTGGCACTCTGCACAATCATTCTTTCTTATGATTTTTCCAGTTTCCTCTACAACACAGTCCTCGTCACTTCATTGAATTAGTGGAGTTCTTTCCTCTTTCTCCTTGCACATTAGGGTTTATAATTTCATTAGTTTTATTTACTTATCTCATTTACATATTGTCTTAGTGCATTTATTTACTACGTTTATATGTCCTCCTAGATTAGATTAACTATCCTTTACTACCCTAGTTAGTCAATTTTAGTTAATCATTTTGGTGAACTCGACTCGTTCATTCATGCTTCTACCTTCTTCATTCTTAGGGTTGATTCATCATGAATATCTCAATCAATGATTACTTTCTTGCAAATCCTGACTTATTACATAGAGTACAACATTTTCTTGCTACCACTCATATTCGGCTTGACATGCATCCCGATGCATTTTCTCCACACCTAGTTTTCAAGTCTAACCTTCCTACTGATGTTCACACTTTTGATAATGACTGCCTTTGCATATCATATCTCACATTCATAATGTCATTGTTAAGCGTACTCTCATTGATAATGGATCTAAGCTCAACTTGTGTCCTATGTCATTCCTTGAAGTTTTAGGTCTCTCCGCTCGTGATGTTAGCCCATCTAGTATTTCATTATGTGCTTATGATGGTTCTATCCATCCATGTCTTGGTCATATTACATTACCCATTACCGTCGGTCCAAAGACTATCCACACTGTCTTATTTTTTGTTGACTTCCCAGTCTCCTACAACTGTCTCCTTGGTAGGCCATGGCTTCATGCCATGCAAGCAGTTACCTCCACTATACATCATTGTGTCAAATTATTACATGAGAACATGGAGTATACCATATTTTGTGACCACGATCCCTTCTAGTATTGTGACTCGAGCTCTAATAATAGCTTTCTTATTCCACACGAGATATCACAGAGGAACCCAACCTATCGAAAAACCACCCCACCTACCATCACACCGACGGTACCATTTGTGTGATAGATGCAGTTTCTTTTATGCCACCTGCTACTACTACTGCTATGATTTGTTATCGGGGTTTGTCCAACCTATGGACGTCACTTTACCACATCCACCTTCTCATGCACTACTTACCTTCACACGACCACCATTCACTTGCATGATTTTCATGAATGGTTCATATTGGGAATACATTCCATTTGACCTTACATGTGATGTCACTATATTTACACATGAGGGCTTTGGATCATGTAGGATTTACTTTTGAGGACCTCCACCCTACATCGTATGATCCTCATCTTTATTATGGATATGCCATCATCACTACCACCTATGGTCTTCGCATCTTTTATCTCACAATATTTCTCACACGTAGCCATCAATCTTCACCACTCACACTAGGGGAATCTTGACTTACTTATATTGGAGGCACATTAGATCCTAGTCATACAAACATTTCATTTCCTATGCCCTTTGGTCGTGTTTTTATCTACAATAGCTCTTTCCTAGGTTATACACATAATCTTGCCCATTTATATGCACAATACGTTTCCATTTTACTCTATTTAATGATGAGGAATATGATATGGGCATGTATACCTTAAGCCTCTATGGCTCACCACACGATCAACTAGAAACTATTGTTTATCAAGTTACTAATGCTTACCCATTTGATTATAACTCGAAATATGATGATCTTCTTGATGAATTCACGTGATCTTGTTATATAGATTTGGGGGCATAGCATTCCACTTCCCCCTTCTCATCTTAGCGTAGTTATCATCATAATATTTTACATTCTTATATATCCATATCCTCACATTAGGCATATTAATCGGACATGCTAATGTCATTACCCAACGACAAACTATTGTGCTTGGTCAACACTTGACTATTGAGGGCTTACTACACATGAACCCCACATACTTCACTATAGGCATTACACATTGCACTTCATCACACATTACACATTATACATTCTCGCAACATTTGGTAATTTGTGTTTTTACACCTCATCCATCATGATAGTTGCGTACATTATTGTCTACGCGTCTTAAATTCTACACTATTTATTCTACACACTACATTATTCGTTAATCTACATACCTGTTATCCCGTCAAATTGACAAGGGCAATTTTACAGATAACCATACCGAAATTTTGTTCCGATCCCTCGTTAGGGACTCCTTGCATTCGGAACGTTGCAAATCCCTTCCCGAGAAATCTGGTTTTTCGAACTTAGTAGTTTTTGGTCTTTTTGGCCGGGCGCATAGAATGACTATGTAACATCAACTTTTGATGTGCCCCCTTTAAAACCTTTGGCGCATGATTTCTTGTGTCAGCAGGCACTTTGGTGCATCTCTATGTTGAAGCCTTCCTGCGTGCGCTAAGGCGCATGTGCCTTCATGTCGACAGCTCATTTGGTGCGCCCCTTTAGAAAGTTGGTGGCGCATTTATTGCTGCCTCACTATATATAGGTGCGTCTGCGCTGTCATTGTCACTCTTGCACATCACGTGATTTTTCTCTGAGCTTGTTAGCACACCAGCCCCATCGCTTTCGAATTGATTTGTGGACCCGTTCTCACGCTTTTTCATCGTTTATATCCGGGTAAGTGGCCTTCTACCCTTCGTACGTTTTGTTTTGTGGTTTTTGGCTGTTTGTGGGTGTGTTTTGGATTGAAAAGAAAGATAAAATTCATCAATTTGCTTCCTTCCCCCGTTGCCTTTCCACATTTCTTCCTCCTCTTTCCAGATCTGCTGGCAGAGAGAGTCTTGCCCTGAGGTAAAAGCTTGAAAACCCTTTTGGTATTAAACCTTTCCAATCACCCGAATAAAACTTGCAAAGAGAGAGCTTAGCCATATGTGGAAACCCCTCTGGGAAAAATTTGAACCTAACAGAAAAAGGAAAACTGTATTTTCCTTTGGCGCATTGCCATTCCATGCTTCATCATAAAAAGGGTGCACCCTCATGGCGCACTTCCCTCACATGCTACAAATACTTCCCATGCGCCCCTTCGCGCATCAAACTTGGATGCAACATAAAGAATTCCTATGCCTTTTTTGGCGCACCTAAGATCCATGTAACATGTCTCTTTCTATGCACCAAATGCAGCTATACAAGGCGTAGGTGCGTCCCTCATCGCAACAACATTGTGTCATGCGGACCCTCCATGCGCCGCGCCAAGTTCCCCTAAGTGCACAAAATGCACATGTTACATAAACCCTATATGCGCCCTTTAGCACACCGATGTTCCGTGCAACACGTTTTAGGCGCCTTTACAAAATACATCCATATGGCACGGGCACACTTGTCTTTACAGCAACACAGAATGCATCCTGCAGTGTCTACGCACCATGCGCCCTTTGGCACTGATTTAACCCTTGCAACAGTCTTTTCCTGTGTGCCTTACCTATTTAGCTCGCAAAACTGCAATATCCATGCGCCATGCGCCCGAGGCCTTTAAATTGCTGACTCTTTCTTCTGTCAAGCATTTCAATGGAAAATCAAGCAGCTGACACGACTTTCTTCGATTGGGTTTCACGTCTTATTCTTGCAGATCAGCAATTAAGCTCAGAAGAACATATGTCAACATCAAGCAAGAGACCCACCAAATCCAAAGGCAAGGCCAAGCTTACAGAGGAAGAAATGAAATATAAGTATCAGAGGGTCAGAATGCCCGACTCCCAGGCCGAGTGTGACCTGGACATCAGAGACTCAGAGTTGGGTCATATTGATTTGGAGGAATTCTGGGTCAGGACTCAGAAGGTCACAAGAAGTCCATGGATGGACAAGCTGATAGGCAGTGCCCTGCACTTCGCTGGAGGAATCCCAGTCAGCGCCGTTAATAATGAATTCATGATGGTGGTTGCCCGGTGCTACAACAAAGACACAAGATGTGTCGTAAATGAGAAGGGCGAGGTCGTAATCAACCTCACCGCCGCCACTTTGAGATAATACTCGGCATTCCTCATCACCAGCACTTTGTGGCCGTTAGCCAAGACGACTGCATTAAGGCATGGGATGACAATGAAGATCAGTGCATGCAGCTGATGAACGAGGTCTATCTCAAGAATAAAAAGGTAGTGACCCGTTGGCCACAAATCATTCACCGCAGTGATTTTTCAGAGGAGCTCAGTGACACTATCACGTTCCTGAGCAGAGTCTTTGGGCTTCCTGACGCCCACTTTTTCCATAAATGGATGCTGCGGTACTTAGAGACTATGAACAAGAATGTGCCCGATCAACGCTTTTGCTGGGTAGAAATAATAAGCAGCACGATAATCTCTGAGCAGCTACAACAATTTACCACAACTGGGAGATTCTACATGAATTCCTATGTTGTTTACGCTGCAGCTTCAGAAAGGGACTACCCAGCCCTGATGCGGAGTGGGGTTTGGCCCCAGGTCAAAATTTATGAATACTATCTAGAATTGAAGCTGGAAAATAGCATCCCCCAATTTACAAAGATCAACGATGCATTTTTCTACTTCATCATCTACCTGTTGAGGCCAAATATGACCTACGGTCACACCACCAAGAGTATAGTGATGTACCACCGAGAAATGGGGGCCCTGTTCACCCAATTCCCCATGTTCACTTATCTGAGGGAAGCTAACTTCTTGGGAGAGCCAACTAGATTGCCAAGGTATGTTGGACCGAAGTTGATTTCTACTAGAGTCTTCAAGATAGCCTGGTCACTTATCATGAAAAGTGCCAAAAAGAAAGAAGGGTGGAACTCCCTTCCCCCTCACCATGGGTAGATATACGTGTCTAACTCACCACAAGGCAAAAGACATGTTCACGAGCAGCCGGAGCTGCTCAATCTGAAACATGACTTCCCAGCAAGGCCTACCTTCGACCCGAGAAATTGTCTTCCTAGGGCCAAGCTCGATCCAATCCACATCCCTCAGATAGAGGATATTTACATTGACCTATATCATGAGGTGGAGCTTAGGAGGAAGGACCATTCTCGGTTGGCCTTGGTAGAAATCATCCAATATGGGGTAGCCATTATCCCCAAAGGCTACCAAACTATCGAGGAGGAAGTAGATCAAGTATATCTTGACACAGGTGGGGACGATTGGCCTTTGCATGCAGTTGATAGAAACAAAGCTCCTCGACAATTGAGGAAAGGGTCAAGGAAACTCTGCGCAGAACAGAGCATTGGTGCCAAATGAACGGGCTCATCTACCTCGGAGTCGATTTCACAACCTCTCCATTGGGTAACGCACCTCCTAGATCAAAACAACAGCCTAAAGGCAAGGGTAAAAGCAAAGAGGGTGAATCCAGCACCACTCAGGAAGAAGCTCCTGAAAGTCCTCCTTCCGCTACACTGTAACAAAGTTCAAACTCCTGGATTCTCCAGAGAAAGAAGCAGAAGAGGATGTTCCAATAGGCCCATCCACTCAGGATGTCGGCACTGCTACAACAATTGAGGTCCCTTTTGTCCCTTCTTCTTCTCCTCCTTCCCCTCCTCGAGTGACTCAAGCGACCATTCCTTTGGTCGTGTCCTCTCCCCCTTCTTCTACTATTCCTCCCGCTTCTTCATCCATCTTCTCTTCTCTTACGGATCTGTCCCCCTCCATTTCTTCCCTCATCTCTCGAGCTCCCTTCCCTTTCCTATGTCTTCCTCTCCTACAAAGATCTCTTCCTCCCGTGAGCACTTCTTCGGCCTCCCTCTCGATGCCGCCTCCAAGTGTCTCCACTTTTTTCCCTTCTACTACCGCAGCCTGCCCCTCTCTCTTCTCGGCCCTTCTCCCATAAGTCCACCTGGATCTCCCAAAGACTTAAGTCGCAGAGAAAGGAAAGTTCCCATCGCTCCGATGGACTTTTCCGTAATCCCGTCCAAAGGGGCAAAGAGACAGAAGCCTGTCACACGCTTCTCTCAGAGTGCTTCGGGAGAAAGGGTGATGGAGATCGCATACCCTAATCCCCTCAAGGATAAAAAGGATCTGTCTCCGACAGATTATACAGTGACTCAAGTCACAATGGGTACATCTTCTGAGAGCCTTCAAGGAGAAGCCTTATCTGCAGTTGACGCCCTCTGCAAGAAGCTTCAAGAAACAAAAGAAGAGAAAAGGCTATTGAAAGAGCAAAACAAACATCTGCTCCAAGCCTTACAGAAGATGGGTAGTGCACTTCCCACACCGCCGCCGAGACTCCCGAACCTCGAGCTGGATAAAATTAATGAATATGCAAAAATCGGCGAGTAGTGGCATGGCAGCTTTCGCTTGAGGAGCAGATCCTCAAAGACAAGTGAAAAGTGATCGCCGAGTCTCTCGGTTTGTATTTGAACATCAACAAGGTGAATAAAGAGCTCCAAGCACTAGCAGACCCATATCGAAGAGCTAGACCATGCTAGGTCGCAAAGATGAGACCTTTCAACAAATGTTCGACTGCTCACCAAAGATCGGTCAAGTTCGGTGTCTTCGGTCATCCCAGAGCCCTCAACAAAGTCACTTCCACTCTAGACTACCGGATGGATCAACTGGAGTTTGTCCTTGAAAAGATCGATAAGGTAAAGGAAGAAGCCCTGGACGCGATGCACCAAATGGAACAAATCGTTCTCAACATGTCTCCAGGGCTGCTTACTCCTTCCTTTGCCTTAAGGAAAGTTGATGAAACCATCCAGATCTTTAAAGAGATCGTGTCACGAGGGCTGGGGCCAGAGGTCTCTTTTGACGCAGAGTCCATTAATAACCTGCTGGCCTGTCGAGATTTCATCGGGTTCCTCATAGAAGCTGAAAAAGAATATTCCAAACTCCCAGAGAAGCTCATAGACGAGCGGGAGACTTGCGAGGTGATCAGTGAGTGACACAAGGATCCTTCCCAGGATCAACTAGGGCCCATGATCAGCAAGTTCATGGAATACCGCGCTCAATTCCACATCTCGTCACCTGAGCAGCAGCAGAAGCAGGCTACTCCCTTTCGGCCGCAGGATGACGATGATGAATAGTGGCTTCTTCTTCTTCTTCTTCTCTCTCTTCTTCGACTTTCTTTTTGTGAATATCTGAAGTATGTTGGCACAAATGATGACATCATCCATGTTGCACCATGGGATGATGTCATCCATCAAGTTGTCAAAAGTCAACGTGACTTTGAGATATTTTGTATATTTTGTAAATATCTTTGTAAATAGGTGGTTGGCTCCTTTTTGCCTTCTTTTCTCTCCTTCTTCTATAAATACCTCAATACTTGTTGTATTGTGCATGAGTGAATATCTTTCAGATGAAAAATAGAAGTGAGGAGAAAAGACTTTGAGCTTTTTGTAACAAAAACAATTATTAATACAATATTTAGACTTTGTGCTGAATACATGTGTTATTTGCATCAGATCTTTCTTATGTCGATCTCTCGTGTTTATTCTTAAACTGCTTCGTTTTATTGTCATTTATTCATCAAGATTGCTTTGCTCGCTTATGCAAGTAGGTTTGGCTCTGTTTACTACCAATCCCAAAACATAAACCTTCTGACCTTTCTGCTTTGGAATTCATTTCTTTTCTTCCTTCGGACCTGTTCTTTCTTCATCCTCTCTTCCTTTCCTTTCTTTTCGCAGTCGGAAACCCCCTACTGGGATGAGATCCCAAACCCCCGAAGGTAGAATTTGTGAGACTTGCATGATTCCTACTGGTAGAATAGCAATAAACCAGTTTCGCTTTGCTGACTCAAAGAGGGGCTATGCCCTGCACACTGTTGGCTCGTTTATCCATAGATCCGCCTGCGATGATTTTGACCAACAGTTTTTGGCGACTCTACTGGGGAATGAACAGATCTATCAGATCTATGATGGTGGTAGGATAGAAAATCAGAAAAATCACCACCTGTTTGCAAACTTGAACCTTTTGTTAAAAATCCAAAAATTTTGCGAAAGTGATCCAAATCAAAAATTTCTTCTGAGATCCATAGATCTGGCCTAGTTGGAGATCTTTAGTTCGCTGAGTTTTTATAAAAGTCCGTATTTTGCCGTAGATCTGAGTTTTTGACTGTTTACCAAAAGTTTTGAAACCCTTTGAAAAAGTCAAATTTAGATCCGAAAATCAGCTTGCTAATCTTCACTATCATTTTATCCTCGTTGTTATTTGTCATTAACCGCAATTGGTTTTTAGAAGAGGATAGTTTTTAAATATTTAGAAAAGTACATGCTGCTGGTTTTTGTCAGAAAAGCCAGAAAATCAGCAAGTACACCCAAAATAAATTTTAAATCTGCACCACAACGTTTCAGATCTGGAAGTTACGCTGGCAGGTGAGCCATTTACGCGTGGCAGGTGAGCTCGTGGAGAAGTCGATCCTACTTTCGATCGGCTTCAAAGGCACAATTTTAGTGTAGCAGCACCGACGCTTTTCATCACTAAGTTCAGTTGATCGGTCAACCAGAAGCGCCTCACCCCCACGGAAGAGCCGGTTTTCACAAGGAGCCTCTACATCCCTTTCAAAGTTGCTTTATTGCTCGCTGGAACCGCACTCCCAGCTCGCGTTCTTTTTCCAGCTGTCCAGATGGCGGTGCCATGGGGAAATGCTATGGGTCCTCTCGCATTACCACATCCTATTCACGTGCTCCCTCACGAAACCGAAAGAATTTTCCCAAATTCGACGGGAGTGGAAACCAAAGCACGGATTCAGCACATATCTGCATTCATCATGTCATGCAGTATCTTGGATGTAACTCATGAAGATGTGTCGGTTCACTTTTTCTGGAAACTCTACAAGGGCCCGCAGCTGAATGGTTTCAGCATTTACCGGCCGGATCTATTACCAGTTGGGCCACCTTGCGGGATGCTTTTGAAGACAGGTACAAACCTTCAGAAGATGCATTTGCCTTGTTATCACAAATCACTCACCTAAAGAAGGAGGCCAATGAGACCATGCGTGATTTTATCGCCAGGTTCAATGCATTAATCAATCGGGTTCCTGTCGCCATGCTTCCAACACCAGAAAATCAGAAGTGTTTCTTCGTGAATGCTATGAGCTCGAAAGTAAGTTTCTTGCTCCTACAAGAGCAAGTGGCTACCTTGATTCTCGCCCAGGCCGCTGCCATCCGAATTGAAGATAATTTGATAATATCTGGCGAATTGAGAAGGGAATCCTCCAAGCCTAAATCTTTGGGCCCTTCACCCAATACTTCGTCTGATCCGGCCTTTCAAAAGATGGCTAACGACTTGCTTGCATTGAAGAGGCAGTTAGCCCAAGCTTCTCCCAGTTCCTCATACCGGGATATTCCACGGAGGAACTTCGTTTCCAACAATGTTCCTCAAAGGCCGCGCTTACCCGCAACTGCTCCGCGGTTGGCGCTTGAGGCTCCTCCGGTCAACGCTCTAGCTGAAATCGAAGAAGAGGAACAAGATTATGAAGAACCTTCGTCTCAGGGTGAAGATGATCAAGACGTTGGTGAGCCGACTGGTGACTCTACTATTGGGTATATGGAATTTGATGAGGAAGAATCTGATGAAGAAGAGGGTACCCAAGGCTATGCGAGCGGACAATCATATGCTGTTTTTACCCACTCACAAGGAAAAGAAGGAGAGGTCACTGCTCATGTGCAGAAGGAGAAGGTCGTGTCAAACGCGCCTCCAACCATTGCTAAAAGAGGTAATCCTCTTCCTACTCAGCTCCCTGTTAAGTCTTTTACAAGGAAATCTTTTCCCCCCATCTCTCCTCCAAATCAGCCCTCTCATATTCCTATCAAGACCAGTAATCCTACTCCACCATCACGAAGTGAGGGACTCATTCCTTCACCAGCGCAACCCTTGGCTGCATTTGATATCATAGATCACGCTAAAAAGACCAAGATCCAAATGTCTGAAGCCGAGTACCTTCAGTCAAATCCCGAACAACTTGTAAGATTGACCAAGTATATTCAAAGTCAAGCTGCCATATCTAATCAGGTTTCCCCAAAAGGAATCCTTTCCACTCCTCCTGAATCCCACATAAATGTTGCTTCAACATCTGCATCAGGCAAGATAGAACCTTTCTATCTCTCCTCCTAATCAATGATCACAAGTTGAGTAACTCGCATAATTGATTCGAGCTTCGATAACGCCATGCCGGCAAAAGTCACCCATGCTTTGGGCCTCACCCTTACCAAGCCTTTTGGCAGATGTTATTCCTTGGAAACCAAGTAGGTTCCGTTAATTGGTCAAATCAAAGACGCGCAATTTGCATTTGCGGCATTCCCAGAGAAAAGAGTAAAGATGACCGTCCTGTTGCTAATATTCCAAAGAAACTTACGGAATTTTTGCGGGAGAAGCTTTTGCAGTGAAGTTGGTGGAGAGATTCATATGGACTGGTCTAAGGCTAGAATCCCTGTCAAAGGTGTAATGTAGACCTTGGAGCCAGAATCACAAAAGAAGTACTTGGTCACTAACTCTGAGGACCCCAAAGCTCAAATCCTTTTTGAATCATCAGGGATGGGGAACTATTTCTTGTCTACCGAGTCTGACAAAATGGTTGTTCTCGTTCAAGAAGAAGATCTTAATAAGATCTGGACTTTCATAGCATTTGATGGTAGCGCAACCAAAGTGGATGTGGCGCCGGAGCCGTGCTAATATCTCCCGAAGAGGAGATTATTCCTCTCTCTTTCAAGTTGCAGTTTTTTAATACGAATAACACCGCTGAGTATGAATCTTTGTTACTCGGCATGCAGGCAGCAAGAGAGAGAGGGATCAAAAATCTGAAAGTGCAAGGTGATGCAGAGCTAGTTGTAAATCAAGTTAAAAGGATTTACCAAGTGAAGAATGAAAGGCTCAGGCATTACCGTAATGCAGTATGGGACAACATTGAAGAGTTTGATGCTTTTTCAATTGAATCCATTCCAAGAACTCAAAATGACATGGCCGATTCATTGGCTGTTTCAGCATCCCTCATGCTCCCTCACCCAGGGTTGAAAACAAACAAATACACCATTGAGGTGGTTTTCCGCCCAAGTGTGCCAGATAATTCTCAGCATTGGCAAGTATTCAACGATGACAATCAACTCATTGCCTTTCTAGAGAAGGCGGAAAATTTCAAAGAATTGCATTTTGAAGGATCCACTTCTATGTGCCGCGAATCAGTCACCGATCAAGACGATAAATCCGAAGGGAACGACGACATATGTCAGCTCAAAGGAAATAAAATCCCAAGGGCCTAGTTTCTCTGGAGCGGTTGTTCGACAGGCATGATCGTTTTGTGAAAAAGAAGAGGCGAGATGATCCTGACTCATCCCCAGAAACCGAACCGGTCAATTTAGGTTCGGTAGAGCATCCGCAATTCGTGAACATTGGAAAATGTTGCACGCCAGAAGAGAAGCGGAAGTTTGTCAAACTGCTGAAGAAATACATGGATGTATTGGCATGGTCCTACGCCGATCTAAAGTCTTTTAAGCCAAAGGACGTCCAGCATGACATCCCATTGAAAGAAGATGTCAAAGCCTTTCGCCAGAAGCAGAGGCATTATAATCCTAAGATCTCAGGCACCATCCAGGCCGAAATTCAGAAAATGCTGGATGCGAGAATCATCTTTCCTATCCATCACAAGATTTGGGTAGTAGCAAACATTGTTCCAAAGCACAAGAAGAACGGGAAATACGCATATGCGTAGATTTTCAAATTTGAATCAAAGCTTCTCTTGAAAGACAACTACCCACTTCCTATAATGGATCAAGTTCTCGCAAGAAGAATCGGATCGTAGATGTTGTCCATGCTTGATGGTTTTTCAGGCTACAATCAGATTGAAGTTTCACCTGAAGATCAATTTAAAACAGCATTCACTACTCCCTGGGGTACATTTGCCTACAAAGCAGATGCCTTTTGGCCTAACCAATGCTGGCGCCACTTTTCAGCGGGCCATGGACCTGGCATTCAAAGGTATGATGGGGAAGGTCATTGTCGTTTATCTGGATGATTTGACTGTGTTCTCTAAACAATGAAGTAATCATTGTGATCACCTAGAGCAAGTATTGGCCAGATGCCGAGAACATGGGATTTCCCTGAACCCGAAAAAGTCCATTTTTGGAGTCACGGAAGGAAAGTTGCTAGGACATGTTGTTAGCAAAGAAGGAACAAAGATAGATACCGAAAGAGTCAAGGCTATTCAGAGCCTTACTCTGCCTACAAGTAAGACTGGCGTTCATTCTTTCTTCGGAAAGGTGAATTTTCTCAGGCGTTTTGTTCCCGACTTTGCTGAGAAAACTCGTCATATATTGGACATGATGAAAGGGTCACCAACTTTCTCGGTGGAGCGAGGAGGGGAAAAGGTCGTTTGAGGAAATAAAAGCTTCCGTTGCTCACGCACCAGTCCTGGTATGTCCCGATTTCTCCAAGGACTTTATCATGTATAGTTATGCATCTGAGCATACTGTGTCTGCCATCTTGATGCAAAAGAATTCAGAGGATGTTGAATCTCCGATTGCGTTCATGAGCTCTCCCCTCAAGCCTCATGAACTAAAAATGTCTCAACTGGAAAACATGCCTTCGCCGTTGTCAAAGCAGTCAAGAATTTCAGGTATTACATTTTAAACTCTCATACGGTGGTGTTGGTTCCTGACACGGCAGTCAAATCAATTCTAACTCAACAGGAGTTAGGAAGCTTGCGAGGAAATTGGATTGCAAAGGTCCAGGAGTACGACCTGGATATAAAACCAACCAAGCTGGTAAGAGGCAAGGGCCTATGTCAGCTTATGGCTAAAAACAAAGATTCAGAAAGTCCTGAGGAAAAGGATGATTGTACTCAATGAAACACAAAGCTAGCTGGAGACAGCCCATTCTCTGCCTCTGGTCCTATTCGTTGCAACCAGCGATGAGTGGTATTCTCGACATTGCTTTCTTCCTCACCTACGGCGAATGTCCAACTCACCTAACTGCAAAGGAGAAGCACTATAAAGCTCAGAGCAGCGAAATATGTCATCTGGGATGACGGTTTATACAAACGCGGGATAGATGGTGTCTTCTTGCGATGTGTCGATAAGCCACAGCAGGTGAAGTTGCTTGAAAGTTTTCATAATTCAGCCTGTGGAGGCCATTTCTCCTCCTCCATGATGGCACACAAGATCATCCGAGCCAGGTACTATTGGCCGACGCTTTTCCAAGATACAACACTGGTAGCAAAATGTGAACCTGCACAGCAGCTTCAGTCGTCAAGCCCAAGTTGGCTACTTTTCCCCTCAGGCCGGTCATTGTCAACGAACCATTCAGGCAGTGGGGAATTGATTTTATCGGTGCACTCAATCCCCAATCGAGTGCCGGACATAATTATGTCCTTACAGCAACGGATTACTTCACCAAGTGGGTGGAAGCCATACCTGTCAAACACGCCACTTCTGAGGTTGTTTGCAGTTTCATCAAAGAAAACATCATTGTCAGGTTTGGCGTCCCAAACAAAATTATTGCTGATAATGCTTCTAACTTCTCCTCACGAGAAATTATTAGTTTTTGCTATGAATACGGGATAACTTTGGCTCACGCCTCAGATTATTACCCTCAGGGAAATGGTCAGGCAGAATCCAGTAACAAGAACTTGGTGACCATCATACGAAAACTAGTAGATGAGAATCAATGAATGTGGCACAAGTCCTTATACGACGCTTTGTGGGCAGACCGCGTTACTCCCAAGAGGTCCCTCAGTATGTCACCTTTTCAAGTGTTATATGGCACTGATGCCGAGCTTCCCATTTCTGCCGAACTCCCTGCTCTGCGCTTAGCACGAGCTATTGAAGATGAAACTTTCCAAAATTCTCTTGAAAAGAGGATCATGTATCTGACAGAGCTCGAAGAAAAGAGAGTAAGAGTGATCGACAAGATCACCGAACATCAGAATCAAGTCAAGAGACTGTTCGATAAAAAAGCTAAGCAAAGAAGTTTTTAGGTGGGAGACCTCGTCCTTCTGTGGGACAAGCGAAGAGAGCCAAAGGGCATGCACGGAAAGTTTGATTCCCTATGGAGAGGGCCTTTCAAGATCAAGCAGCTCAACGGAGAGAATAGTTTCTATCTCTCATATCTGGATGGAACCGAACTCCCGCTTCCCTATAGCGGGCAACATCTGAAGATCTTCAGGAAGTAGAGCTTGCTCTCTTCTTTGTATAGTTTGCTTTAGTTGTGTGTTTGTTTTGTCGTGTGTTTGCTTTCTGTTTGTTGTGTGTTTCTTTTGTTCGCCCTCTAGTCGCCCTTTTTTTACTGTTACCCAATGGATAGGCACGTGAGATTTGGGATTCTCTACCCCCAAGTTTTCCCGAGGATAGTCCCCAGAAAGAGCCAGCTGTTATCCCGTAAAATTGACAAGGGCAATTTTACAGATAACCATACCGAAATTTTGTTCCGATCCTCTCTAGTTAGGGACTCCTTGTGTTCGAACGTTGCAAATCCCTTCCCGGAAATCTAGTTTTTGAAATTAGTACTTTTTGGTCTTTTTTTGGCCGTAGCATAGAATGACTATGTAATATCAACTTTTGATGTGCCCCCTTTAAAACCTTTCGCGCATGCTTTCTTGTGTCGCAGCACTTTGGTGCATCTCTCTATGTTGAAGCTTCTTCTCAGCTGTGCGCTAAGGCGCATGCGCCTTCATGTCGACGAATGACTCATTTGGTGTGCCTTGCCCCTATAGAAAGTTGGTGGCGCATTTATTACGTTCTTTCTCGCTTATATATATAAGCGCGATCATGCTTATATCATTGTGCTCTTGCACATCACGTGATTTTTCTCTCGAGCTTGTTAGCGCACTGCACTCTCGCTTTTGAATTGATTTGTGGACCCGTTCTCACGCTTTTTCATCCTTTATATCCGGTAAGTGGCCTTCTTCGCTTCGTACGTTTTGTTTTGTAGTTTTTTTGTTTGTGGGTGTGTTTTGATTGAAAAGAAAGATAAAATTCATGAATTTGCTTCCTTCCCCGTTGCCTTTCCACATTTCTTCCTCCTCTTTCCAGATCTGCTGGCAGAGAGAGTCTTGCCCTGAGGTAAAAGCTTGAAAACCCTTTTGGTATTAAACCTTTCCAATCACCCGAATAAAACTTGCAAAGAGAGAGCTTAGCCATATGTGGAAACCCCTCTGAGAAAAATCTGAACCTAAAGAAAAAGGAAAACTGTATTTTCCTTTGGCGCATTGGCATTCCATGCTTCATCATAAAAAGGGTGCGCCCTCATGGCGCACTTCCCTCGCATGCTGCAAATACTTCCCATGCGCCCCTTGGCGCATCAAACTTGGATGCAACATAAAGAATTCCTACGCCTTTTGGCGCACCCAGCATCCATGTAACGGTCTCTTTCTATGCGCCAAATGCAAAGCTATACAAGGCGCAGCGCTTCCTCATCGCAGCAATGTCCAGGTCATGCGGACCCTCCACGCGCCGCGCAGTTCCCTTTAAGTGCGCAAAATGCACATGTTACATAAACCCTATATGCACCCTTTTGGCGCACCGATGTTCCGTGCAACACAGTTTTTATGTGCCTTTTACAAAATACATCCATATGGCGCGGGCGCACTTGTCTTTACAAAGAACATAATGCATGCATCTGCAGTTGTCACGCACGCCATGCACCCTTTGGCGCTGATTTAACCTCCTGCAACAGATCTTTTCTCGTGCGCCTTACCTATTTAGCTCTGCAAACTGCAATATCCATGCGCCATGCGCCCCGAGGCCTTTAAATTGCTGACTCTTTCTTCTGTCAAGTATTTCAATGGAAAATCAAGTAGCTGACATGACTTTCTTCGATTGGGTTTCACGTCTTATTCTTGCAGATCAGCAATTAAGCTCAGAAGAACATATGTCAACATCAAGCAAGAGACCCACCAAATCCAAAGGCAAGGCCAAGCTTACAGAGGAAGAAATGAAATATAAGTATCGAGGGTCGAATGCCCGACTCCTGTGCCAAGTGTGACTGGACATCGAGACTCGAGTTGGGTCATATTGATTTGGAGGAATTCAGGTCGGGTCGACTCGAAGGTCACAAGAAGTCCATGGATGGACAAGCCGATAGAAGGCTCCCGCACTTATTTGGAGGAATCCCAGTCAGCGCCGTTAATAATGAATTCATGATGGTGGTTTCCCGATGTTACAACAAAGACACAAGATGTGTCGTAAATGAGAAGGGCGAGGTCGTAATCAACCTCACTGCCCGCCACTTTGAGATAATACTCGGCATTCCTCATCACCGGCACTTTGTGGCCATTAGCCAAGACGACTGCATTAAGGCATGGGACGACAATGAAGATCAGTGCATGCAGCTGATGAACGAGGTCTATCTCAAGAATAAAAAGGTAGTAACCCATTGGCCACAAATCATTCACCGCAGCGATTTTTCAGAGGAGCTCAGCGACACTATCACGTTCCTGAGCAGAGTCTTTGGGCTTCCTGACACCCACTTTTTCCATAAATGGATGTTGCGGTACTTAGAGACTATGAACAAGAATGTGCCCGATCAACGCTTTTGCTGGGCAGAAATAATAAGCAGCACAATCTCTGAGCAGCTACAACAATTTACCACAACTGGGAGATTCTACATGAATTCCTATGTTGTTTACGCTGCAGCTTCTGAAAGGGACTACCCAGCCCTGATGCGGAGTGGGGTTTGGCCCCAGGTCAAAATATATGAATACTATCCAGAATTGAGGCTGGAAAATAGCATCCCCCAATTTACAAAGATTAACGATGCATTTTTCTACCTCATCATCTGCCTGTTGAGGCCAAATATGACCTACGGTCGCACCACCAAGAGTATAGTGACAGCCACTGAGAAATGGGGGGCCCTGTTCACCCAATTCCCCACGTTCACTTATCTGAGGGCAGCTAACTTCTTGGGAGAGCCAACTAGATTGCCAAGGTATGCTGGACCAAAGTTGATTCTGCTGGAGCTGTCAAGACAGCTAGTCACTTATCATGAAAAGTGCCAAAAAAGAAAGAAGGGTGGAACTCCTTTCCCCCTCACAGTGGGTAGATATACGTGTCTAACTCACCACAAGGCAAAAGACATGTTCGCAGAGCTGGAGCTGCTCAATCTGAAACATGACTTCCCAGCAAGGCCTACCTTCGACCCGAGAAATTGTCTTCCTAGGGCCAAGCTCGATCCAATCCATATCCCTCAGATAGAGGATATTTACATTGACCTATATCATGAGGTGGAGCTTAGGAGGAAGGACCATTCTCGGTTGGCCTTGGCAGAAATCATCCAATATGGGGTAGCCATTATCCCCAAAGGCTACCAAACTACCGAGGAGGAAGTAGATCAAGTATATCTTGACACAGGTGGGGACGATTGGCCTTTTGCGGCAGTTGATAGAAACAAAGCTCCTCAGACAATTGAGGAAAGGGTCAAGGAAACTCTGCGCAGAACAGAGCATTGGTGCCGAATGAACGGGCTCATCTACCTCGGAGTCGATTTCACAACCTCTCCATTGGGTAACGCACCTCCTAGATCAAAACAGCAGCCTAAAGGCAAGGGTAAAAGCAAAGAGGGTGAATCCAGCACCACTCAGGAAGAAGCTCCTGAAAGTCCTCCTTCCGCTGCACCAGAACAGGTTGAAACTCTGGCTTCTCCAGAGAAAGAAGCAGAAGAGGATGTTCCAATAGGCCCATCCACTCAGGATGTCAGCACTGCTACAACAATTGAGGTCCCTTCTGTCCCTTCTTCTTCTCCTCCTTCCCCTCCTCGAGTGACTCAAGCGACCATTCCTTTGGTCGTGTCCTCTCCCCCTTCTTCTACTGTTCCTCCCGCTTCTTCGTCCATCTTCTCTTCTCTTACGGATCTGTCCCCCTCCATTTCTTCCCTCATCTCTGAGCTCCCTTCCCTTCCTATGTCTTCCTCTCCTGCAATATCTCTTCCTATCGTGAGCACTTCTTCGGCCTCCCTCTCGATGCCGCCTCCAAGTGTCTCCACTTTTTTCCCTTCTACTACTGCAGTTGTCCCCTTCTCTGTTTCTGGCCCTTCTCCCATAAGTCCAGCCTGGATCTCCCAGCACTTAAGTCAGCAGAAAAGGAAAGTTCCCATCGCTCCGATGGACTTTTCCGTAATCCCGTCCAAAGGGGCAAAGAGACAGAAGCCTGTCACACGCTTCTCTCAGAGTGCTTCGGGAGAAAGGGTGATGGAGATCGCATACCCTAATCCCCTCAAGGATAAAAAGGATCTATCTCCGACAGATTATACAGTGACTCAAGTCACAATGGGTACATCTTCTGAGAGCCTTCAAGGAGAAGCCTTATCTGCAGTTGACGCCCTCTGCAAGAAGCTTCAAGAAACAAAAGAAGAGAAAAGGCTATTGAAAGAGCAAAACAAACATCTGCTCCAAGCCTTACAGAAGATGGGCAGTGCACCTCCCACAATCGCGCCGAGACTCCCGAACCTCGAGCTGTGGTAAAATTAATGAATATGCAAAATGGCGAGGTGGCATGGCAGCTTCACGCTTGGAGGAGCCAGATCCTCAAAGACAAGTGAAAAGTGATCGCCAAGTTCTCTGGTTTGTATTTGAACATCAACAAGGTGAATAAAGAGCTCCAAGCACTAGCAGGACCCATATCAGAAGAGCTGACCATGCTAGGCAGCAAAGATGAGACCTTTCAACAAATGTTCGACTGCTCACCAAGATCCGGTCAAGTTCGGCGTCTTCGGCCATCCTGTGGCCTCAACAAAGTCACTTCCACTCTAGACTACCGGATGGATCAACTAGAGTTTGTCCTTGAAAAGATCGATAAGGTAAAGGAAGAAGCCCTGGACGCGATGCACCAAATGGAACAAATCGTTCTCAACATGTCTCCAGGGTTGCTTACTCCTTCCTTTGCCTTAAGGAAAGTTGATGAAACCATCCAGATCTTTAAAGAGATCGTGTCACGAGGGACTGGGGCCAGAGGTCTCTTTTAACGCAGAGTCCATTAATAACTGCTGGCCTGTCGAGATTTCATCGGGTTCCTCATAGAAGCTGAAAAAGAATATTCCAAACTCCCAGAGAAGCTCATAGACGAGCGGGAGACTTGCGAGGTGATCAGTGAGTGACACAAGGATCCTTCCCAGGATCAACTAGGGCCCATGATCAGCAAGTTCATGGAATACCGCGCTCAATTCCACATCTCGTCACCTGAGCAGCAGCAGAAGTAGGCTACTCCCTTTCACCAGCAGGATAACGATGATGAATAGTGGCTTCTTCTTCTTCTTCTCTCTCTTCTTCGACTTTCTTTCTGTGAATATCTGAAGTATGTTGGCACAAACGATGACATCATCCATGTTGCACCATGGGATGATGTCATCCATCAAGTTGTCAAAAGTCAACGTGACTTTGAGATATTTTGTATATTTTGTAAATATCTTTGTAAATAGGTGGTTGGCTCCTTTTTGCCTTCTTTTCTCTCCTTCTTCTATAAATACCTCAATACTTGTTGTATTGTGCATGAGTGAATATCTTTCAGATGAAAAATAGAAGTGAGGAGAAAAGACTTTGAGCTTTTTGTAACAGAAATAATTATTAATACAATATTTAGACTTTGTGCTGAATACATGTGTTATTTGCATCAGATCTTTCTTATGTCAGATCTCTGTGTTTATTCTATTAAATCTGCTTCTGTTTTATTTTCATTTATTCATCAGTATTGCTTTGCTCGTTTATGCAAGTAGGTTTGGCTCTGTTTACTACCAATCCCAAAACATAAACCTTCTGACCTTTCTGCTTTGGAATTCATTTCTTTTCTTCCTTCGGACCTGTTCTTTCTTCATCCTCTCTTCCTTTCCTTTCTTTTCGCAGTGAAAACACCCCTACTGGGATGAGATCCCAAACCCCCGAAGGCAGAATTTGTGAGACTTGCACAGATTCCTGCTGGTAGAATAGCAATAAACCGCCGCCATTGACTCAAAGAGGGGCTATGCCCTGCACACTGTTGGCTCGTTTATCCATAGATCTACCCAAGCGACAGATTTTCGGACCAACAATACCGTACATACTTCACCACGTATATTCACACATATTCTACTAGTCTTCATCATGCATGATTCTAGTATTACATTATTATTCTATCTACATACATTACATGTCACTTCATGCATTACACCTTACTCATTTTACGCATCTAACATTGCATTCTACATACCATAAGCTCTTAGGCATACTACACCTATTACCCGCTACACTATACACTCGGATTAATATAAATCACACATAGTCACATGTTCTATTCATCTTGAATTTTGCACATCCTACACATCTTGCATTTGCATTTTACACATAGTGTATTATACCTTTTTTATCAAAGGAAAATAGTTTTGAAGGGACTATACCCTATTAAAAAAAAGGCTCAACAACTAGATCAACATGAAAATGCAGTAAAAAAAGGATCTGAATCCAAATATTATAATAAGCCCAACAGTAGTCAAAAGATAAGCTACTAATAAAAATCAATACATGGATATAAATGTAACTAAAAACATAAAAACAACATACTTTTAGAAACAAAACAACAACTTGAACTCATCCATCCTTCCCAGGAGGTATTATTTCTTCGAAGCCTTATAAATCCTTGATTTGATCATCTACAGGGAGGTAAAAATCGCTAAAGTGGTGATATGTGTTGGATCATTTACGTTCACTATGAGATGACCTGATTTCTTTCCTTTTCTATACCCCAAATATCCTCAGGGACTCCACTCAACATTGTGATGCTTCTAACCTGTTGATCAAGAAACTCACTTATAGCTTTGAAGATGGCCATATTGTGATCGTGTCTATCCTTAGACCTCCCCATTCTATTATCTAGGGAGTTCAATTTTTTGTATATTTCATCAATTTGATTTGTGCCAAAACCCGCATCCTCATTCATCTTTCTTTTCCCCTTTTGCTTATTTAACTGATGCAACTCTTTCTTAATACTTTCAACCTCATTTTCCAGCATTTCCATTATGAGGAGAATATTTTCCCTCTCTTGTTGAGAAACATTGTCCTGCCCTACATTACTGATGTGCAAAATATTGTGAACCATTTCCATATCCTTGTTACTCCTAAGGACATGGCCAGAGGGAGGTGGGGTCACTTTGGAGGGTGAAGGGTTCTTGGTCTTGACATTTATGATACTAGGAAAGTTGGTCGGGTTAGCAGTGGGAGTATTGTGAATGGGAATTGGCGAGTTCGTGGGGAAAAAAATGGCGGGGAAATTTGATGAGGCAATGCTTGTGAAGGAGAAAGATGAGCCCCTGGTGGAGGGGGATGGCCCTAGTATGCTTTTGAAAGTCAAGAATGGAGCACTCCAAATAATTCAGGAGATAGTGTGGGAAGCAAACAACAAAATTTCTCCTAAAGTGATTAAGGAATATTAAGTGTTTGGTGGGGACAGTAATGTATCGACCTTCAAGGGAGATAAACCACACCATCATTTTGGTAATTTCATCGAAGGGTTCCGGTATGGAACTTACCTTAATGCTAGCCGTAACAAATATGATCTCCTCCCCTACTTCAACAAACTTCTTCACTTCAACATTTTTGTCAACCCTTTTGTTGAAAAATCGATGCCATCCAAAGCTAGACCAGTAGCCTCTACAATTAGCTCCTCATTCATCAACACTCTTTGCCCTCCATACTTAACCTTCATGTCCTTCCAATATATGGCAAAACACACTGAAATGTTCTGATCATGACCTTGGATTTTCTCGATAAAGCTGGAGACACCCCCATTTGAAGATAATTCCACAGCTCAGCATTATCCTTCCAAGTGGGATCGTAGGAGCTCTAACCGGCACACGAGAGATCCCCCATATTTCTTCCTCTACTATTTATGTGATTACCCTGCTGAAAACCACCCATGAAAAAGTTTTTTTTTCCTAGACTAGTTTTTAAACATCCAACTGCAGGTCTGAGGAGCATGTGAAATTTTATGGTAGTAATTATAATTACTCCTCTCACATGTGCCATCTTTCTTATCCATTAAATCCCACACAATCTCATTAGAGATTCTACATAAGATGTGAATGCTCATATTTATCCTTGGTAATACCATTATGTACTTCGTAGGGGTGTTTTTTTCATTATCCCAAGTGGTGAAATTATTATTGGTACCATAATTAGCTAAGGTGTCTGCCACCTTGTTGCCCTCTCTATATGTATGACCAATTTTAATATTTTTGAAGGTATGGCATATATTAATAGATTCTGAATGAAATATTTAATAGTTTAACTTGGAGAGTGTATCTTTACACATAGCATATTTATACCTTTTACACATCATGTCCTTACATATTCTACTTATCACATGGTCAAATTTTTACACTGCATTGTCTTCTACCACGATTATGCACTTTAGTTCCTTGGTCCATACTCGACTACCGATGGTTTACAAATAAAATAGACCTTACATTCATCACATGACCTTTCACCATGTGACATACACTTTAGGCTAAATTGTTACTTATTCTATCATATTGTAGTGTTATACACCTTAGGTTATATCACCAATCCCTATCATTTATCTCATAGTGACATACACTTTAGGCTAAATTGTTACTTATTCTATCATATTATACTCGTTATACACCTTAGGTTATATCACTAATCCCTATCATTTAGCTCGTAGTGACATACACTTTAGGCTAAAGCGTCACCTATCCTACACCTTAGGTTACATCACCACTCCCTATCATCTATCTAGTAGTGACACACATTTTAAGATAAATCATCACCTATTATATCATTTTCTAGTGGTCTACACCTTAGGTTATATAACCACACCCTCCTTACATTTTTAGTGAGATACACTTAGTGCTAAATCATCTCTCATCCATTCATCTTATAGTGATATACGATTAGGATAAATCATCACTTATAATTTCATTTCGTCCGTGATATACGCTTCGGATATAGGGTTCACACACACATCTTCACTATGTCGCATATCATCAACCTACACATACACATTCATTCACAATGTGTTAGACATAACACACACTACTCGACCATTTCCGATGACTTACTCTCATTTAAGATTCAGAAAAAAATGAACCTCACTACATAAATTTTTGTTCACTTGAGGGCACGTGGATCCTATCACTATATATTTCATTCCATTTCATCCATCCACAACATACTACATATTATGGCTACTTATACTCTTGCTTAATTTTTTTGTTCATGATCACTTTATTACACATGCTAGTTAGCTTTCTTGTATGTCATTTATCTATATCATACACACACGTCGCGTTCATGCCTTTATCTATTTATGATCACATATACAAGTCTCTTACACATGACATAGATGTTCACCTTCTACCTTTCCTACATTGGTCATTGCGGGCATCCACATTTGTCTCTTCTAGATGTTATTGTTTCATTTTGTACTTAGCACTTTACATTACTTGATTCTACATGCTTTTGACATACTAACTATCTTTCTAAAATGCTAATGGGTACTTCATGTGCAAAATTTGTTATGCAGGGATATTGGTTTCCATACTTGTTTGATTACGTTGTTTGTTATTGTCTTCCATTGTTTTCTATTGTTTATGTGCCTTGCCCTATGTTTGGTCTGCAAACTTGTTTGTTGTTTGTGGCCATGATTGCCTTGCGTGTTTTGTGACATCGTGAATTGTGTCCCATGTTTTCATCCCGTTTTATGTGGCATAATTTTATTCTTACATGTTTACATTACTTTTCTTGGTAGCTTACACATTGTTTGTGTAGCTTATACATTGTTTTCTACATGCATGTGTGTTTACATTTATTTTTGGCTAGCCTTCTTGTTTATGCGTGCCTTGGTTTCTACCAATCACTTTTCTAGGGTTACAACATACATGTGGTTGGTCCTCTTTTGGGGTTACATTCTCCTATCAGCGATGTCGCATGCACCCCTAAAGAGGGGGAATCATTTGGGGTTTTACATACTAACACAACGTATTTACACTGGTTTAGTTTAGTGCACTTTCCGCCCTTGGCATTGTGGGTTACATACAACGAGTGGGTTCGAGACAGTCCTACGAACCCCATACAAAACAAATTTTAAAGGACATGATGTCCTTAGCATTATGGGAACTAGTTCATGGCTTGGAGGTTACAAAGTGGCTTTGCCTCTCTACACTACTTGGGCAAAGTGGCATCGGATCGCCCAAAACCAAGGATGGTACATAGATATCTACACACAATCGGGAAATTGTTAGATATTGGAGGACACAGAGCATTTCCTCCTTACACTTCTTCAGCCTATGGCGTGAGATCGCCCCAAAAACTCACAATACAAGATATCCTTCTACACTTTCTCTCTCGACATGGATCAGGTGCACATGTTCCATTTACATTTACATTTACATTTTCCATTTACATTTGCGTATTTTACATTTACATACACATGCATCTTTTACATAGCATTTTTACACTTACATACATACATATTTGACTACTTGATCATTTTCTCCTTATGCAGTCCGGCCGTATGAGAAATAAGCATTCAAATGGGGGCAACAACAAGCAAACAACAAGTAATAAAAACAATGACAACAACATTCCGTGTGCACATATGCTTTACTAACCATGCAGGTATACTACACACCGCAATAACTACACACATGTTCCACCCTAGGTTCACTCTCATCACTTTTTCTTTGCACATTTTTCATCTTTAGTTTCCACACTCCTCCATCTTTTTTATCATTCCATGCTTTGTCTATTCTTTTGACACACTATCTTCATCATTATACATTAGTATCGTGTACACATATCTATCTACTTTATGTTACCAAGATTTCGCTCACTAACATAAAGTGGGGAAAATGTAGTCACAAAAGCATACACTTTATACATTTATTTATCCCGGTATCATATTACTATTTAGAAGGTTCTTGAGGGAAAAAGGTACTCATTAACCCCCTTCTTTTTTCCACTTTATTTTATTTTATTTCATCATTATGAACCTCTTGCACCCTTGTTCCTAGTTAGATTTGGTCATCCCACATTCTTCTAGCCTCTTTGGGGTGCCCGTGGGTACCCTAGTCCCACCAAGGGCACCTCGATCCTTCTAGAGTTTTCCCGCCACTTTTGGGCTCTTTTTAGCCATTTTACATCTTTATCTTTCTTGTGGTCGACATTTTTGGGGTTAATTACAAAATTAGACCAAGAGAACCCTATAAATATAAAGTTATGAGACCATAATGAGGGACCTAACATCACTTACTACTATCACTCCATCTAGAGTTGCATCCATTTCATTGGAGATAACTTACATCCACATAGCTCCATCATCAAGGCACAAGGGTAGGACATCTACATCACACTTCATGGGGGTTCTATTCTATTCCATGCACATAATCTATTACATTTTATACGCTTAGTTATTTTTCGCCACTTCACAAAGTGTGACTTGCATAAGAGCAACTAGGCATGTTCACACACACTTGCACATAGAACTACATCAAATCTGAGATGTAATGTAACACTCAGTTAGTAAGTTCACCATTATGGTAGTTGAGGATAGTTCGACCCCTTTATATGCATTTTTATTTTTTAGGGTTTGATGCTTGTTTTGGGGTCTTACAAGTCTTTCTTCCATCTTGAATTATTGGTGACATCGACATGTGACAATGAAATTGATGTGATAGGCAGCGAAAATTTTAGACTATCTTTTGGCCATGTGAAGATCAGATTTAGAGCTTTTATGTAGAGCAGGTGCCCATATTGTGACGAAAGCACTCGTAGGCACCCCGGTCCTACTCTGGGCACTCTAGTACAACTAGATCCTCTAGCTCCATCCTTTTCGGCACTCTTACATAGTCATTCCTGCTTTTGATTTTTCCAGTCTCCTCTGTGACATAGTCCCGCCACTTCGTCGAATCAACTGAGTTCTTTCCTCTTTCTCCTTGCACATTAGGGTTTCTATTTTCATTATTTTTATTTACTTATCTCATTTACATATTGTCTTAGTGCATTTATTTACTGCGTTTATATGTCCTCCTATATTATATTAATGAAAATTTAATATTAGAATTGCATAAATTAAACTCAAAAACATTCTCTTTTTCTTACTATTACATAGGAAGTATTACACCCATTTATTTAGGAGAGGTTGTTCCTATATTTAAGGAGAGGTAATATCCATAAATATCTCCACATACAACTACTAAAAAAACTCCAATTTATTTTACACAAGTTTTTGTTTTTCACAAAACTAATATTATTAATGAGTTGTTTACTCAACAACTCGAAACAATATTTACTCACGTACTCATAATTACATTTACCATAATGTAATTAACTATTACAACTCATATTATATTATCCTAGATAGTATAATCATTCACATAATATTCTATGTTCACACTACAATATGAATATTCCTAAAATTCACCCCCTTAGTGTGAACATGGGGCAAGAGCACTTGAAGACATGAGTATGACATAGTTACGTAGAAGTTACACTGGATCTTGTTGTCTAGATTTTGTTGTACATGATCACCTCTCTAGCTCACAAGCTGATCATGATCACCTCTTTGTGTGAATCTATTCACCGGCTGATCGTCTTCCAATGAAGTACAACAGTCAGAGGATCATACATAGAAGCTTCCCTCCTATAAACAAAGTATTACAGTATCGCTTCTTACACACCATATAGACATCTCAAGAATGATTGTTAGAATCACATAGAAACACATCATTGAAAAATGAACCACACCACACAACACATGCTACATATAAATTGCCACCAAATTAATTTTTGGCCCCATTGTTGGTGACTGATGAGAGGCACTAAAATTCCTCCTTCCTCCGATTCCTCCTTCCTTTAAAAGTGAACTATTTACCATAAGAATTCCTCATCACTAGGACAAGAAATTTCTTCATCATTAGAGTATTCATCCCAATCAGTTTCTTCTTCGACAAAAAGAGATTTTTGATCTATTTTTTCATCAAGTAGATATTTTCCCCTCTTTTTACAGTTCAAGGTTACATGTCTTGATTCATTACAATAATAGAATTTCATTTTACCTTTAGAAGGGAAAGGTTTTGGTTTGAACTTTCCTTTCTTATAAGAAGTAATCACTTTATTCTGTACATACATTACTTCTTCATATTCTTCATTAGTACTTTGATCAAGATGTGGAGATTACTCCTTCTAAGCTAATTATTACCTTTCTTAAAGTAAACACAATATTTGAATACATTTTAGGCATACTATTTAGGAGTATTGCTTTAGCATCATCATATTTTACTGACTCTTTAATTCTAGCTAGTTGATTTAGCAAAGAGATGAAATTACTTATATGATCTACCATTTTTGAGTTCTCTTCCATTTTCAACCCATACAAGTGTTGCTTTAGTGTAGTATTTTTTGTTTCAGCTTCAAAACCAAATAATTTGTTAAGAGACTCCAAAATTTTTTTTGATAATTTTGTGAAATCCACATGATGTAGATAGGATTTTGATAATCCTAGACCAATGGTACCCAAAGCTCTCTAATATTTTGCATTCCATTTAGCTAGATCATTTGCAGTTATTGGTGGAATTGCATTAGCTTTAACTACATCCCATAAGTCCTTTTCTATTAAATGCAATTGCATCTGTAGTTACCATGTATGGAAATCTTGCCCTTCAAACTTTTCAATCATTTCCATTATTATGTACAATAATAATAAAAAATATAGAATTGAATCAAGTACTTTAAAAATTTATACAAAATACATTTGAAACTCCAAGCAATCCAAGACTATGTATTAACAATTTAGCATTATTGGAAATTGGAGAAAACTTTCGGTAGAAGAATTGATGTGCTGAATTTTATATACGAATAGTGAAATTTGTATTTCTTCACAACTACGAACTGGGATCTTCTGAAATTTTTGCTGTAGTTTCTTGACAAACACATGGTTCAACATGCAAAATTATAGAAAACCCCATATCTGAAAACAAAAATTAAAGCTATTATTTGATATGGATTTGATAAAGAAAATAATGAAATTTTCCTCACTAGACATGCTCAGTACCAAATGAAAATTTAATATTAAAATTGCATGAATTAAACTCAAAACATACTCTTTTTCTTACTATTACATGGGAAGTATTGTAACCATTTATATCTAGGAGAGGTTATTCCTATATTTAAGGAGAGGTAATCTCCAAAAATATCTCCACATACAACTCCTAAAACAAATCCATGTTATTTTATGTGAGTTTTTGTTTTGTCACAAAACTTATATTGTTAATGATTTGTTTACTCAAAACTCGTTACAATATTTACTCACCCACTCATAATTACATTTACCATAATGTAATTAACTATTACAACTCATATTATATTATCATAGATAATATAATCACTCACATAATATTCTATGTTCACACTACAATATGAATATTCCTAACAATTAACTATCTTTTACTACCCTAGTTAGTCAATTTTAGTTAATCACATGCCTCTACTTCCAGTCAAAGAAATGAAGAAGATGCCCCTCCTAAAAAAATTAGTGGTTATCGAATATCAATCGTTTGAATTAACCGTGATGGTGGGGTAGATAATGAAGAGTATGAACAACCTCCTCCATGTGAAAATTAGGAAGAACCCCAAAATGATGAGGTCATTGTTTAATAACAATCACATGTACTTAGTCATCAATTGGTGAGATTGGCTTCCCATGTCCATAAAGACCTAGGAATAATTGTGTGTATTGAGAAACAAAAGGTCATGTATATTGAGCTTTACACTAAAAACCACGGGGTGAGACATCAAAATCTAACCGCGTGTATATGCCAGCCTCACCTTCATGTGGCCAAATCTTTGACCAAGAGTGGTAGTCAATGAAAAATTCCTTCACAATTCTATAAGAAAATAACTTTTAACACAAGTAAGACAATACCAATTTAAAGAAATGTCCCCATATCCTTTTGATCGGGAGATGTTACGAACAACCTTTCCTTCAAGCTTCGAGTGCCTAAATTTGACAAATATAGGGGTAAAGGTGATCCACACAATCATATCAAAGACTTCTTCATGGCTTTCCAAGAAGTTTCATATAGTGAAAATTACCTTATTCTCCTATTCCCATGGAGTCTTGGGGGCCAAGCACTTGAATGGTTCCTCCATATACCTAAAGGGTCTATCTTCACGTTTGTTGAATTGGCCAAAAAGTTTGTGTGCCACTTTTCATTCAATATGGAAAGTGACATTACCATGTTAGATATATGTAACGCCAAACAATGAAACAATGATAGATTCGCTAGTTTTCTACAAAGATGACGAGGGATAACTAGTCGCTTCTCTAGGTCCATTCTAGAGAAACAAATTTTTAGTATTTTTGTGCCAAACTTACATCCTGAAATTGATTTTCACTTGCAAATGCATTGTGTGAGAACTTTCGAAGAATTCATAGAGAAAGGAAGAAAAATCAAGAAATCAAGAAGGATTTGTTAGTGAGGGGAATTTTAAACCCTTCCAAAGAGATGTTCATGAGTCCAAACCTATAGAAAAACCTAAATTATTTAAAAAAAAGAAAAAGTTGTGGGTGATGGCATAACAAATTCAAAACATGTGCAAGCGAGTCTAGAATAGTGCTCCATTGAAACATTTTAAAGGACTCATTTCCCCTAAAATCAAATGTTGAGTGTTTATTCCCCATATGGATTCTTTGTCATCATTATTGAAACAATTAGATGTAATGAACATGGTTATTTCCCTAACACTATTCCCTTTACAGGATGATGCACCCAAAGCTGTCATGGTAAAAAGACCATGAATACTATGAATATCATCATGTTAAGGTCCATAGCACAGAGATAAATTTTTAATGTCGAAACACTTCATTTAAGACATCATATATAATGAATATGTTGAAATGGATTCTCTTGAACCCAATAAAACTCAGTAACAGACAATTGGGAATTAACAAAGAGCCATTCCCAAAACATAAACAAGCAGAGAAAAATTTGGATCATGATTAGTCATCCCGAATAAAAACACCAATCACATTACTTCTCAAACCACTAATCCATTTAATTCCCTCATTAGTTGTGTTCATCCACCTATTGAAAAGTGAATACAAGTAATATTAAGACATGAGAGTGTGTCATGGAAAAATGTTGTGCTCATCTTATTATTCTAGAACCTCCTCTTCCTACCCCTCAAGATAGTCATTATGATCTTCTAAAATAGCTTAAGAAGACTACTACCAAGATTTCCATCTTGGATATTCTTAAGATATCCAATGTTCATAAGGAAATCCTTTACAAAAACTTCAAGGGTCAGGAGTTTCAATAGATATTGATCCTTCGCGCTTCAAAGCCTTGGTTGCACAAATTTCTCCTTCTGAACACATTACCTTTAGCCAACATGAGATTCTAATGGATGATCATACACACAATCTACCCTTGTATATTGAATTAATTTTTTAATTGTAATAAGATAAAAAGGGTGCTTGTGGACAATGGATCTAGCCTGAAAATTTGTACTTTGAAACTAATCAGACAGTTGGGATGCACTAACATTGAATTGGAGCCTAATGTCGTCACCATTAAGCTTTATGATAATGTAGAGCATTAGTCATCTGGTATAATAACTTTTCCTATGGAAGTTTGGCCTACTATTCATGATACCGGTGATCTTCGAACTACCCTACAATATGATCCTCGCTAGGCCATGGATTCATGCCATGTAGGACGTGCCTTCAACTTTCCATCAATGTATCAAAATCTATCATGAAGGAAAAAAATATTACCATTCTTGGGGACCCCTAACCCTTTGTGCATTATAGAGCATTATCGGGTTATTTCCCCACTACATATGACTTTCCTTCAACCAAAATAGCTATGTAGATTCAATCTGAGGTTCTCTCCTCTCGTATTTATCCTAATACATTGTGCTCCCACAAAAACGGTACTTCTACATATGTATCTCCTTTTTCTTCATGGGAGATGAAGGTCCTTTCAACCAGTTGCAGAGAGTACAACCTCCCATAATGCCTCCTAGTTTCCAACCTCCCTCTATCACCCAAGACACATGGTAGGCCCAGTTATAAACCTCAACGGTCCCGGGAACACTTCAATATCGACACTTTCCTTCCGATGGACTTTTGGCAAAAAAGAAAATTATTGACTCTTATATATCCCGGTCTCTTGATGATACAATGGCCTCATGATATCAAGCACCTAAGTATGCAATCCCTAAAAAAATGATGTATGTTATGGGTTACCAAGGTTATGGATGCAATGTAGATGAACAGGGGGGGTGTAGAAACCTCTTTCAACACCATATAACTAGGTGGAAAAGTATGGTATTGGTATTTGACCGTATGGGTCCCATCCTTTAGAGGTAAAAATACCTTTTCTTAATGTGATGATAGTTCTTCGGTTATGAAACAAAGTCCCAATGTAGTCTCTATGAAGACCTTGGCTCTATAAACCTTGAAAAACTATTGTAAATGGAAGAAAAACAAAAATGCAACCCTACTTGGAGCTTTCCAGAGTAAACCTCAAGTAAGATGTGTGAAGCTTTAAGCCGTGTAACCTTTCAGAATTGTGGGTGCTCTTGAATGGCCTCCAAACGTGAGTGCAATTTCTACGAACATAAATACTTATTGTACTTAAATCCAAGAGGATTTGATAGAGAGTAGGCATACATTTTATAGAGGCAGAGTAGTTGGAATTTGGTTGAAATGGGTTAAATGCACATGTTAAAAATAACGTTGGCAGCTTCTAGGGCATTTATGGGAAATGATGGAATTAATTCCGTGAAGTTACATTCGGAAAGGTGGTTGTACGTGCAATTTAATTGCCCCACCTTTCTAGGATTCTAGAAGTGTAGTTAACTAGGATGAGGATGTGGAGTCCAAGTGGTTGTTGATTGAGTGGCAGTTGACTAGGATGTACACACTTAATTAATTAATTAATAATTTAATTAATAAATGATAATTATGTTAGCGAAAGGGGTACTAGGGTGCATGTGATTAATTTAATTAATCCAAAGGGTGATATGTGTATGAATTAATCAATTTAATCAATTAATCAAAAATGGGTGAATAACACGGTGTATTAGGATAACACTGGGAATAGGTGAGTAATTTTGGGGTGTCTACAAATTTTCCCCTCTTTAAAGTGCTATTGCGAAGTAATAGTGCTTTAAAGATAGTAGACGCATGCAAATCAACGAGCGGAAAATTATGAAGCATTTGGATGCCCCAACAAGCAATGAAGCATTAAGATACCCCAACAAGTAGCATAATAGAGGAACACCCCCTCAAGCGGGTGTATGATGCAACAAGGCGGTGGACATCCGCTTGATAGGAAAGAAAACAAGGGATTGGAACAAGGATGGGAAAAGAACCATGCTCGTAGCATGAGCTTCATTTAGAGAATGATTTTAGAGAAACCTTATTTTGTTGTTGCACAATATATTTATCACCATGATTATGAAAGAATCAAGATGGTTAACCCAACTATGATTAAACAAACACATAAAAAAGAAAATATAAAAAGGAAAACAAGCCCAATATACAGAGCAAAAGGTGCCAACATCGGGGTTATAAAGGAACCAGGATGTAATCACACTACTTGCAAGTGGTTTGAAAAATCAAACACCAACAATGCAACACAAATTTGAAAAAGAAGACAATCAACTATGCCCCTAATGCGTGCCACAATGATGATTAAGTAGATGCAAATGCTCCCAAGTGGGAATAGGATCAGACTGGAAGAGTGGAGTTAAAACAACTCCTTATGACACTCTTGTCGTATCCATTGTGCAAATGATCAAAAATAAATTTCCCAAGCGAAGTTATATCGTGAAGGAAAAACAATTGTGTGACTTTCCCCAAGTAGAGTTAGCATATCATGTAAAGGGAAGAAAGTGATAGTTGTAAGATTGGCATGATCACTAGGGTAATAGATAAAGGTATGATGTTTATCAAGATTGTATTGAGATGTTGAAAGATTCACTTCAAGGATTTTCCAATTGTAGGATTTCTATGATAAGTGAATGTTTGTTCAAAAATTTGTAATAATTTTTAAATTTATTTTTGGATTTTGAAATATTTGATTTTTTTGAATTTTTACGAGTTTTGAAAAAAATCGAAATACAAATACAAAGAAAACACAAGAAAACATGAATACACAACAAAAAGGAAAACACTCCATGGCTTAAATGTAAGTAGGGAAAATCACAATAGAAAAGGAAAACGCTCCACAACTTAAATAAACTAGGAGGAAAAAACAACACATGCAAGTGACAAGAAAACATGAAATAAGCATTGCAAACAAACCCAATATGAACAAGAAGGAACCACACCAAAGTTATATGTGAACTAGGATGTGAATAAATTTTCTTGTAATTGGTCTACGGTAAAGTTAAACAAAGTACCACAAAAAAGTTGAATGAAGAAAAATCATCATCACAATGTTGAAAAACTACAACATGACAACACAACATGCAAAAACAACGCCTAATGAAACTCCGAATGTGTTCCACATTGAATAACTAGACATATTTGATGCCCCCAAGTGATAGCTTAGAATGCAAGAGGATTGGATTGGGCCAAAGATTGGAGTGATACTTAGATACTCCAAAATATACTCTTGTTGGATCCCATTAAAGTTTGATCTGTATTAGATTAAAATGTAAAATCTAAATGTGCCCCAAGCAAAGTTATATTGTGAAAGGGTACATGAGTGCCTTGGGAATAGATATACACCATGGGAAATAAATATTATTGTCAAAAGATTATTCTTGAATAATCATAAGAGCATCGTCAAAAGGTGAAATTGTTGAAGCTGTGTTGTCAGTTGGTAAAATTTTGTCAAACATTATCTCGAATGTTTCATTTGCTGGCAGTTTTAATTTTTATGGTTTTGAACAATTTTATGTTGTTTTTATATTTTTTGAAACATTTTTTTTTTTATATTTTACAATTCGGTAAAAGGGGTGCATTGCTTGAAAGTAGGTGCAAATAATAGGAAGCATTCCATTCCATTGGAAAAAATGTAGATGATAAAATGATAGTGTGTTTCACTCTGCTCATGGCTCCACACAACTAGGAAGATACGAGGGCTCATCACTAAGAGCTAAGAAGGACGTGAAAATGAGATGAATAGTTATATGAGAGTTGAAGCTAATGGATGCGATGACACAAGGTGTAACAATGATCCATGTGAGAAAAAAAAATGTAACTCATCTCTAGTCAAGACTATCTCGAACAAGTCCAAGATGATTCCAATTTATAGGTTTTGAATCGATTTAGATTCATTGATGGCCTACTGATTGGAGAAATCTGAGTGAAGGAATTTTTGTCTCTCTTTATTATGAGCAACTAAATTACTTCAAGGGATTTTTTTAATTAATCACTTTGATTAAGATTTTATAAAGGATTTATTGATTAATTGTTTTTATTTTTGTGAAGGAACCCCTACATGTTGCCCCATGTCACCAAGTAAAAGGAAAGGGCTCAACACCGAAGACAAAATGTAGGCGAGTAAGGGATTTCTCTATTCCTAGTCTTATACTTCCAGTAAGAATTATAGGCTTTTCACCAAAGACTGTGAAAGATGAAAGGTGTAATGATTTTATATTTTTTTATATTTTTAGATTGATTTAATTTTCCTTGTATGTTGATAATGTGTTTGTTGGGAAGGAACATTCTACCCCAAGTATCATCCTCATGCAACTAGTAAGATGTAAGGGTTCAACATCGTAGATTGAGATGGGTGGTAAAAAGGACCGGGTAAAGAAGTTTAGTGTTTTCTATTAAAGAGATAGAGTATTTAAAAGAAGGAATTGTAATCAATAAGCTTCGAGACAAAATCGTAGGTAAAAAGATTTGAACTAGTAAAAACCATAACAAAGATGAGATATACAATTCCCAAAAGGAACAAAGTTAACTACGTGTCGGTGATGATGCAACCTAGAATTTAGTAATACAAGCCCATTAAGACCCTAGACATGCTCGCAGACATCACTCACCCTAGGCCGAGCACTCACCGAAAGCACGCAAAGGTACCAAGTCCCTCTTTAAGGTTGTTGTTGTAGGATCTTAGCATGATGAAGACTTAATACTTGCAATTTCCATTATTAATACATCATTCTACAGAGCATGCTAGATATATTTCTAAGGGAGAATAGAATTAAGTATTAACCACGATGAAATCAAGAACATACTAGATCCAAATACACATCGAAGTAACACTTAGATTTAGCTTTGTATCCTCCATTGTATTAAATATGAAAATTACATAGAATCTTCTTACGATAGTAATGGAATTCTTTGCCCATACACACACGATATGATACAAGTAGTCAAATCTTACACACATACATACATATATCTGTTTCTCTACTAATTTCGTAATACCTTACTATCTCTACTACATAGTTCACTACATATTTATAAGGGTGGGGACTTTCCCTTCAACTCTTATCCAATCCTAAAATAGGTTGCATGTTATTATTAGCTACACATTTTTTACAACCATATCCCCACATGCAAGTGTGCTAATAATAGACTTCCTTTATTTAACTGGTAGTGATAAACCTATTCTTGGCCCACATCCATGTAAAGTGCTTTGTAGTTGATCCCCCAAAATAGCCAATGCATGATGAGAAAATATCTACCTCATTTTATGTGCTCTGCATGCCATCTCTAAAAATAGATCCTTATGTGCAAAAATGGCTAAGTCCTAAAATATGAACTTATCCTTAGCACGCGTGTTTCCCTTATCCATTCACACCTTTGAACATGCCCTATTTTCCCGCGTGGACCTCTTGTGTGCCTTTTGTTAAGTATTCTTTGCTCAACATTACCCCACACTAATTATTATATTGCTACCTCGAAAATGGTTGTCTCAAAATCGAATTAAAGAATCTAAATGTAAAGAATAAGAACAAATCTATATGCATAAAAGAATGATGTTACCCTATAGCTTCATCCGCTATAACTGAAAAATTAATTCAGGATATTCCTCCTTTATCTTGGCCTCCAAGGTCTACCACTTAATGAGTGCTTCCTCTAATTTTTCTGGAATTTCCACAATAATGGACTCCAGTTCATCTTACGCAATCTCTCCTTTCTCATTCTGCAAGACCAACACAATTTTGGACATTGCATTCATCCTTCCCTCTAGAAAAGCCATCTTCTGCACAATGAGTTTCCCAAGCTTCTCTACCCAATCCTTGTGTAGTTCTTGGGCTCGCCATGGCCTCGCACTTCTTTTTAACCAGTGATAATCTTTCTATGTGGCCCAATGTGTCGTCCTTCATCACTTTCTAGACCTTGTTGTTCTCCTCCAGGGTTTTTATTTTGATGAGCACCTCTAGAGCTGCATCAGATGTTCAAGGCTTGGTCTTCCTTCTTTAGTTATTCCCATAGGGCTTGCACTGATCCTTCATATGATGTAATCTTGCACATCACCGAATCCTTTTCTTGCTCTACATCTTGTCTTTGGATCTTTTTGCGTTGGCATGCGTAGAGGTTCATCTTCAAGCACTAAGTCCACCAATGTACTTACATAATGTATTACTGAAGGAAACATCTTTGGTACCTTTGGATCTAAGTGTGTCCTATCCTTCATGACATTATCACCAATCTCCTCTGTGATGTTGAAAAACACATCGTTCTTCTTCTATGCTAATTATCTTTCCTTCTTTAGGCGCACAATCTCCTCATCCTTATTCTTTATCTCTTCCCTTAGCACCCTAATTGTGGCAGCTTTATCCATATCCTGACATGCGACCTCTATCGATAATTTTACCAATGCATTTCTCACCTATTCATCGACATAACAAAGAGGCTTTTGTTATGTGTGTAGCCTAAGGTTGTTTTTTCAACCTCCTTGACATGCATGACTCCTCACACACATCAAAATCTGGTTCATCCATATGCGTGTGCATCGACCATGATAATTGCTTTCTTGTGCACATCGTTGCCATATCTTCATCCATTAACTCCCAACCATATAACTCCTTTTATGTTATTGTGCTTTGGAAACGGGCGCATACAATTTTACCTATGTCCTCAACGTAGCCCATGGCTGGTGGAATGTATTCCCCACTTGTTCTTCTTGACCTAGGCTACTTAGGAACTTGAGATTCTAGATTTGGGACTTGTGTTTCTATGTCCTGAGCAGTCTCGGTTATTGTCTCATTTGTTCCTTTTTCTTCCTCTTCTCCATCCTTCATTTCTTCATCTTTTTGTTCTTCTACATTCTCTGGAGGTGTAGGAGAATTAGGTGTGTTTTCCTCTGACTCTTTCGCTTCCTCATTCAAGTTTAATTTCCTTCTCCTTTTCTCAGTTGTCTCCTTCTATGGAGAGAGTCGGGACGATCTATGCACTATTTGAGTATCACTTTGGGTCCTTATTCTCCTAAACACTCTCTTGAATCGACACTCTCCTTGGGTTGCATCCAAGTCCTCATCATCCCCCTCTTGTGGTTGAGGTGGTGTAGTTACACGATCAACTTCATCCTTATTTGGGGGTTGTCTTCTACCTCTATGTTCCAAACCACTCGCTATCCTCATGCTCATCCTCCTCATCCTCTACTTTGATTATCTCTATGGGATTAGGCACTGGAATGTTCTTCATGGTATGCTTACCCTTCGGCGCCCCAGGAGTGTGAACTCGTCTTCCACATACTTGTTGTTTTCCAGCTTTGGCTTCAGTTGGAGGTACACAAGTGCTGCTCAATGTCCCCAACAGCCAAACTTACTCACTTTATGCTCAACACATCTGAGATGAGCCTTTCAATATATGCATTATGTCCTAGATACGAATACTTCTTCCTCAGTGTGTGGTAGTTGCACAGTCTACCTTGTCTGCATTGAATGTTAGGTGGCACATGTCTGAGAACCTATGAACCGATGCCTAAAAATACCTCGTTGTGAAGGCATATGGTAGTTTGCACCATGGTCTCCAAGCCTCGTCCTTCATCATAAATCACGCGATGCAAAAATGTTGGTATACGACAAACTGAATTGCCTTACCCACCACCGATGGTAAATCCTTTGGTATGCGCCACTCTTCTTCTTGAACGCCACACAGAGCCTATCGTACCACTTCTCAGCCCTCTGCTTGACTTTTCGGTCATCGATCCTTCACAAAATTACTTGTTGAGTCATTCTACAAGTGACTTGTTCTCCATAAGATACTCCTATACCTTCTCCTTTGGTCCTTCTGGCACCCCGATCTCCAGGAATACTAGAGACAACAAATCAAGCCCAAAACTGATCTTTCCTCTTGAACGTGCTTCTTCGATGATAGTTTTTGTAATGTAACCTAAAATTTTGTAGACCACTCCTTTAGAAATCCTTCTAGCAATGTGCAACTGCATGGTATTCATTTGTGACCACCTCTCTTGGTCATTTAATTTTATCACAAGGTGTGCGACTTCTTGCATAACCGGGTAATTTTTAGCTTGTTTATGTCCATTCTCCGCATGGACCCTTGGTGTACCCTAGCTCCTCCTAGTTTCCGAGAATTGTGGCCATTTCGTTAATTCCCCCTTGAGGTCTTCCCTATAGCATTCAACCCTATCATTGTGGAGATCAGCATGGCTGAAATCCTTACTCTACATCCTACAAAGTAGAATAAGTATTCATGTACTTTTCTCATGATCCATTGGTACAATGGCTCATATTTTCCAAATTAGGGATCTCTTGTAGAATCGATACACTCTAATATTATTCAATAACTCCTCCCTAGCATCGTCATAGACCGACATGTTCTCTGTTGTGCACTTGTTTGTCTTCATGTTCAATAGTGCATCCAGCTCCTTGTTTTTGTGGTACGATGGTTGTAATCACTTATCTTTATTCTCTGAATGTGGGGATCCCATTCCTAGCCTACTGTAACCCCCTCTGGATATTGCATCTCTAAAATTTTTCTCTCAGGGGTCATTTCTTCTTCCTCCACGACCACCTTCTTCTTTCCCTTAACTCCTACTACAGCTACCTTCTTTGGTGCCATTTCTACCCTGTAATCCTCTGAAAATACTCATCTTTGACTTCTGCAATGTGCAACTCAAACCCTAGCTCAAATCTTCATTCCCTAGTGGAAATTGTGTACCCTAGCTTGGTTGTAACGCATCTGCTTTGCTCAAACCCTTCTCCTATGGGAACACAAGCTTATCCTTCGTACAAACCTCCTTTCCACATTTGGTTTCACACTCTTTGCACCTCAACATGATTGCTCGGCTCTTCACACTTGGCTCTTATCAAATTCTCTTAATCACAATGGTAAGAATGAACTCGCATCCCATCCTTATATAGATTTTCAAAATTTTTATGCATTTATTTCTCCTTTACCTACCCAATGTCCTCTCATTTATTGACCAATTTCATTCATTCCATGCGGTACATCTTCGTGCCCTAGTTATAACCTTCTAGCGTGCCTTCATATCCTCTGGTCACAAAATTCTCTTCAGCGTGATTCCTTGCATTTGAGTACCTTGTCACCGCATCTTCCATCGGGCGGTTGTTATGGCATCCGCTTACCTCGCATTATACTGTCCCTTCATCCATCTCCATCTTTGGTCACTTTTTAGAAGCAATCCTTTGACTTAAATAGCACCCATAACAGCTTATTCCTTTCTTCATTTAATTCCAATCGTCTTGTACTTGGATATCAACAACCACCCCACACTAAAAGTATGTGTAGTAAATGTCAGTGCATAAAAGTTCTTCAAATAGTAATTAGCTTCGGTGCATAAACGTGCTTATTCCACAACACACCAGCTAAATTGAAAAAGCATAACAACAAATAAGGAACACATTAAGGGAATGCAAAATTGAAAACCTAATCTAAATGGAGATACTACCTTATTACAAACACCAACAAGACTTATTTATAGTAGGGCTTCAGTCTACTCCCGTTGAAGTAACTAGGGGTTGTGTTCCATCAAGTGCTTCTAACTGGAAAGTGCCTGTTTCAAGGATGTAAGTGATAACATACAGCCCCAACCAATGTACCTTAAGTTTTCCTAGATGGTGCAAGAACTTAGAGTCATAAAGAAGCACCATTTGTCTAATCTCAAACTTCTTATCCCTTATGTTTATGTCATGCCATGCTTTCTACTTGGCCTTTTCTTGCTTCTGAATCCAACGTGCTATGGCTTGTCACTCATCTAGCTTAATTATCTTTTCAATCCATTCTTCTAAAGCTTGATCATCAGCTAGACCTCCAAAGCATGTGCAATACACAAAGAAGGTAACATAAATTCCATAAGAAGAGCTACTTCTGCACCAAACACTAACTGAAATGGTGTGGCTTTGTTCAACCTTTTATATCTTGTCCGATATGCCGAAAGTACTATAGATACTTTATCATCCCAATCCTTTCTTCCAACATCACACATTTTTGTCAATGTCTGGCTTAAAATTTTGTTGAAAGCCTAAAAATCCATTTTCCTGAGGATGATAGGGTATAGTATTATGGTGTGCAATCATGAACTCATCCAATAAAATTATTATTGTCTCATTAAGAAAATGTGTGCCCCTATCATTGGTCAAACATAAAGGACATTCATACCTTGCAATAATATCTTCCCATAGAAATTGGGCTACTGTAGCCGATGTACAGTCCTTTGTAGGTGTTGCTTCTGCCCACCTTGTCAGATAGTTTCTGCAAGATATGATGTAGCGTGATCCAGTTCTGCACGCAGCTGGTGAAATAGGACCCACAAAATCTATAGCCCATTTCTCAAATGGCTTTACACTAGTAATAGGTCTCAGAGGAATTTCATCTCGTTGACCTGGTTTTCCAAGACGTTGACAATGATCGCATGCCTTACAAAATTCCTTACAATATTTATATAGGGTCTCCCACCATAATCTAGTGAGTAGAATCTTGCACGCAGTGGCATCATCAAAATAGTGGCCACTTGCAATACCACCATGAGCCTCTTCCATAATATCTGTGCACTCATGTTCCAATACACAACGATGCAATACCTCATCTTGGCCTAATTTGTACAAGTCACCACTGATCAACATATAAGGTGCATCGTGTATAGAAAATTGTTTCTTCTCCAAGGATTTCATTCCTTCTAGTGCCATCCCTATTTGTAGAAAGACAACAATGTCCTCTAGTTTTGATGGCACTTTTTATAACCTGTATAACTGTTCATCTAGCATGGTATCCTCAATTGCTCCTGTGCTTCTTCTCCTGACTGTATTCTTGATAGATGGTCTGGTCCAGAATTAATTTTCCCTGGTTTTACCACAACTGTGAAATCAAATTCTTGAAATAAGAGCACCCATCGACATATGCACCCTTGTAAAATAGGTTTATTTACCAAATACTTCAATGCCATGTGATCTATATAAAAGACGAATGGTGTAACTAGTAGGTACTAGCGGAATTTATGTAGCACATATATCATTGACAAATATTTGCACTCGTGGTTGTGTAATTCTCATTTGTTATGCATGAGTCATCTTTCTACTAGCAAAACAAATATGATGATCTATAATAGCTTCTCTAGGTTGAGCCAACACCGTGCCAATGGTCATGTCAGAGGTGTCAACATGTACATGAAATGGTTGGTCCTACAAAGGAAAATGCAGAATGGGTGTGGTAGTAAGTTTCTCCTTCAATATCTTAAATGTGTGTTGCTACTGTTCTCCCTAGTAGAATGTACCTTTCCCTTTCAGTAACTCTTCTAATGGTGCAGTAACTTTGGCATATCCTTTGATAAAAATTCTGTAATATCCTGTATGACCCAAAAATCCATGCACCTCACTCTGACTAGTAGGCTCCCTTAGGCCTATAATGACTACAACCTTTGTTGGATCAACCAACAAACCCTCTTACAGATTATGTGTCCTAAAATTATTCCAAATGGTGTAGCAAATATGCACTTCTTGATGTTCAAAGAGATACTCAACTGTCTACACCATTCAAACATTAAGCGCAGATTTTCATAGTGATCCTTAACTAATCCATACACTATCCAATCATCTAAATATACTGTAAGAAGTTATGAATAAATTCCTTGAATGCTTGGACAACTATGCGTGAAAATACAACAGAGGCACATTTTTCAGACCAAAAGGCATTATAGTATAGGTAAAGCTACCCCATTCAATAGTAAACATAGTCTTTTCCGATCCTCTTGGGCAATCCAAACCTGATGATACCCAGAGAACCCATCTGTAAATGAATAGATTTTGTGCCCTACAACTCCTTATAGTATTTCCTCAATAAATGGCGTAGGAAATGGATCAGTTACACATGCAGCATTTAGCTCCCTATAGTCCACGCATATTATAATCCATCCATCCTTCTTGATATTGATCACCATTGGACTAACCCATTCTGACTCATCAAGGGGTTTGATAATCCCAGACTTTAACATTTTATCAATCTCTTCTTTGACCTTTTCATGCAAATTAGGGTTCATCCTGTAGGGTCTCTTTCTTACTTGGGTGTGCACCCTCTTTAAGTTTTATCTTCATCTCCCCTAACGATTCATGCATGCCTTTAAGTTCATGGTACCCCCTAGGAAATAAGTCCTGGTAATCCCTTAGTAACTCTATGATTTTTGCCACTTCAAAGTCTGACCAATAATCTCTAATTATGGCTTCCTTAGGCTCAGTATCTGTTCTAATATTCACCCGCTTTATCTTCATAGGTTCATGATAAGCATGCATGGTCTTATCTGCATTGTCAAACACCTCACGCCTACCCATTGAATGGTTTACATCTAGATTTTCTACTTCTTTGTCATCCACTATGTAGACCATTTTACCTTTATCCGTCTCAAGAAAAATGTGTTGAAGTAGTATGACAATTTCCTCTGTTTCTTCAACAAGACACGCTCCTGAGTTTCCTTCATCGAATAAATCATGAACTAGTTCTTCAGCCTTGGCACTATCGCCCATAGTTAAGCGCTTTATGAATTTCAATGCTTCTTCCACCAGAGGCTTTGTAGAGAAGAAGTCAAATGTCTGGGCCATTCCTGCAATTAAATCCTTCCAATTTCTAGTCTCTCTATGGAGTTTTGCATATACATACCAAGCACACGTGCAACCTTGTAAAGTGGAATAAAACTTATGCACCCATAGCAAAGGTGGTAAAACTTCATGTCCTTCTTTCCAGAGTCTCTCACACTTCTAAAAATGGTGCTGAACAGGTTGATTACCATAATAAGTATATATTTGAGTAGGTGCATTTCTCCTAAAGAACCTAGTAACAAGAGCAATCCTAATTTCATTCCATCCTATAAGATTGTCGTTGTGGGCCACCCACTAGCATGTTGTTGTCCCACGTAATGTATATGCTAGCATATTTCTTCTTTCCAGTGGGTCTATCCATTGTTCTTCCATGGTGCGCAAGAATACCATAGGATCTCCTTCTCCTATGTAACAAGGTACCAAGTTATTACCTATCCTCCTGACATAACGCATTTTGTGCCTCGAGGAAATATGCTCTTTACTTCACGCCCTACCAACTCATAAGTGTTGTGAGCCCAATTATCATAAGAAACACTTGTAGTATCACTAATAGATTGTGCATCCTCCCATTAAATTAGTCCTTCTTTGGTCGGATCAATTATCTATGGATCTTAAATGGCGATAGATAAATCCTATTCAGATCTTCTTCACTTAAGGGCTCAACATAGGGTGCAAATTTTCTATCTGTTAAAGGGATAATAACTCTTTCGTCTTTGTTTTCAAAACTGATATAGCCCTTGTTGACCTAAAGATCAACATTATTTGTGTAGGACCAAGGACACCCCAATAGATTTGGGAAGCTATCCGACTCGCAGTGCTAAAACTTCAAAGTCTCTAGTGAACTTGGCTCCCCTGTATGGTAATGGATGCATCTTTCAAAACTACAATGGGAGTGGCCTTAGTTCGATTAGCCATGAATGATACATTAGAGGATGGCCGCAATGGGGGTCTTCCCATTTGTACCCATACATCCAAGGTAAGAACATTGACTTCTGCACTTGTATCAATCTAAATATTATTGAATAGCCACCCATCCAAAACAACATTCAGAGTGATTTCCTTGTCATAATCTAGGCTATGAGGGGGAAGATTCACATGCAGGATATGCGGTCCAATCTCAGTACTTGCACACGGAGTGTTTCCTTTTAACCAACTCCCTAATAGTGGAATGATATTTTCCTGGCGCAATATTTTACACACTTCCCTCAAGTCATCTATATCAGTTTGGACCATCTTTGATGCTTTCTTTTGCTCCATATTCTGTGATTTCTCTTTTAAGTACTGTATCTCACCCTGAAGATTCCTGAGAACTTCCATGGTTTCCTGATAAAACTCCTTCTGATAGGCAGGATCTGGGTACCGTGCATGAAGAAATTCCTCTTTAGTGATGGTAGGCCTATTGCAATGCTTCCCTGGTGCGTGCCGCCTCAATGTGGGTCATGATATTCACTTGTAGTGCCTTAGATTCTACCTCTAACTTAGGCATCCATTGATTTTCAACATGTGTTGTATCCTAACCATCCCTGCGCCTTTGTTTTCTTGTTTATGTTGCTTACTCAGATGCTCATATAAGTCTGGGCACTCCTCATAGCTATGGTTCTTTCCACAAAAATAACATGTAGTGGTCAAGATATCCGCATGTATAACATGTTCCATGAGGGAACTAACTTCTTCCACCACCATGGCTTTGTCCTCCGAAACCACTACGGTATCCTCAACCTCTACCATGACCGTCTTCAAAACACCTTTCATTCCGATCATAGTGTGCCTAATTGTGATCCCGGTCCTGATGCTCGTTCTTTCCCTTAGAGTTATCTAAAACTCATGTCAATCGTACACCAATATCTATAACATCATGGATCCATCTAATCAGCTAACAGTCTTCCGTGTCATGAGTCACGGACCTACAGATTTTACAATAACTTGAAACGTTCTTCCTTATCACACATTGTAATAATGGGAAATGGCTAGCATCATGGTTTAAATGGAATATTTCACAATCCATCAGCAACGAGCATAATTTTATATGAGGAAAACTATCCTTTGTGTGACCTTCTACTTCACAATCTGTGCACCAAATCCCTGTGCATGTCTCATGTGCTAAATTTGCTGATAGTTTCTCTAACTATTTTTCCATAGCTGCTATTTGTGCTTCTAAAAATGGGCTCACCCCAATATCTATGCTTCCAACTACCTCAAGCATGTAAGGCTGCTTCAAGTGCTTTGCGTGGATCAATGTATGTCTTATGTGATAATTCCCTCCTAAAATGGGTAATCAAGCCCCCAATGAACCATTGTGCATGTTGGCTTGCGTGTATGTCATAAGAAAGATTTGATAACAATTTTTAAACCATGCATCATACTCCCTAACACTTTTAGTAGTGCCTTGCTTAATATCCTTGAGCACACTTATACTCTTCTACTCAAACTCAAGGATATGAAAATCTTTAAGGAATGCATCCTTTAAAGTTGTATAATCTACGCAAGTCTGATCAGGTCAAAATTTCTGTACCAGTTGTGTGTGTGCCCTTGTAACATAGTAGCAAATTGGCTTGCCATACACTCATAAGTCGTGATTCCTTTTGTGTGCCACAATATTTCACACATATGCACATGTTCAAGAAAGCATCTTCTATGCCCCTATACTCTGGAAGATGAAGAGACATTTCCATGTAAATATTTTGGGGTTGGTGTGGACCTTTCCCACATGATCCAGAACCTCATGTGTTTCCCTTTCCTCTAAAACCTTCTAATCCACCTAAACCAGAGCTATCTATGCTTCCTACTCATGAACTTGTAGTTGGGGTCAGATCAGAAGATGTACTTCACTATGTCCCAATAGTAGAACTGAATTGTACCCCAACGAGTCTAAGAAGCATTACTACTCCCATATTTTAATCCAAAGATCGACACGTTTTTATTCTATGCTAATGATACACCCAAAATTATACTCCTATATAACAACAAAGTCCTTTATGCTACCATCATTGTGCCTCTTATAAGACTCGCTCCTTCTCTCTCACATTGCTTGAACTAGCTTGTTGATTGCTTGTTGTACTATATGCTAGAAAACCAAATGCAAGGGCAAGGTTTCTAGGTGGATTCAGATGCGCTCCGTGGCCCAAATAGTCTCTACTTACACACTTCTACATGAGGCCGAGGAAGGATCCCTGTCATGATTTCCAAGATGGGGGAGTTCCTGATGCTCTGGCTCCATGTCTTCTCCGTGAGCTTCAAATCCTTCATGATCCATCTCTCTCCTCAACGCCATACTTTCTACAATGTTACATTACTTCTCTATCTCCCTCTCGCGTGCCTCATTATACTTAAGCTGCCTTTCCTCTCTCTACCTTTCTGCCGCTAGGTCTGTCATCTTTCACCAAACTTGCTTCTACCCCGTGAGTGGTGGGGTTTAGTTAGCCATCGGTTTACTCTCTAGATTCAAAGGGACCATCAGGATCTTGATCTCTAGTGGAATGCCTTGTAGGTAAGCTCCCCTTGGATATCGTAAACTGGAATTCAACTACCTTTGGACATGAATAAGTGGAAATTGAGTACTCCAAGATATAACTATTCAAAACACCATGGAACCATGTATCCACAACTCGAGTCCAAATTAGATCAACATCATAAAGGGCCTGGAATTCTTCTTGCGTCCAGACAAGTGTGCGATACCTCCAATTCCTCTTAGATGCATAAGCAATCAGCCACTCGTACAATTCTACTGGAAAGATAGCAAAAAAGCTCTCATATAAACTATCATATAGATTCTGTTCCACCCACACACGTGCGTTAAACTCAGATCCAAAGTGTTGAACCATCATGTGTATTCTTCTTCCAAATCGTGTATCCACTCTTCAACACTTGCTAAGGTCAACTGGTATGTCTTCATCACGAACCATCTTGAAAACAATTAAAAAATTCGTCTCGGCAATGTGGAACGGAACCAATGATGTAGCCTAGAATCCAGTAATACAAGCCCATTAAGACCCTAGGCGCGCGGCACATCACTCAGCCTAGACTGAGCACTCACCCGAAGCACACAAAGGTACTAGGTCCCTCTTTAGGGTTGTTATTGCAGGATGTTAGCATGATGAAGACTTAATACATGTAATTTCCATTATTAATACATCATTCTATAAAGCATTCCAAATCTATTTATAAGGGAGAACATAATTAAGTATTAACCACGATGAAATCAAGAACATACTAGATCCAAATACACATCAAACTAACACTTAGATTCAACTAGTATCCTCCATTGTATTTAATATGATAATTACATAGAATATTCTTACAGTAATGGCATTCTATGCCCATACACACAGATCTGATACAAGTAGTCTATTCTTGCACACATACATACATATATTTGTTTCTCTACTCATTCTGTAATACCTTATTATCTCTACTACATAGTTCACTACATATTTATAAGGGTGGGGACTTGCCCTTCACCACTTATCCAATCCCAAAATAGGTCGCATGCTATTATTAGATACATACTTTTTACAACCATAACCCCACATGCAAGTGTGCTAATAATAGACTTCCTTTAGTTAAGTGGCAGTGATAAACCTATTCTTGGCCCGCATCCATGTAAAGTGATTTGTAGCTGATCCCCCAAAATAGCGAATGCATGGCGCGTAAGTCTCTGCCTCATTTTATGTGCTCTACATGCCATCTCTAAAAATAGATCCTTATGTGCAAAAATAGCTAAGTCCCAAAATATGAACTTATCCTCAACGCGTGTTTCCCTTATCCATTCACACCTTTGAATAGGCCCTATTTTCCTGTGCGGACCTCTTGTGTGCCTTTTGTTAAGTATTTTCTACTCAACAAGTGAAGAAGGTGAATATATGATAATAGTATGATAATGGTATCTGCTAATAGATGGAATGCTTAGCATTATTTGTACATACTTTGTCATTTTTGATTGGCAAGCAATGCTTTAATACGAAGTTTTGTTCTCTTTTTATGATTTTTAAGTTTTCTAAATTTTGGAGAATGAAGATTTTAAATGGATTCGTTAAGAAAAAGTACATGTTTATTTCATTTTAAAGGTCATGAGATGCAAGACTTGTGTGGAAAAAATCCAAGTCAATAGAGGGAATCGGAAGATTTAATAAGTCTAAAAATACGAGACTTAGATGGAAAAGGTCCAAGTCAAAGGAGGAAATCTAAAGATTTGATAAGTCCTACAATACGAGGCTTGGGCGGATAAGTTCCAAGTCAAAAGAGGGAATCAAACCGATTCAATGGGTCCTGAAAGACTAGACTTGAGTGGACAGGTTCCAAGTCAAGGAATGTGTGATTAGATAAGTCTTCGATGAGATCAAAAGACATACACGATGTTAGTAGAATATTATCGATATAGGGAATATGTTGATATGCATATTCACTTGTGAGTGAAAGAGTGTGAGGAAAGGAATATGGATCTATATATGTATACACATGGCTCTCTATAGGTCTTAGAAAGGAGATGGTCAACATTGCTCCTTCTAGGTTGTGAATTAGTTGATTTGACAAAATATTTTCAATTAAATCATGAAAAGGTTGTATAAGGATATTCCTAGGTATACATACCTCATAGAGTATATGCATGAATTTTTTGAAAAGTAGGAATTATTGTTAATGAGATACTTGCAAGATTGATCAGTTGAGGTGTAACAGACATGGAAGGTTGCATTGCTGCAAGTGTCCAAACTTGTGGTTTCATTTAGACAACAAGAATAGAGATGTTAGGTGTAGGAGATGGAATGGAAAGAATATAATCAAACTCAATGGTGCTTGATGATGGACCCTCTTCTACAATGTCAAGGGTTGAAAGATTCTTGAAGAAAATTCAAGCTCTCGTTGGGTATTAGAAGATTTTCCTAAATAGGTTCAATGTCTGTTTAGACTATAGGAATAAAATTTGTAGAAGATATGGATTGGTTGGAAGGGAGAGATAATTGACTTTCTTCGTGATCTTGTTGAATGTTAGTATGTAAAAAGTGGGGAAAATAGTCAACTCTTCAGTAGAAGTAGAAATTCACATGTCGTCGGTTATGAGAGCTTCATTATCTAGCTCTATGGAAATGGTTCCGGCATCAATTAATTCTTGGACATAATGACAAAGAGGTATACAATTATCACTAGAATAACCATGCATGCAGTGGTATTCACAATATTTAGATTCATTGTATGATGTAAGATTAAATTCCCCATCGAAAAGGGTTTCGTAGGTGGATATTCAATCATGCTAGCCTTTACTAACTATTGAAAGACACTGGATAGAATTTCTCTGAGAGGTGTAAAATAACATTCAATGGTACACAGAGTAGTGTCATCAATACAATATATGATTGATTTATAATCAACGTTGTTTGAATATGCACCATGTTCATGAGTTTTTACCTTTGGATAATGATTAGGTGGTAGGTCTCCAGCCACTATGTTTCCATTTTCAATAAGGTCTTAGATGTAGTTGCGAAGTTGTTTACACTTGTCTATTTGATGACCATATATACGATGAAAATCACAATAGGTGTTAGGTCTATATCAACCTAGCTTAGGTTATCCTCCAGGGAAGGGTTGCATGATAGGGTAAGTGACCATATTGGCACTTTCCAGTTGTTTTAAGATGCTTGAAAGAGATTCCCCTAAAGCCATATATTGTCTTCGATTGTAATCATGAGGAGGAGGAAAGGTCTCTTTTTTTGAGATGGTGACAGATGGTGTAGAATTAGTCTATTTTAATGGATTGTTCTGTAATTTTTCCATGTTTCAATTATCCAATAACATTGACAACAATACGGTTATGGTTGATGTACCTATATTTTTCGTGAGAAGTACTAGGGTTATTGTTATTGTTGTGACAATTATGATTGTGCTCATTTTTTTATAATAGGCTTGATCAAGCCTTTAGAAATAAGGGCTTTTTTATTCGAGTTCCATTTTTGATAACTTCTTCAATGCATCGCATGTGAAAAGGAAACTCATTGTTAACGTTAGGGATGAAGATGCTAACCATCTATTTTCCAGGAGTGAACATGGGAATCAACTTGTGATTCTATGCCAACGTTGTAAGAACTATGCAAAGATATCATTTTTTCATTGTTTGGCATTACACAAATCCATCATGGTTATTTCAGAATCAAGGTTGAAAGAGAAGTGTTTGAAAAAATTCTCTAAAAGTTCTGCGAAGGTAGAGATAGATCCCTTTGGAAGGTGTAAGAACCATTCCAAATCTTGTCCACCTAGACTCTTAGGAAAGAGGTGAAAGAAAGATATCATTATAAGCCACCTCTTGGCATGCCATGAAAAATTCCTTGACATGCTCTCTAGGATCAGTTTTGCCCTTGTATTTGTCAAATTTGGGCATCTCAAAAGAGTGTGGGAAGGGTATGCGTAAGATGTCCATGTCGAAAGGTTATGGGTACAACCCATAAAAATTGAATTATTTTCATTTTTTTGTTGCCCAAAAAAGTGTCCTTCATCATGTGTCACTCTTGACCAAATGGTGAATTGGTGTGTGGGATGAATGGTGATTTATCATTCGTATGATTGTTTTTCTTGTTATTGGTCTCAAAATTATTTTTGAATGTGTCATCACTTTTCTTTGTGTGTTCAATACCTTTGGTATTGTTCTTAGTGATTGTAGAGGATAGGTGAGCCAATTGTTTCACCATTGCATTGATTTGATCAAGCAAGGCTTGGTTAGGATTAGAGGATGAAGCATTAGATTTTCCTTTATCATTAGCATTTGTTTTACTTGGTCCTTTGTCATCATGCTTATTTGACTCAGGTGGTGGACCCTTTGGGGATGTAGGTTTTCCATTTAAGGATTTTAATTTGTCCTCATCAAATTTTGAGGGAAAATCTTGCTCCCATTGTGAGGATACGAAGAAGGAATTGGTCCTTTTTTTGTCATAAAGTGGCGTCTATAAAAGGATTTTTAATTTTATATTCATCTTCTTTGTCCAAGCTGATATGGAAAGGATTTATTTCCTCCCATTGCAAAGGACTATAATCATGATGGCATGTTCCCACCATTGTTGAAAGAGAAGAGGAACAAGAAGAAGTATGATAGAAAAACTCAACCCTTAACAAAGAAAATGCTAAGATGGAAGAGGGAAGAAAATGAAAAGGCCCGACTTGTAGAAAAATGAGTGCTAAGAGGGAAGAAGTGAAAATGGTAATTTGAGTGCTTGACTCCTAACAAAATGAAAGTAAAGAAGAAAAGGACTAGATGAGGGTATATGCACTCTATTCGTTAACAAACATGAATGTTAAGAAGGAAGAGACTTGAAGAGGATAATGCAATCACCTCTTCATCAAAATGAGAGATAAGAGTGGTGAGGAAAAGTGAAAAGGTTAACTCCTAACATGATGAGTGTTAAGAGAAATGAAAAATGGGGGAAAATTGAAATGTTCTTGACACTTAACAAAATGATTATCAAGGGAAACAATACTTAACAAGATAAATACTATCAATTCTTATCAAAATGTGTGATAAGAGTGTCAACAAGAGGGTGGATGTGATCAACTTGTAATCAAAATTAATGATAAGAGTGGTGAAGATATGTGAAAATATTAACTCCTAACACTTTGAGTGTTAAGAGAAATGAAAATAGGGACTTCACAAAACTTAATAAAAGGAATGATGTTAAGATGGAAGAGAGATTGAAATGTTAGTTTAGATGACTTTAAGAAAAATGTGTGCTAAGAAAGATGAAGAATTTTGAAAGATGTTGCAACCATTTACAAGGTGAATGTAAAGGGGGTGAGGCGAAAGAATCAAGTGTGCTCAACTTGTGACAATGTAAGTGTGACAAGAGGAGACTTAAAACACGATGGACAAAGCTCAACTCTTAACAAAAAATGTGTTAAGGGAAGAGACTTAGGAAAGTGTGACAAGTTTTCTCAAATTTTAACAAGGTGTATGTTAAAAAGGGATACTTAAGAAGATGATGAAGGATGTATATTCTTAATGGAAGTGCATTGAAAGAGGAGACACAACAAAGAAATGGGATCACAAAAATAACGACAAAGTGAATGTCGTCACAAGGAGTGAAGTAATGACGATGAGGATGTCTGAATCTCGCAATAATGGAGATAAGAAACAAGGGGAAAGTGATGGATTAGTGATCTCAAATCAAAGAAAAGTTTGCTTTAAAGTGAGAAGTGAAGAAAAAGAAAATGAGGATGTTGACAACGCAAAAAATGATTGCGAAGCATGACAACATAAGATGACAGGTGAAAAATGAAAGATGTCACAACTCAACAAAGTGGATATGAAATGTGACAATGTAAGAGTGATGGAAGTGAGATAGAAGAATGATGTCAATTCAACAAAGTGAATGTGCAATGCGACGACAGATGATGATGAGAGAAAGATATTTAAAATTTCGACAAGTCCACAAAGTGAATGTGAAATGTGATGATGTAAAAATGTGGAATGATAAAAGTTTAACAAGATAACATTAAATTTAAGACTTACGAAAATGAAATACCAATTTGATCAAGAGGGTGTTTGGCTGCGATAAAGTGAGTATGACAATGTCAAGACTTAGTGAAGAATAATGAAAGTGCTCAAGTGTAAATATGGATGTCTCAAACTAAGAATTAGACACATTTACAAATAGACAAGGTGGATGAGAGAGAAAATGTGAATGAAAAAATTGAAACAAAAGTGTGTAACACACAAGAAAAATGAAAAATGATGTAGTGAAAGTTTTGGCCTCTACCTTAGATTGGTTTGGACAAGGCGTGGCTTCCTAGGTGGTTCACTCAACTAGGTGTCAGCAGTATACCTAAGCAAGCACAACGCTATCTCTAGCTGAGGACTTTACTTTACCCCCTTTGAAACCATAAGAAAATATTTCTTAGAATGAATCACACTAGGGTTGCCACTACTGGATATCCGTGACTCTAACTCACAAGGCTTTACTAGTTAGGTAGGCTATAAGGTTCCCGTTTTGTCCACAAGGTCCCCTCTTGCGTGGAATACTTTGGGGTTCCTGGAGCATCCCTCTTGTTGTCTTAAGCCTTATGCCAAAGGGAGTTTCTCCTAGTTCAAAGTGGATGGGTTTACCCTTATCCAAACCTATATATATAGTGTTTTGAATGTGGTGTTTTTTTAATCTTTGAACTTAATTTGGTTTGGTTGTACACCGTTTGGCAACCAACAGTTAGTAGTTTTTAATTTTTTTTGTTTGCAATCTTCATGAGAGCGGGTCCTGCAAGCAAGGACTAGAAATTTTTTTTCAAGGAGGGAAAAGACAACAAGACAATGAAGCGAAGTTCGCATTTCTGATTTCCTAGATCACTTAGAAAGCACAAGGAAAGAGCATATGTGTGAAAAATATTTGATTAAGTGAAAAGTGTGTCAATTCCCTAAAAATAAAAAAGAAATGATCGAAACCAAGTTCACTTAAGAAGCGCGAGGAAAGATCATACATGTGGTCATGTCGTGATTATTCTTACCAAAAACAAAAAAATGACAAAGGAAACACCATAAAAACACGTACAAAGTGTTATTTAATATACAAAAATTATTAGATGTGTGTGAAAAGGCTAGAAAAGCAATAAAAATTGGTTTGAAACACCCAAGAACCCTATATTTGCAAGTTTCACAAGTAGTCCAAGTAATAAATGGAAGTGAAAAAGGGGTAAAGCTAGTAAAAGTTTACAAAAAGTGTAAAAGTGAATGATAAAGTGAAGTGAAAATGCCCAATTAGCCCTACACAATCAAGGTTTACCATCGGTCTAGTTGGCAAAAATAGGGAGAAATAAATTAAAAATGACCTAATTTAAGTGTTAGAGTGCTTAGTAAAAATAATGAGACTAACTAATGAAAATAAGGAAACAATTAATAAAATTAATGATAAAGGATCTAATTAGTATCTAAAATTCCTAAGCAATTATTTAAAAGAATGGACGAAATAAAAAGGGATAAAGAATTAATTAAAAAGGTAATCTAAAATTAAGAAATGAATATGTTAAAATATACTAAAGTTTAACCTAAAGTAAAAGAAAAACTATAAAAAAATAAAATAAATAAAAAGAAAAACCCTAAAATGGAAAACGATACACTAAACCTAAGCTACAAATAAATTATAAACCTAAAGTTTGTGTTTTGTGGTTTTTTTCGTAAAGGAATTCATAGGGAGGATGAGCTCGTGAAGAGGGGTTATGGAGAATGGTGAGCTTTGTGAGAGGCTGATTGGGGTGAGTTGGGTTTAAGGAGGTGGGAGGCTCGATAACAAGCCAAGGGGGACAAAGTGGGGGACTTGTGCATGGGGTTGTGGGTATAGGGCTCGGCGAGAGCTCGGGGATGTTGGGTCGGCACGGGGTGAGCGGTTTAAGTGCTGTGGGGTGGGATGGATGAACATTATGGGGGTGAGTCGGGTGATGCAGGTATTTAGGTAGCATGGGGGTAGATGGATATAGGTCGGTGAGTTACGAGTTACTCGTGGGGAGCTAGGGAGGGCTCGTGAGGAGTCAAGGTAGTCTAGGGGTTGGATGGGTAGAATGTAGGTTGGTCGGTGAGGAGGAAGTCGGGTCACCTTGACCGTGAGCTCGTCGGGTACAAAGTGTAGGGGAATAGGGGGTGTAGATAGTTTTAGGATAGGGTTAATTTTTTTATTTAAATATAATCTAATGTTTGTTTTGTGTGCTTGTGTGCATGTTACAACAGGAAGCAAACAATTGAAATTATAGTAAAAGAAAAACTTGCAAAAAAAAGAAATTGAAAACAAAATTTTCTCTCGATTTTGCAAAGAAGATGCGTGAATCAACAAAAGATTAGAACATCAAATATGGTAGTTTGTTTTATTTTTGATCATTTTGTCCATGTAAAGAAACTCTTGCTCCCAAACCCTGAACAATAACACAAAAAATAGTAAAAACTCTCCAAGAAAAAAAAGAATCAATGAAAATCCTCATACGGATGTTAGAAAAGGGAAATGGAAAAAAAAAAAAAAGAAATAAGATGGTGTGCGAGTCCCACCTAAGCGTGCCAAAATGTATGCTATGAAAACTATAGTGAATGGAAGATAAACAAATAAATGTACAAACCTCTCTCGGAGCTTTCTAGAGTAAACCTCAAGTAGGTTGTGTGAAGCTTTAAGTTGTGTAACCTTCAAAGAATTGTGGGTGCTCTTGAATGGCCTCCAAATGTGAGTGCAATTTCTAAGAACATAGATAATTTGGCTTTGAAATTTAGCATAATTATTGTACTTAAATCTAGAGGATTTGATAGAGAGTAGGCTTGCATTTTATAGAGGTAGAAGTAGTTGGAATTTGGTTGAAATGGGTTGAATGCACATGCTAAAAATAACATTGGAGGAGGTAGCTACGGTTCAAAAGCATTTAGGGAAATGATGGAATTAATTACAAAAGGTGCATCCGAAAGGTGGTTGACGTGAAATTCCATTGCCCCCACCTTTCTAGGATTCTGAAAGTGTAGTTAACTATGATGATGATGTGGAGTCCAAGTGGTTTTTGACTGAGTGGTAGTTGACTAGGATGTACACACTTAATTAATTAATTAATCATTTATTTAATAAATGATAATTAACTTAGCTAAAGGGGTACTAGGGGTACATGGGATTAATTTAATTAATCCAAAGGTTGCAATGTGTATGAATTAATCAATTTAACCAATTAATCACAAATGAGTGAATAACAAGGTGTATTAGGATAACATTCGGGACATGTGAGTAATTTTGGGGTGTCTACAGCCTCCACGAACCTATTTCCCAACATGGATATTTTAACCGTATTTTTAGGAACCCCTTCCTAACCTTATCTTTACAATAATTGTTATGGATGCATATGCTTTGTAAGTCATCCCTTGAGTATATTAGTATTATCCCACATGCATAAGAAATAGTTGTTGCTTAGTATAGACTGTGTGTGTGTGTGTGTTGAGGCCCAATAGAGGCATCCATGAAATTATTGTAAGCACTTGTGCAAAGGAGGTTGCCCCCTCGAAGAGGCATGTGATCTGTAATTGTAATTAGCATTCTATTATTCCAGCTATCGTGTTTTGTTTTGGTTATTTCAGCTAAATGTTGTAAGGAGGGTCATTACATCTGGTATTAGAGCCTCTTTCTAAGGCCGTGTTTTGTTGCAGAATCATTCGAGTAAGATGTTTTTGCCCAATTTTGTTTTCCATATTGACTGGATCGCCACCATAGCATTTCTAATTCTGGTCAACTCTACCACCTTAACATTTTTAATTCCTGGTCATCTCTTTCACCATCACATTTTCTAATTCCTTGTCGTCTCTACCACCATTGCATTTTCTAATTCATGGTTAGATCTTTCGCCATCACATCACATTTTCTAGTTCCTATTCAACACTACCGCCATATCATTTCTAATTCTGGTCGACTCTATTGCCGTTGTATTTTCTATTTCCTGGTTAGCTTTGCCACCATCACATCAAAATTTCTAATTATGGTTGGCCTTACCGCCATCACATCACATTTTTGGCAAATATTTTCTATTTTATCTCCTTTGACCCTAAAATTTCTCGCACACCTATAATTCCATTTTACACATTTCCTTCCTTGGTACCTCCTGACCCCATTCCACCCCCATCAGCTTAAAATCATAATTTTCTATTTTTTAGGGCTTGCGATAACTTCCTTATTTTCCATCAAATAGCTTCAAAATTTTCACACAAGTGTTCCTTTCATCATTCTTCCCCTTTGACCCTCTATGCTTAATTTCCTTATTTCACCATTTTGATCCCAAAATTTCCCTTCCTCTTCATCCTAGTCCTCTAGAGAGCCTCCCAAAACTAGTAATTGTGCCTTTTCACCCTTCATTCTAACCCAAATCCCAAATCACCATTACTAAACATGTAGTAGAAAATGTTTATCTATCCATTGAAAAAATAATTATGGTCGTGACTGTGCAACACCAAAATCATGGAGGAAGAAATCACCCATCTGAAGTCTCAAGTGGCAGAATTAATTGATATGATGCAAGGATTAAACCAACATAATACCCTTTTGCTCAATAAACTGAAGAAGGATCCTCATGATCAGAAAGTATGTTTTCATCCACCCCTCGTGGGCCCAAGTTGGACTTCCCAAGGTTCAATGGTACTAATCCTACATGATGGATATACTGTGTTGAGTAATTTTTCCACCTTCACAATACATATTCAACAAATCAGGTCCCCATTGCCTCTTTCCATTTGGAGTAAGAAGCACTTCAATGGTACCATTGGTATCTCAAATCAAATGATGAACCAAATTGGTCAACCTTCCAATCCCTAGTTTTGAGCCAATTTGGTCCCTCCACATTTGAGGATTTCACTGGAGCACTCACAAAACTCCACCAAATAGGTATTGTTCGTGATTATCAAATCAAATTTGAAAAGATTTCCAATCACACCAAAGGGTTGTTTGATGATTTTTTCAAGAGTTTCTTTGTTAGTGGCCTCAAGGAGCCAATTCGATTAGAGGTGAAAATGTTTCATTCAAAAACATGATGGATGCCTTGGGACTGACTAAGTTAGCTAAAGATAAGCTCTCATCTTAGCACCATGATTTCACCTTTCAGCCAACAAAGAACCCAATCACCCGGTGGTCAGCCACAACCACCCCAGTGAAGTGTCTTACTAAATCAAGGATGTGGGCTCATAAGGAGAAGATATTGTGTTACAATTTTAGTGACTCTTTGGGTTAAAGTGCATCGGTGTGTCACACAAAATATTTACTTTCTTGGTGTGTAATCACCTCTAGAGCCATACAATGAACATGATAGTCATGAATTCCAGGATGCTTAAGAATAAAAACGTTCCCTAGAAGATTTTACGACACAACAGGCTCTACCAGAGATCTCTCTACATTCCTTAGTAGGTGTGACCACTCCTCAAACCATGAAGGTCAAGGGGTTATTTGAAAATATCCCTCTCACAATCCTCATTGACTCTGGCAACACCCACAATCTCATCGATCCATGCATTGCTAAACAAGTCGATCATTTGCATTGTTATACGTGCATGTGTGTTTGATGCCATTACCCATTACCCGATTTTTACCCTAGCTTATTACCTATTACCCGAGTTGACCATCCCCCTTTCCCATAGTACTCATACCCATCCTCACCTACCTTCACTTCCACCAACTACACATTTTTCAAACCACTCACCGATTCCATATAACACCTCATCAGTTCCTGGTTTGAGGGGGATCACCTTCACCCACACATGGGGAAATCACTTCCTATTTTTTTAGCATCACTTACTAATACAAACTACGCAACAAAAAGGGGAAAAATGTAGACACCAAATTTGGGTCACACTCACCCTTTACCCCACATGTACATTAATTTAATTACCTAAAAATTAAATTAATGCCCACTCTCACAATATTAATTATTTTATTACCTTAATTGAACTAATTTCCACCTCACCTAGACACCTCACCCCACCACATCACCTAGACACCTCATCACAGACCTATTCTTAACATGTTTCCATAACTAACTAAGACTTAGTCCTACCTACCTTAATTAACTAAGACTTATTTCAACCCTAAAATCACATGCTTATTCTTCCTCTAACTGCATGCCCACTTATCTAAGCACAACATTCCATTTTGATTTAGGACAATGGATCAGAGCTGGCCAAAAAGATTGCCAAGATCTGTCATTTTTAGTGAACGCGGGATTTCTCGCCTTAAGCGATGTCGGTCAACTTGAAAGTGACACCGGTCAACCTAAACCATTGTCGGTTACCATATATTCACTTTAGTAACCTTTTTTGAGAGGTTGGAAGAATTATTGGATTTTTGGAGGAGATATTTACATGCAAGCACACACCAGAGTACTCCTACACATTCAGACATCGTAAACCAACATCAAGCATTGATCTAAAGGGCAAGCATTCATGGTAAAATTTTGGGAAGCATGACCATGGCATTGACCATCAATTCTATGGATCAACCATCGCCTCCATCCAATCACCGAGTCTCATTCAAGTACAAGTAAGTACATTTGGATCTGCACCTTCCCATATTTATTTAGATTAGTTTCTCCATCTCTGTTTGGGAGTTCTAGTTTCCCTTACATCCCATTATCTCTCACCCTCCTGCCAATCCATTTACCTAACCACCTACAACCTCCCAAACCTTCCATACTTGCCTCTAGACATATTTGAGTATTCCCAAAGATCAAGTTATCAACCTCACCATTCTCTATCTATTCTCTCTGTCTAACCTCAACCGTTGTCGGTCTATCCTCAACCTGCATCGGTCATACCGAATGACATCACTCTTTTTGTCTAGTAAATCTATCTATAACAACAACCCCATAACATTTACCTAAATAAACTAAATCACCTAAAGCTTGACCCTGACCTATCGTAATCACCATATTTACCTATCTGACTTCCAGATCTGATCATAACGTAGCCTATTAGATTAGATTTGTTTATTGTACTTGAATGAGACACCTAAATCATATCAACTATAGTAGGACATTATTGGTTTACATCATTTCTTACATTAATTTGTTTTAAACAGTGGATTGACAACCATCTAGGAAGTATCACACTTCCGGATCTAATATACGCTAGGTAGTCCATTGACATATATTGTTTCATATTCCACTTGTGGTCTTGTTTGTACTCGTAGGTAGTTCCTCCTAGCAAAAAGTAAGTTCTCGTAATCAACATTGGATTGGGAAATCAAGACGCATGCACTCTACCTTCCACCTTCATTCACATGTATTCCTCCTCACCCTTACCTTATATATTTTTCTCTTACATACGCACACTATTCGGTGAAACATTTTGGAACACCCGCCGGTGGGACCCTCTCTTGGGTTCATTTCATTTTCTTCATATAGGTAAAATTTTGTGTGTTTATTTCCTTTTGAAAAATACACATTTAATCTTCTCCCTAGTAATATTCTTTTCTTCTAATTGTCTAAAATGACATTTGTCATTTGGTGCTTAAAACAAACCAATTCTTCCTTCTTGCATTTTCATAGTAGTGAAAGAGCACATTCTTGACCTATTCATCATTTTCTTCATCGAATATAATTGTTGATTTGGGTTATAAAATTTTCTACATTTCATCTTTGTATGCTGCATTATTAGCTCACATTTAAAAATGAGGGCAACCTATATGCTGGAAGTCATGCCCAGCTAATGGTTGACACAATTGAATCGTAGAAAACACTTTCTTCTCTCTCTCTCTTTGCCAAACTACACAAATTTGAATTTACACATCTTCTTAAACAACATCCCACTTGGAATAATCTGTCAACGATCACACGATTAGTTGATTGACAGTGTGTGCCCAGCTGGTTATCTTTGTCCAATCATTACCTAAGAGAAAGGGCCGCCCCCACCATAACATAACCTAGAACCTCACCTTTACATTTCCTTCTTCATAGGACACCTTCCCAACCAAAAACTCTGTTCTAAATTCACAAGTTAGTCTTAATAGTATAAGCTAAAACAAACATAAATTCACTTTTAGGATTACGTGTTTTTCTTAGCTTTGTTCTTGACTTGCATTTTGAGGTGTGAGTTATGATTCTTCATTTTTCTTCTTCCTTTCACACTCCCCATCATAGTTGGAGTATTCTGGTTGTTTCTGGGTGTGTCAAGACCTCATCTTATCCTTCTCATATTTCTAGGTTGGTCCTTCATCTAGTTTAATTCACCAAAATCCATTTTTCTTCATTTCTTCTAATTTCACAGTAATCGGTGTTGGTCTAGTGACCATCGTTGGTTTACATCTGACCATCATCGGTTTACCTAACCAGTGTTAGCTTCTGGCTCTTTTGGTTATTTTACCTGAAACAACCTTCATCACCTATTCTTTTCTGTTTTTGGTCCTCAGGACACCATCATATCCCCAACTTTCTAATATCTCTATCAGGTACAGTTTTCCTAGTTCATTTTCATCAATTTTGTTTCATTTGCTGATGTAGACACCTAAAATCCACTTACGCAACCTTTAATGCTAAGATTGCACTAATTATCCTCTTTCTCGTCATTTCCATAATAATTAGTGCTTTTCCGCTAATTAGCTAACATTCCTCTTCATATTCATTAATTAACAACCTTTCGTTAATTAATTAGCCTTCCTATCATTAAAGATGTCAATTAATGACCTTTCATTAATTAATATCCACTTCTACTTAGGTTAATTAATTATTATTAATTAATTACACTCGCAACTCTAAATCAATAAATTACCATTTATTGGATCAAATTCCTCTCTTACATTCTCGCAAATCATACTAATTTTCCTCTAATTAGCTTTTATAAGCTTACATCTACCTATTAATTAATCACCTTTGATTAATTAAAACATCCCTCAACTCCCATGACTTACTAATGACAAATTAAACTCTTCTAAATCAAGATTACCTTTTATAAAGCAACCTTATCCATTCCTAATATTGTTTTACCTTTATCCCAAATTCATCAATTTGCTAGCCTTTCCTCTTCAGGAAAGCTATATAAGGAATCCTCCTTCTTACCTTTCTTCTTACACCATGCTTTGAATAGTGCAAACTATAAGCATTTTGATCTTGAGCCATTCTCCATTGTTGGAAATAGCTTCTCCATCTTGCATCCTTTCACTCAAAATTGAGTAATATGGGAAGATCCAAAATGGCCTTGTAGCCATTCTTAGTGAGATACCATTCTCAATCCTTGACATCAAGAAATAATCTAATTTGATTGTTTATGTTCTTCATAAGTTCATAGTTTAAGTTAGCAATCATAGAGAGTAGGAAATAGCTTAGCATGTAGTTTCATTTATGCATTGAAGAAACATTTCCTTTAAGCTCTTATTTTGATGGTTCATTGTTTAATTAACATTTTATTTTGAAGCTATGTAGATATTAGTTTCAATTTATAACTTAGTTAATAAAACATCAGCACATATAACTTACCTTTGGCGGGACTTACTCCATTGTCCTTTTCACTTAATTTCAATTTTTGTAATTAAGTTTCATTTTTGGTTACTAACCCTCTTTTACACATGTTGATCTAACTTGTTTTTCTTAAGTTTTTTTGTTGATTTTGCATGTGTTGAGTATTCCTTGTAGGTATAAAGGAGGTGAAGTGCTATCAAAATTGGAATTGATGGGAAAATTTCAAGATTTCTCCATGTTTTCATTCTTAGATCTTGCTTTTTCAACATTTTACATGCTAGTTTTGTCAATTTCTTGAAAATCTTAAATTCTTGAGCATGTAGGTTAATGTTTGATAGTTTTGAGTCTTATATTTAAATATTAATGTGGTGGGTTACTTTCAAAATTGAATCTTGGTGAAATTTTTTCAAGATTTCATCATGTTTTCATTTTTAGAGCTTACTTTTTCATCATTCTACATGCTAGTTTTGCCAAGTTTTTGAATTTTTAAATTCTTGAGCATGTATGTTAATGTTTGATAGCGTTGATTCTTCTACTCATATATTGATGTGATGGGTTATTGTCAAAATTGAATCTTTGTTGGAAAAATTTGACCATTTTGCAGATTAAGGGACATTTTTTTGACATTTTTTGAGTGCATGTCAAGTGCATACCCATGAGCATAAGAGCATATGCGTAACCCATATTCCGAAGGCCATAACATTTGCTCCTGAAATCAAAATAAATCCATTTTTTTCCGTTGGAAAGGTATTGAAATTAACTATGCAATGAAAACATAAATTTAGGATTTATACCTAAAGAAATTGTAGGTTTTCCTTTTATTTTAAAACTAGTCATTTTCTAACATGTCTAATGTTTTGATGAATATTTTATTTCCATGATTTACTTGATTTAGAACAAAGAGTGTGTATGATATTCTCTTTCACCTTTTGGTGATCTTGAGAATCAAAAACAAATTTTATCTCTATCTTTTAACATTGAGATTAAACTTGGAAATTTGATTATTCATTTTGCTTAAGGGAATGAACCTCTTACAAAACATTTTTCAATGGTCCTTTGATTTGAAGTTTTCCATTTCTATATAATTGGGCTAAAGTTTTTGTATGCTCTTCTCTTGCACCTTAGGGTGATCTTGAGAATCAAAAGCAACTTTAGTCTTCATTTTATAACATTTGGTAAATTGGAAACTTCATCTTTCACTTTTGGTTTAAGGGAATGAACATTTATCAAGATTTTTGTATGGTTCATTGATTACAAAGCTTTTCTTTACTTTTTAGTTGGATTATTTGTTGTGTATGCTCTTCTCTTGCATCCTTGGATGATCTTGAGAATCAAAAGAAAATCTTAATCCTCTTTTAAATAATGTGATTTTCTTGGAGAACTACTAACACTTTAGTGCAGGACCTAAAAATTCTTGTCAAAGAAAGGAGTTAGAAAAAAATTAAACTACTAATACAGTTTTCATTCAGGTTGCCAAAAGGTGTTCAAGAAAACCACATCCAATTTAAAAAAGATAAAAAACACACCACAATCAACACACTTTATTTACAGGTTCGGATAAGGGTACGTCCCGTCCACTTAAAACTAGGACATAACCCCTTTGGCATAAGCCTTAAGCTACAACAATGGGGGTGGTCCTAGGAACCCCAAAGTAGTCCATGCATGAGGGAACTTTATGGACAAAACGGGAAGTGCTCCGCACAACCTAGTTGAGTAGTATTACCATTTGTGAGATTTAGCCTCACAAGTCATCCATATGAAGACCCCAGTGAGAGAATACGATGGACACATTTATTGCCCACTATGCTTGAAGAGGGTAAAGTAAAGCCGAGATACTCCCAAATTAGTCAGTATGACTTTTTGGGTAAATAGAGTTCTCTTAAGACGGTCTTGGTGACACCTAGTTGAGTGAACCACCCAGGAACCTATCTTTGACCAGGAGCCCACTTGGACCACATCGAAGCCAATTTTGAGTTAAGAGCTATTGTTAATCACGAAACGTGTGAAGCATTACGTTTGCTTATTTTTTCACTTTCCCTAAGGTGAGGTGAAACTATGCCGAAGTGAGGCCAACATTTTTCAACACCAATTGATCTACTTCCTTCACTTTCTTTTGACACTTTGTTGATCAAAAGAGGAGTGACTACCTTTGCATTATCAATTGATTGTTTCGCCACTTTTTTGTCCATTTACGCCCATCCATGTTTGCAGCTGGGTTGTTAAACGTCTAAAGTGTGTGGAGACATTTTCATATCATTGGTAGTATTTTTGATCTTGATACCCAAGTCAAGATCATCATCGTAGTTAGGCTTGGTTCATCACTTTGATTCTCCTTTGAATGGTTATCTTGTTTATATCGTGACACTACAATTTTGGTATTTACGTCTTGTTTCTTGTAAACTTGGCCTAAATATCTATATTGTAAGGTTACACTGTATACACTTTAACAATTCCTAGGTATACTATCACTTTAGTTTGATTTCAATTATTACCTCGATTCTAAAGAGTGTTAAGCATTACCACTTGTGCGTGTTATATCAATATCATCTTGATATTAATACCTTACTTTCTCATAAAGTTTGGTTAACATATCTTGGTGAAATTTTTGTGTCACCCACAATCGTAACTGAAACCCTTTGGAATATAGGTCTTGATTGAATTTGGATTCAAGCTCACTTTTAGTATACTTTGTTTGGGAATCACATTAACTTCTTGTTATTACTTATGCCTTGTTCATTTCTTTGAACTTGACATAAGTGGTGACATTTTATTAATCATCTTGAAACACCAACTATCATTTGGAAACAGACTTAGGAAGTAATTTGATGATTGATCGGTTTAAAACAAACCTTACATGATTGTGTCTTGTGATTATTCATCATTTTGAATTATCCATTTATGAAAATCACTTTGATCCATTAATCCTTTATCATTCATTATTATTTGGTCATTGTTTATCACTTAAGTTTGAGTGGTGTTGTGTTTTGAGCTTGCATGATTGTTCCTTGCGATCGTTCACCTTATAGACTTATATTTCTAAGGACAATCCTTTCGAGCCTTTGATTCTTTACACTCACAACTTCTTTTCTAAACCTTGTTGGATTATTGAAATTACGTTATCATGATGTATGTTTTTATTAGCATCCATTTTTGGAAAATCACACAAACATCCCCATCTTTGTGAAATGTCTAGTTGGTTGTCGTTATGTTGCCCAAATATACATGAAACCTTATTCACTTTGAAGAAATTTGATCATACAATCTAGGTGTAGGAATTTGCACCCAACACATGCCAACAATGTCTAATTATCCTAAGGTACCTTATACATATGATAATAAGGAATCAACGTTTCAGTTGTTCACATCAAAATATGCCCATCATGACGAAATATCGATTGGTTCTTTGTGCTAGAGAACCCATTTAGGTAACTCGTTCCCCACCTTCATCTCATAGTCAGTGGTATGATTTGGAAGCTTCTGATCCAAATTATTATTCGAGTTCCCCCCACTCTTCTTCTAATTCTAATCCAAACATTTCCTCTTCTTCCGAGGATTCTAATCCAAATATTTCCTTTGACTCTTTTGATGATTTGGATCCAAAATACTATTTGGATTCATATAATTCTACTCCTAATTCATCTAATATGAATCCTATGTCATGGTCCTCCATATCTTCATAGGACCCTCTTCATCATACATTTAATATGACTCCTATGTTGCGGTCCTCCCTTTCTTCGTAGGACCCCTTTTATTAGTCACCTCAACGACGTCTTCTTCCTTTGAAGATACGCGCAACTCCAAATCCCTTCAATCAAACATCTAATATAATTATTGAATCACGATCCTCTCTTTCTTTGTAGGAACCTCATTATTATTTATCTAATGTGATTCTTGAATCATAGTCCTCCCCTTCTTTGCATGACCTTCTTCATCAATCACCCCCACTAAGTCTTCCTTCTTAGAAAATTTATGTAACTCAAAGTCTTTGTTGATCAGAGAATACTTGTTAGAGAACACACAAGAATTCTGCATGGGAGAGAAGACCAGGATCAAGGGTGCAAAGGGACAGGAAGGAACTACGGGTAGAGGGCAAGTTCATATTTTGGGACTCGGCCGATTTTTAGCATGACAACCTATTTTTAGAAGATGGCATGTGGAACACACCAACGATGCAGAGATGTGTGTGCCACACATTGTCTATCTTTAGAGGATTGCATGGAGACAAGCTAAGAATAGGATTGTCACTTCAGTTAACTGTAAGAGGTCTATAGATAGCACACTTGCATGTGTGGCTATGCTTGTAAATGGTGCATGGCTATTAATAGCATGCGGCCTATTTCTGGAATAGATAAGTGGTGAAGGGAAAGTCCCCACCCTATATATGATATGAATCACATAGTAGTAAGATATATGTATAATGGAGATATATACACAGGAGAGATGGACATATAAATGTATAGAGATATACACATATGACTGAATTACTATAAGAAGCTTATGTGTTTATTAATAGATGGAAGATATTGGCTGAATCTAAGTGTCATTCCTGTGTGTAATTGAGTAGTGCATGTTATTGATTCAATCATGATTACTATTTAAAGCTTGTTCTTTCATAGATCTGAATGTAGCATGCATTATAGAATGATGGATTATTTATGGGTCTATATGTTTCTTCCTTCATCACACTAACATCCTACTACAACAACCCTAAATAGGGATTTGGTACCTTTGCGTGCTTTGGGTGAGTGCTCAGTATAGGATGAGTGATGTGCTAGTGCATCTAGGGTGCTATCTGGTAAATTATAGGCTGCATCATTGGTTTCGTTGCTAGGACCTCTTTTTCAGTTGTTTTCAGGATGGTTCGCGATGAAGACATATTGGTTAACTCTAGCAAGTATTGATTAGTGGATATATGATCTGGAGGAAGAATATACATGGCGGTTTAGCAGTGGATCTGAGTTTAACACACGCATTTGGGTAGAACATAATCAGATGATAGCCTATACGATATATTTTTTGCTATCTTTCTAGTAGAACTATACGAGTGGCTTACTAGTTATGCATATCAACGAAATTGGAGGTATCACGTACTTGTCTAGACACAGGAATAATTTCAGGCCCTTTATGATGCTGATTTGATTTGGACTCATTTGTGGATACATGGTTTCATGGTGTTCTAAATAGTTATATTTTGGAGTATTCAATTTCAACGTATTCTTTCCTGGAGGTAGTTGAATTCCAGTTTTTACGGTATCCAAGAGGAGTATATCTGCAAGGTATTCCATTGGTGATCAAGATCTTGATGGTAACTTTGAACCTAGAGAGTAAACCGATGGCTAACTAAACTTCACCACGCGTGAGGGCAGGAACAAGTTTGGTGAAAGATGGAAAACCTAGTGGCAGAGAGGCTAGAGAGAGGAAAGACAACTTAAGTATAATGAGGTACACAAGAGGGAGATAGAGAAGCAACGTTCCGTTGTAGAAAGTATGGCATTAAGAAGAGATATGGCTCTTGAAGGATCTCTGCTCACGTAGAAGACATGGAGCCAGAGCATCAGGAAATCCCCTATCTTGGAAAACATGACAAAGATCCCCCTTGGCCTCACATAGAAGTGTGCCAGTAGAGACTACCTAGGCCACGGGCTCACATTTTAATCCATCTGGTGACCTAACCCTTGCGCTTGGTTTTCTAGTATCTAGTATGACAAGTAACCATAAGCTAACTTGGGAAGTAAGAGAGCAAGAGTAGGTTAGGGAGTAAGTACATCAATGGTAGGATAGATGAATTCAATGATATTTGGAGGAACATTTTCAGGTGCATCATCCACACAGAATGTGAGCACGCAGAATATTGGATTCACCTCTTGAAGTGGAACTACCTCACAAACTATAGAGGTTCATTATATTACTACTTTGTCAGAGCATAGGAAAGTACATCTATAGGTCCTATTCCAGCTATAGGTAGAGGGTTAGGAGCTATATGTGGTTCTAGTTCTAGTGGTTCTAGAGGCAGAGGGAACACAAGAGGTTCTAGATCAGGTGGTCAAGGTTTGTAGCAACCATAAAATATCTATATAGAGATGTCTCATCATCTCCTGGAATATAGAGGTATAGAGGATCCTGTTGAACATGTGCATGTGTGAAATCTTGTGGTGTGCTAAAGGGAACACAACACGAGTGAAAGGTAAGTCAATTTACTACTACATTATAGGGACGTGCACACGGCTAGTACATGAATTTTGACCCTGATCAAACTTGTGTGGATTATGCATCATTGAAGGATACTTTCTTGAAAGAATTCCATATCCCTAAGTTTGAGCAGAAGAGTATAAGTGTGCTCAAGGATATCAAGTAAGGCATTACTGAGAGTGTGTGTGAGTATGATGCTCATTTTAAGACACTTCTATCTAAGCTATATTATGATATTCACGCAAGCCAACACACACAATGGTTTGTTGGAGGATTGATTACACCATTTAGAAGGGCACTGTCACATAAGATATAAACGATACACACGAAGCACTCGGAAGCAGATTTACGTCTTTGAGGTAGTTGGGAGCATTGACACTGGCATTAGTCCATTTTTAGAGGCACAGATTATAGCTATGGCAAAACAATTAGAGAAGCTATCAGAAAATTCAGCCCATGAAACGTGCTCAAGAATTTGGTGTATAAATTGTGAAGTGGAAGGTCACACCAAGGATAGTTTCCCTCGCAGATCTGTACGCTCATTACTATTGGATTATGAGATCTGTCATTTGAATCATGATGTTAGTCACTATCCTTTGTTACAACGTGTGCGATAAGGAAGAATGTATCTTGTTTTTGTAAAATTTTCCGGTCCATGACCCATGATACTGAAGACTGTCGGTTGATTGGTCAGATCCAGGATGCTATAGACATTGGGGTATGATAGAAAAGTGTAATGAGATAATTCTAAGGGCAAGAATGAGCACTAGGATCAGGATCATAATCAAACATGCTATGATAGGAATGAGGGGCATTTTGAAGGAGGTCATGGATATCATGGTGGATATGGAGGATGAGGCCGTGGTGGAGGAAGAGGTGAGTTCCCTCATGGAACATGTTATACGTGTGGATCTCCTGACCACTATAGGCGCGAATGCCCTCGAATATTACATGTTATTTTTGTGGAAAGAACCATAGCTATGAAGAGTTCCCAAACTTATATGAGCATCTAAGTAAGTAGCATAAGCAAGAAAACAAAGGCGTCAAGATGGTTAGAATCTAGTGCATGGTAGAAGATCAGTGGATGCCCAAGATAGCAGAAGGACCTGAGGAATTGACAGTGAAGATTACTACACGTGTTGAAGCGGGCGCACAAGAGAGACATTATACCGAAGCTTACGATTGCTAAGGAGGAGGTTTTATAGGAAAGGTACCTAGATCCTGCTCATTATAAGGAATTTTACCAGGATACCATGGAAGTGCTAAGGAATCTTGGGGTGAGATACATTACTTAAAGGAGTAGAAGAAAGCATCAGAGATAGTCCAAACTAATATCGATGATCTAAGAGAAGTGTGCAAAATGTTGCGCTCAGGAGAACATCATTCCACTATTAGGAAGTTGGTTAAAAGGGAACACTCCACGCGTAAGTATTGAGATCGGGAAGTAGATCCTGCATGCAAATATTCCCCCTGATAGCATTGACTATGACAAGGAAATTACTCTGAATGTTGTTGTGGATGGATGGCTGTTGAGCAACATATTGATTGATACATGTGTGGAAGTAAATGTGCTTACATTAGATGCATGGGTACAAATGGGGAGGCCTCCATTGCAGCCATCATCTAATGTGTTTTTTATGGAAAACAGACTAAGGCCACTCCCATAGGAGTTTTGAAGGATGCATCTATAACCATACAAGGGGCCAAGTTCACTGGGGATTTTGAGGTATTAGCACTTGCAGAAGCAGATAATTTTCTAGCCTTGCTTGGATGCCCTTGGTGTTATGTGAATAATGTTGACTTGAGATTCAATAAGGGGTATATCAGCTTTGAGAATAAGGAGGAAATGGTTGTGATACCTTTGACAGATGGGAAGTCTACACCATATGTTGAGCCTCTAAGTGAGGAGGACTTAAACAAAATTTATGTATGCACTATTCAGGACCAGAGGTCAATGAGCCATCAAAAGAAGGAATCCTATAGTGGGAGGATTCTCATTCTATTAGTGATACTACGAGTATTGCTTGTGACAATTGGGCTCATGGTACATATGAACTAGTAGGGCACGAGGTGAAAAGCGTGGTTGCATGCAAGAATGGAATTCATTCGGTTTAATGGATAGGTAGCACAATACCTTGGTATACAGGGTAGAAGATCTTCCTGCATTTTTGAAATCCATGGAAACATAGTGGACAAATCAAATTAAGAGAAGAGATATGTTAGTATATACCTTACATGGGACAACAGTGCATGGTGGGTAGTCCACAAGGATAATCTTATAGAATGGGAAGAGATTGGAGTCACCTTATCTATTAGGTTTGTAAGGAACAATGCACCTATGAAAATATGCACTTATCATGGTGATCAACTTGTTCATCATCACATTCAATAGTGTGAGAGACTCTGGACAACAGGACATGAAACATTACCACCTTCACTTTGGGTGCATAAATTGTACTCTACGCTACAAGGATGCGCACAAGCTTGGTATGTATATGTAAAACTACATCGAGAGACTGGTAACTAGAGAAATTTGACTATAGGAATGATCCAGACCTTTGATTACTTTTCTTCCCAACCTCTAATAGAAGAGGCATTAAAATTTGTCAAACGCTTAACTATGAGAGATAGTGCAAAAGCAGAAGAGCATATTCAAGAATTATTTGGTGAGACAAAGTTTGGAGCACATTTTGAAAAGGAAGAAGAAATGGACTCCATATTACTTGAACGCACTTGCCTTGAGAAAGAGAAAGGAAATATGGTTTACATCGTGGATGATGAGGAAGTTGAGAACTTGGATATTGAACATTCATAAGGGGTGTGCGAGGTATTGGACAATGCAAATAAGGATACATGCGCCTATCACAAACCTATGGAGACAAAGAAGGTGAATATAGGTTCGGAGGCTGAGCTTAAGGAGGCCATCATTAGAGACTACTAGTCAGACTTGGAGGTAGCAAAGATCATTGAGTTACTCAGGGATTATCAAAACTTATTCCCTTGAGGGTATCATGAACTTAAAGGCGTGCATAAATCACTTAGGGAAATGAAGATAAAACTTAAGGACAGTGCATGACCAGTTAGGAAGCAACCTTATAGAATGAACCCCAATTTGCATGAAAAGGTAAAAGAAGAAATTGATAAAATGTTGAAATCTAGAATTATCAAACCCCTTGATGAGTCAAAATGGGTTAGCCCAATGGTGATTAGTATCAAGAAGGATGGATGAATTAGAATATGTGTGGAATATAGGGAGTTGAATGCTGCATGCATCAAAGATCCATTACCTACGCCATTTACTGAGGAAATACTAAAAGGAGTTGTAGAGCGCAAAATATATTCTTTCACAGATGGGTTTTCCGGGTATCATCAGGTTAGGATTTCTCAGGAGGATCAAGAAAAGACAAAATTTACTATTGAATGGGGTAGTTTTTCCTATATTGTGATGCCTTTTGGATTGAAAAATGCACCTGTTGTATTCTCACACATAGTTGTTCGAGCATTCAAATATTTTATTCACAACTTCTTACAGGTCTACCTAGATCATTGGATAGTGTATGGGCTTATAAACAATTATTATGACAATCTACACTTAGTGTTTGAATGGTGTAGACAATTGAGTATCTCTTTGAACATCAAGAAGTGCATGTTTTCTACACCATTTGGAATACTGTCAGGAAATATAATCTACAAGGAAGGTTTGCTCGTTGATCCAGCTAAGGTTGCAGTCATTCTAGGCCTGGAAGTTCCTACCAGTCAAAGTGAGGTGCGTGGATTTTTAGGTCATACATGATATTATAGAAATTTTAATCAAAGGGTATGCCAAAGTTGCTGCACCATTGGAAGAGTTACTGAAGGGGAAAGGTACATTTTATTGGGGAGAACTCGCAGTAGCGTGTGTTTGAGATATTAAAAGTGAAACTTACTACCGTGCCTATTATGCGCTTTCCCTCATGGGATAAACCATTTCATTTACATGTGGACGCTTATGGCATGGCCATTGGCAATGTGTTAGCTCAACCTAGATAAGGTATTGTCGATCATCCAATTTGTTTTGCTAGTAGGAAGTTAACCCCTGCCAAATAAAATTATACAACTACAGAGTGCAAAGATTTTTCAATGATCTATGCATTACACAAGTTTCGATAGTACTTGTTAGCAACACCATTTGTGTTTTATACAGATCACATGACATTGAAGTACTTGGTAAACAATCCCGTCTTATAGGGCGCATATGTAGATGGGTACTCCTATTTCAAGAGTTTGATTTCACGGTTGTGGTGAAGCCAGGGAAAAGCAATTTTGGACCAGACCATTTATCTAGAATCAACTCAGGAGAGGAAGCATAGACAATTGAAGAAACCATGCTAGATGCATAGTTATATAGGTTACAACGTGTGCCCTTGGAATTAGAAGACATTGTTGTATTTCTACCGATTAGTGTGGCACGAAGGACCAAAACCATTAGAAAAGAAATAGCTTGCTATACACGTGTCACTTTGTTTATGTTAATCGGTGGTGACCTCTATAATTTAGGTAGAGATGAAGTATTACACCGTTGTGTATTAGATCATGAGCACAAGGATATTAATGAAGAATCCCATGATGGTATTGTAGGAGGCCATTATGTAGGTGATGCAACTGCTTGGAAGATCCTACTTGCTGGATTATGGTGGGAAACATTGTCTAAAGAACGTAAAGAATATTGTAAGGCATGTGATCATTGTCAGTGCTTAGGAAAACCATGGTAGGGAGATGAAATTCCTTTGAGACCAATTACTAGTGTTGAACCATTTGAGAAATGGGCCATTGACTTCGTAGGACCTATTTCGCGATCGCGCGTGGGGACTCGGGTCGCGGTATATCATTACTTGCATAGATTATCTCACACTATGGGACGAAGCATCACCTACAAAGGATGTACATCAGCTACAACAGAGATAGGTTTGTATGGGAGAATGTTATTACAAGATATGGATGTCCTTTAAGCTTGACAAGTGATAGGGGAACATAATTTTTGAATGAGACAATCGGGATCCTATCGATGAGTTTATGGTTGTACACCATAAAACTACACCCTACTATCCTCAGGCAAATGGAACTGCTAAGGCTTTCAACAAGATTTTGAGCTAGACTTTGAAAAAAATTGTGATGTTGGAAGAAAGGATTGGGATGACAAAGTGTTAGATGTTATTTGGGCATATAGAATAACTTACAAGAGATTGAACAAAGCCACACCATTTCAGTTGGTGTTTGGCGCATAAGCCATTCTCCCTATAGAATTTATGTTACCTTCTTTGTGCATTGTGTGTGCTCTAGAGGTCTAGCTAATGAGTAGGCTTTAGAAGAGTGTATTGAGAAGATGACTCAATTGGATGAGAAAAGAGCCATAACATGATGGAGTCAAGCGGGAAAAATCCGGGCATAAGGCATGGCATGAAAGAAACATAAGGGATAATAAGTTTGACATTGGACAAATGGTACTTCTTTATGAATCAAAGTTCTTGTGCCATTCAGTGCAAGCTCAAAGTACATTGGTTTGGGTCGTATTTCATCACTTACATACTTGAATCAAAGTGCTTTCCGTTAGAAGCACTTGATGGAACAAGGCTACCAGATTACTTTAACGAGAGTAGGTGAAGCCCTACTATAAATAACTCTTCTTATTATTTGTAATAACGCAATATTGCCATTTAGATTAGGTTTTCAATTATGTTTTTCCTTAATGTATTTCCTTCATTGTCGCTATGCTTTATCAATTTAGTTTTTGTTATTGTGTAATAAGTGCACTTGCACGCATGAAGCTAATTACTATATGAAGAATGTTTATGTGCGAGAGGATTGTACATACTTTTAGTGTGAGGTGGTTGTATTTATCCGAGTAAAAGACTGTGAGAATAGAAAGGTGAAAGGAATAAGCTGCTATGGGTGTGCTTTAAGTCAAAAGAATATTACTTCTCAAAAGTGACCAAGGATGGAGATGAATGAAAGGAAAATATAATGTGAGGTAAGAAGAGGCCATGATAACTACCAAGAGAAGCTACAAGTAATGAGGTACTCGAGCGCAAGAGAAAACATTGAAGAGAAGTATGTGACCGAGAGGGTAGGAAGGCGAGCTAGAATTGTATAGGCTGGGGTGCAAAGATGTACTTTGCATGGAACGAATGAATTTGGTCAATGAATGAAAGGATATTTTGTAGGTGAAGGAGCAATAAATGCATCAAAATTTGAAAAATTATATAAGGATGGGATGTGGATTCATTTTTACCATTGCGACTAAGAGAATTTGAGGAAAGAGATAAGTGCGAAGAGCCAAGTGATCGGGTTAAGGTACAAAGGGTGTGAAACCAAGCGTGACAAATAGATCTGTGTGAAAATAATCTTGCATCCTCGGTGGTGAAGGGTTTGAGTGAAGCAAGGAGACAGAGAGGAGTTAGGGCACAAAGTTTCCACCTAGGGCATGATTGAATCGAGCTAGGGTTTGATTTGCAAGTTACAAAGTTAAAGAGGAGACGATTGCAAGGTAAAAATGGCACCCAAGAAGGTAGCTGCAGTAGGAGCAAAAGGAAAGAATAAGGTGGTCGTTGAGGAAGAAGAGATGGCACCTGAAAGTGATTTTTCAGAAATACAATATCTAGGAGTCATCTTTGGCTAGGAATGGGATTCACTTATTAGAAAGAGAAAAGTGAGTGAATATAATCACAAGATAGTGAAGAGCAAGAAGGAGCTCGATTCCCCATTCACTGCGAGGACAAACAAGCGTACGGAAGATGACATGCCATTTTATGATGATGCATGTGAGAAGCTTCTAAAGAGAATTGGGGTCTACCAATTATATGAGCTTCCATATTTTGGGAAGTATGAGTTGTTGTATCAATGGCTCATGAGTAGAGTTCACGGGTAATTCTTCTACTTTGTAGGATGCAGAGTTAGAATTTTATTTGCACTTATCTCATCAGTTACAGGTTTGAAGGCCACAGGAGAGGACATAAATAATGATCTCACAGATAAATCCGCGATCTTAAAGACCAGACAAGAGTTGGGGTACTGAAGGGTCCACACGATATGGATATAGACAAATTAAAGAACTATCTAGTTGTGCAAGCAACAACACACCTTGTTACAAAGTTGAATGATCAGGAGTGGTGGTCATAGGTAAATACTATGTGGTTACACTTTGTGCATAAGATTTCAAAGGGGAAATCTACAATATTGTAGGATACATTGCAGAAAAAATAGTTGAGGAAGTGCACACAAGAGGGAAGATAAACTTTGGGGTTATTATACTATCACTAATATTCATGGAAATTGGAGTACCAGATGGGCCGAAGGAAAAGGTATGGGATAACCCATGGAGAATAAGTCACCGGTTGAAAGATTTAGCAAGTACCTATGTAAAGGGGCCTATTAATGCATAATCACAACACCCCTGAATGTCTGCAAATCGATGGGTTGAAACTATCAGTGTGATTGCATAACATTGAGATTTTCCCAAAGTGTGGGACCTTGTGATTGGGAAAATCTCTCGGATGAAGGCTGGTTCCTATTCCTCTGTTTAGGTGCATGCATTCATATTGTAGAGGATCTACTCTGAAACCTACTCTAACTTTCCAAGGAGACAGGGTTAAGAAGATGCATAAAAATAAATCCTAAAACTAACAAGGTGATGCACCAAAGGAATGTTGAACACCTGTTTTGCCATTAAACACAAACCATAAAACATGTAATACAACCACTAACACAGATAACCAAAATGAAATAAGAGATTAGATGGAGATGATGAATATAGAGAGGGTTGAAAATCATCCACAGACATGCATTATTTGCTCCAAAAGTTGATACAGTACACTACAATGGCCAAGAGGCACAAACTTGCATTACAGTTTGAATGGGGAGGTTTGAACTCCAAAAATTCACCTACCAAAGAGAAGAAGGGAGGGGCAAAGGCCAAAATGTCTAACCTTTAGAAAAATGCCCCTCCTTACAATTTATAGAAGAATTGAGAGAAGGAGATAGAAGAATTCAAAACCTCCTCCAACCACCTCCAAAATGCATTGAATTCTTCTACAACAGTGATGGGAACCATGACACAACCCATACCTACATGTACTGTTCCTTGTTGGGAAAGGAAGGAAGCCCATTCCTTCATTATGGTGGTAGGTGAGACACCTTGGAAACCCTAAAAATGGTGAACTTGTATTTTTCATTTTTAAGAACTTAGTCTCACTTATTTAAAGATATCCTCCTTGGGTAGAGGACCTTGTGAGCTTTTAGAAAAGTCCTCCCTTGTGTAAATCAAAGCTCCTAGTTAAAATTTATGGCCATCTGAAGGTCAAAGTGCATTTTGCAAAAAAATGATGGACTTGGAATTCCAAAAGTCCGAAATGCATGCAACCTCTAAAATCCTAAAATTCAGAATTTCAAAAATTTTCATTTCAGAGAAAAAACACTATTCATTCATCAAAATGATCTAAGAGTTCCGAAAGTCTCAAACCCGAAAATCTAAAATTTCAGACTTTCGGAATTAGGAATTTCAGACATTTTGTGCGATTTTTCCATTTTTTGCTTGAGAATTTCTGAAACCCAAAAACTTGAAAGTCCAAAATTTCAAACTTTCAGACTTCGGAATTTCAGACTTTTTGGCTCCAATTTCCAACTTCGCGCTTGAGATTTTCCAAAACCCAAAAACCCGAAAGTCTAAAATTTCAGACTTTCGGACTTTAGAATTTCAGATTTTTGACTCTTTTTCCTGTTTTTCCCGAAGTGCCAAAAAATGTGAAGGTATGAAAACCTCGAGCTTTTTCCATTTTCTCCCTGTTTAGCTCTAATCTTTTCATCCTTCCCTTTCTGCCATTTCTTTTCCATTTTCAAGCTCGACTGCACTTGATCTTCAAAATCGGATGCAAGCTCGCATGACTGAAACCTCCTCCATTTTTCCCACGTGCAAGGTGTGTTGATCAATTTTGTTCGAGGGGGAAAAATTTTGACAACAGTTTGGTGATGCATAGGATCACCTTTCTACTAGGTGAAAGATCAGTTGCCTTGAAGTCTCCATTGGGCATGGAGTTGTGAGTGATAGTCTGATACTGATCTTGTTCTTGAACTTGAATCCTATCGCTTTACACTTTGGTGATCATGATCCTTCCTCGCCGTCTGCACTCTCAATTTCCATAAGAAACTTGAAGATGAGATTTGTGAGAGTAGAGAATTGTCTTGACTTGGGGTCTTCACTTGCTTTGGAAATGGATTGTAGGCACATTGAACTGCATAGTGGTACAACCTGGAGCAACAAAACTTGTGCCAAAGCACTTAGGAAAAAGAAACCTAGACTACAACAAGAAAATGTGCATACGCACTTAGAGGAATTGAAATCCTAAGCTAATATTTACAAGGGTGAAACCTTTCCTTTTAGTAGCAATGTTTAAGATAGATCCCGTTAACCGGAATCGGAAGCTCCTCTCCTCAAGGTAGACAATTTGAAAGCATTGCTACTTTTACATCTCGTGACCATGTAGGGGCCACTCCAAATGGCATCAAACTTGGAATGCCTTCCTGTTTTTTCCCGATCTGCATCCCACTTCAAAACTAAGTCCCCTTCTTGAAAGGTCCTTTCTCTTGCTTTCTTATCAAACCACCTTTTGACTAAGGCCGATCTTTCTCTATCATTTGAACCACATGTTCCCTGATTTCTTCCAATTCTATCAACTCTGCATACCTGGCCTCCATTGGTTTGAAATGGGACAACTCCAACTGCTTCATGAACTCTAATGCAAGTAGTTCTAATGATATAGGCAATACTTCCTCTTTCCCATAGACTAACTTGTAGGGAGAATTCCCTGTTGACCTCTTCGGGGTTATTCTATCAGCCCATAATGCTGATTTTAGCTTGGTGTGCCATGTTCTTTGGTTTTCATCCAGAGTCCTGATAATTCTTAGCAAATTCTTATTAGTGGACTCTGCATGTCCATTACCCTATGGGTAATAGTTTGAAGAGGTGCTCAAGTAGATTCCATTCTTGACAGCCCATTCTATGATCTTGGAACCTAGGAATGCCAATGCATTGTCTGATATGATAGTGGCGGTACACCGAACCTAGTCATTATCCCTTCATAGAAGTCTAGTATGTTAGACTCATTAGCTTCTTTGAGTGATACTACCTCGGTCCACTTGGTGAAATAGTCCATTGCCATGAGAATCCATTTGTGGCCTTGGCTTGAGTTTGGATTGATGACCCCAATGAAGTCCAATCCTCATTGCATAAATGGTTAGTCAACTGAAATTGGGTGTAATGGAAGTGTTGTTAGCCTTTTCTTGCCTGTGAAGAATGCACATTTTTTACATTTCTTGATCCATGCATAGTAGTCACTGAACACTGTGGGCCAATAGTAACCTGCCTTCATTATCTTGAGAGTTATTACCCATGGAGTGAAATGTCCTCTGGAATCTCCATCGTGAAACTCTTGTAACACTCTCTCAATTTGATCTGTCCCAATGCACCTCAATAGAACACCATTGATGTCCTTCTTGAACAAAATGCCATCAACAAGCACATATGGAATGACTTGTAATCTAAAGTATCTCCTCTTTTCTTTGCTCATTTCTGGAGGGCATAGGCCTATTTGTAAGAAATGTATCATATTTTGAGTCCAACAAGGGATAGGCACATTCTCATTTGTTTTCTCTTGATCATCATGTAGTACCAAGACAACTTCTTCCCGGTCACTGTCTCAACTTGTTGACTCAAGGCTAGCTGTTCACATAACCCCTTTCCACGAACCAACTTAGTGACCTTAATTTCGATGTCATACTCCATGAAACATGAGTGATCCATCCTACACGTTTCTCATTTAGGTCCTTGTTCAAAAGGAAGTCCTTAACTCCCACATGAGAGACCAGTAATTGGATCTTTTTGTTAGAAACTAGGTTCTTGAATTTATTTAAGCTCCTAATCACTACAAGGACATGCTTTTCAATGAAGGATTATCTAACTTCATATTCCTCAAACTTTGACTGAAGAAGGCAACTGGCTATTCAGCTCCCTCCTTGTTCTGCTGCACTAGGATTGTAGAAATAGTGTCCCCACCACCGAAGGCATAGAGCATGAAGTCCTTAGAGAATTATGGATTGATGAGAGTTGGAGCTTGAGATATAGCCTCTTTTATTACTTCAAAACTTGATTTTCCTTCAAATATCCACTTAAAGGCCATGCTCTTCTTTAACATCAATGTTATTGGCTTCACTAGAGTGGAAAAGTTCGACACAAATCTATGGACAAAATTGATCCTTCCTAAGAATCTCTGAAGAGCCTTCTTATGACTTGGTAATGGCAATGCTTGAATTGCTTCAACTCTTTCTAGGTCAATTGTCAACCCTTCCTTTAACACAATATGGCCTAGGAGTTTTCCTTCATGAGCCAGGAATATGCATTTTTGGGATTCAATGATACCCCAAATCTCCTACATCTTTGAAATACTTGTCTCAGATAAAAGAGGTGATCCACTGCATTTTTAGAGAACACAGTGATGTCATCAAGATATATCAGTACCATTTTTTTGATCAACCCTTTAAATGCCATGTCCATCGCCCTTTGGAAAGTGGCTCCAGCATTTGATAGTCCAAATGGCATCTTTCTGTAGGCATAGGTGCCCCATTTGGTGGTGAAAGTTGTTTTGAACTGATCGTCTTCTTTCACCATTACCTGATTATACCCTAAGTAGCCATCTAGGAGAGAGAATATTTTCGAGCTGGATACCACTGCAAGATTTGTTCCATTGAAGGGAGTGGGTAGTGATCTTTGAGAGATGCTCTGTTGAGGTCTCGAAAGTATACGCACAAACTTATTTCCCCGTTCTTCTTCCTGACTAGTACTAAGTTTGTAACCCAAACTTGAATGCTTGATTGGGAATATAATGCTCACCTCTATTAGCTTGTTTATCTCTTTCTTCATTAGAGGCTCAATGTGTGGGTTGATTGGTCTTTTCTTCTTCCTGATGGGCTTTGCATCTAGATCTAGTTTGATTGTATGTTGTGCCAACTTCAGGTTGAATCCTCACAGATCCTCGTAGCTCAAGTAAAGACATCTGGAAACTCTTGGAAAAGCTGTACAAATTCATATCTTTCTGTTTAGTGGCCACTTTACCAATTTGGAGTTTTTTCTCCCCAACCGAAATAGGTTCGAATCCTCTCCTTTGAATTTAATGTTGGCCTTCTCTTTACGAAATTGATCATTAGGATTAAAAATTGACTCTAGTGTCACTAAACCCTTCGGGAGCTTGTTTGTCCATAGCTTGCACTACTTGATCCCCATATCACTTTGCTCCAATCTATCTTTATTTCTAGCTGAGAATTTAGCCTCCTCTTGTAAGAAATTAACAATTTGTTGATCATTCTCAAACACCTGCCAGCTTGTGTTCTTGTCTAGAACTACTGGCCTTATAATCACATGGATATGTGGTTATGTCTTGTCCCTTTTGATGCTATCCACTACATCAAAAGTTTCTCCAACTGATGCAAGCCTATCAACAATTCATTCTTCTTCCTGGGTATGGACACAATAATGAAGGCCTCAAAATCCTTTATGAGGTTCCATACCCTACTCTTGTAGTTCTTGAGTAGGTCATTTTTATAGCATTAAGTCCCTTGACTTGATTCACTAGTTTTCACCAAACACTTAAGTTCTTGAGTAGGTCATTTTTGATAGCATTAAGTCCCTTGACTTGATTGGCAACCAGTTCACTATCACCAAACACTTGCAAGTTCTTGAGTAGGTCATTTTTATAGCATTAAGTCCCTTGACTTGATTAGAAGACCTTCACTATCACCAAACACTTGCAAGTTATTAATTCCATCTTCTTTGCCTAATGAAGACCTTGAACCAAAATATTCAAATGATCAAGAAAACTAGAATTTGAAGATGGAATAATATTTCATACCTTTGGGGACACAATCATAGCTCCTCCTCCAGCTCCTTGTCTACTCCTTGATCCATCAAAGAACAATTGCCATACCTCATTGTCATCCTTGTATTCTGGCTTAATTAGGTTAGGAAGAGGATGATTTTTTTCATGTAGGCAATAAACTGCTAGCTTAGATTCCTCCATTTCTTTGTATGGATCAAATGCATGTCTTTTGTTGGCCCACTCATCGAGAGTCAAGTCTGGGATACACCCCACCTTGGTATTTACTTTGGGAGTGCTTAGGAGGTCTTCTTGATCAAAAGCTGAGTAGTTTGCATTGATTGGGCTTGGAACATAAGATTCAATGTGGTAGTCTGCAATGGGTTCATATCTTATTGTGGCCTTTGCCCCATACCTTTTCCTAAAGAGCATATGTGACCAATCAGCAGAGTGTGGTAACCTCCAATTTTGGCGGTGAAGTCCCTAGATAGACACAAAGCAAAATGTGGTGGTAGATCTATGGTGGACACATTTTGCAAAATCACATTCTTCTTAATGCATGAGAGTGCTCAAATACTTGATGATTCCAATCAGTCATCAAGTTATCCCATCTAATTGCACTACCCCTCTCGATATGACTTCATATTAGAGACCCAATTGATCTAAGCTATTTTTTTAGGCATCACAAAACTACTAGCCCCAAAATCAATCATACAATTATGTACCAATTTATCTCCAATAATCAATGAGACATAGAATGGAGGAGGTCTCGGGTTTTACCTTGTTGTTCTCCTTGGTTCCTCCCAAGTTGAACTACATTGGCAAGCACTCTCTCTTGTTGGTTAGGGGGTTGATTTGAACTTGACCAATTCTGCATGGTAGTCTGCAACAAATCCCTCTAGCCCTGGAATGGCTAGTGACTCCCATAGTGAAATGTTCACACTTTTCCTCTTCATTTGCTCAATAATATTGAATGAGCTATCTTTTTTCTTCCCCTTCCCAGACACATTTATTTCTTGCACATGGGTTGTTACAACCGGTTCCTGACTAGATTTGGAAGGTGGCTTGGATTGGTTTAGCATGTTGGGAGTTGCACTTGGAACACCAGGACCTTGTGGAGTAATGGAAGGTTAAGGGTCACTTGAGTTCAGTGGTTATCCCTCTCCAATACTTCTCTTTTTGGACCATGTATTGGCAGCCACACTTTGAGAAGGGAATTGATTCATCCTATAGAAGTCTTTAGTTGCAACAATTGACAAACATAGTCATCTCTGGAGGTCCACCTTGTTGAGATCTTCTTCTGCTGATCTCCCTCTTAGCTAGGTTCTTGTGGCACCATACTGGTTTGCACCATCAAGGATTGATTTAGAGTGCCATTAAAGCACATTGATTGGTTATGTGGCTGATTGCATGGAAAACACCAATCATATTCATGTGCCATATTGTTCTATGTTGGAACCAATGCCCTTGATGTTGAAGTTGTGTTTGGATCATACAGCCTGAAAGGTCTAGTAGATTGGGGTTGTCCTTGGTTCTAGCTTTGATTTACTATCTGAGGTGGTGGCCTATTGTGTTGATACTGGGGTCTAGCTTGATATTGATCCTGGGGCTGAGCCTGAGGATGATATGGCCTAGAACTCTGAGCTTGTCTTTTGATGGTTACTAGCTCATTTCCCAGGTTCTAAAGCTATTTCATGACTTCCTAGAGTTCCTTAGAGGTGTTAGATGATGAGGTGGAGGCTTTCAGCTGAGCTTTGACTCCTAGGGGTGGGTATGGGAGCTAATGTGGCGTTTGGATAGCATCTAGGTTTCCTAACTCAGGGTATAGAGGCATGGATGGCCTAGGAGTGATTTTTCCAGCCTGAATCAAATGGTTCTCAGCCCCTATGGAAAGGTTATAGGCTATAGGTAAGGTTGTACCCCCCATTGATTGAATCATCAAAGAAATATCAAAATTTAAAGCCCTAAGAAAATATAAGAAGAAACTTCATTAGTGGGTTTTACTACTATTGGAATCATGTCTCAGTCCACTGGAATCGAGGTTGAAGTTTTCATTTGTTGTTCATTTGGGGATCTCTTGATCGTTGTTAGTTGCTCCAACAAAGACAAGTTATAACCTTTCTCTCCAAATTGGTTGTGAAGAGATGTGCATAGCTCGATTCCATTTTGGATTGAGCCTACCTCAAGACTCCCGAACCATTGTGAAGCTTTTCCTTTGAGTGAAGAATCGAATAGCTTGACTGTAACTTCCATCTCATGGATCTCGTGGGTTGTATAGACATTTGTAATATCTTGGACATGATCACTAGGACAAGTTTGATTTTCCCTAGTGAAGTATGGGATGCTCTTTAATGCTGCAATCGGAACTAGATTTTGTACATTCAAGGTGAGTGGACTACTGCTATTGAAGTTGACATAAGGATTTAGCTGAGCCATTCTGATCGATCTGAGAACTCTGGTTGATGAGATAAAATATCTACTAGGTGGAGGTGTAGACAAGATCCTGTTAGGTGGAGATGGTGACCTTTGTGGTCTTCTTCCTCTCCTTCCTTTACCTAGTGATATTTATAAGTGGAAAAATAGTCCCTCTTCTTGAGTATCAGACTTAGTTCGAACTCTTCTCATGTACTTGGGCACCATTGCTACTACACCACTGAATTCTATCCCTTCGGAGTCACTAGTTGTGTTGGGGAAAGAGCTTCATAAGGATGGATTTTGCCAAGTTACACACCAAACTTGACAAAATTAAAAACAAAACTTTGAAGGACCTATGTATTTGAGATTCTGGAGTTTGAAATTTGATTTGGAATGATAGTCCCTAAAAACATGAAAATGCTAGACTTCAAAACCCAAAATCTCGAAATCCGAAACTGAAATTCAAAAACTTCAAAATTTCAAAATCAAAATTTCAAAAAATAAAATACCCTTTTGAAGATTAGCCCCATATCTATCAACTAGTGAAATTTGGACCTGTTTTGAGCAAGTTAAGCCCTTGAAAATTGATTTTGGAGTTCTACTGAGAGGTGAAAAGTCCAAAATTGGAGAACTTGCAATTTCTAAGTCCAAATTTGATGAAAATTCCTTCAAATCTTGTAGAATGACCTCTTGGTCCCACCAGTGCATGCCAAAACTATTGATGCATAATCACAATCACCCCTGAATGTCTGCAACTCGATGGGTTAAAACTAGTTTGATTGCATAACATTTAGCTTTTCCCAAAGTGTGGGACCTTGCGATTGGGAAAACTCTCCGGATGAAGGCCAGTTCCTATTCCTCTATTCAGGTGCATGCATTCATATTACAGAGGATCTACTCTGAAACCTACTCTAACTTTCCAAGGAGACAGGGTTAAGAAGATGCATAAAAATAAATCCTAAAACTAACAAGGTGATGCACCAAAGGAATGATGAACACCTGCTTTTCCATTAAACACAAACCATAAAACATGTAATATAACCACTAACATAGATAACCAAAATGCAATGAGAGATCAGATGGAGATGATGAATATAGAGAGGGTTGAAAATCATCCACAAGACATGCATTATTTGCTCCAAAAGTTGATACAGTACACTACAATGGCAAGAGGCACAAACTTACATTACAGTTTGAATGGGGATATTTGAACTCCACAAATTCACTGTAAAGAGAAGAAGGGAGGGAAAGGCCAAAATGTCCAACCTTTAGAAAAATGCCCCTCCTTATAATTTATAGAAGAATTGAGAGAAGGTGATGGGAACCATGATCCTACCCATACCTATTGAATTTGTAAAAATTGTTCCATGCCTACGTTGGGCAAGGAAGGAAGCCCATTCATTCATTATGGTGGTAGATGAGACACCTTGGAAAACCTAAAAATGGATAACTATATTTTTCATTTTAAGAACCTAGTCTCACTTATTTAAAGATATCCTCCCTTGGCGGTAGGTGAGATTTTTGAAAATTCCTCCCTTGTGTAAATCCGAGCTCCCAGTCGAAAGTTATGGCCATCTGAAGGTTGAAGTGCATTTTGTAAAAATGATGGGTTGGAGTTCTGAAACTCGAAAGTCAAAATGCATGCAACCTCCGAAATCCCGAAATTCAAAATTTCAAAAATTTTCATTTAAGAGAAAAACATTGTTCATCCGCCAAAATGCTCTAAGAGTTCCAAAAGTCTGAAACCCAAAAACCGAAAGTCAAAATTTCAGACTTTTGGAATTTAGAATTTTGGAAATTTCATGTGATTTTTTCCATTTTTGCTTGAGAATTTCCAAAACCCGAAAGTCCAAAATTTTAGACTTTCGGACTTCAAAATTTCAGACTTTTTGGCTCCATTTTCCAACTTCATGCTTGAGATTTTTCGAAACCTGAAAACCGAAAGTCTAAAATTTCAAACTTTCAGACTTCAGAATTTCAGACTTTTTTGACTCTTTTTCCCTGTTTTTCCCGAAGCACCAAAAATGTGAAGGTATGAAAACCTCGAGCTTTTTCTCCATTTTCTCCTGTTTAGCTCTAATCTTTTCATCCTTCCCTTGCCACCATTGCTTTTCCATTTTCAAGCTCAACTACACTTGATCTTTGAAATTGGATGCGAGCTCGCATGACTGAAACCTCCTCCATTTTTCCCACGTGCAAGGTGTGTTGATCAATTTTTCCCGAGGGGGAAAAAATTAGACAATAGGGGGCCATGACAGATGACGTCAAGCAAAGGGCGGATAAATGGTATGACAAGCTCCATGAGGCCTTTGGAGAAGAGTGGTAAATTCCAAAGGACCTACCATCAGTAGTAGGGAAACAAGTTCAGTATATTGTATAGCAGCATTGTTGCATCGTGCGCTTCCCAATTAGAGATGGAGTCTAGAGCCCTTGGTGTAAATTGCCTTACGCATTCACTACAAGGTATTTCCAAGCATCTGTTCATAGATTTATAGACATGCGCTGATTGGTATTCAATGTAGATAAGGTAGACTGTGACTACCATACGTTGAGGAATAAGTATGTGTATCCTGGAAGAAGTGCATACATCGAGAGGATCATTTCGGAGGTGTTGAATACTAAGCCAATAAGTTTGGCTATAGAAAATGTAGGGGCAGCATTGGTGTATCCTCAGTTGAAGCCCAAAATGGAGAAAAATAAGTATGTAGAGAATTAATTCGCGCTCCTAGGGCCACCAAAGGGTAAGCACACAATAGTAAACATATTGGCGCAAAGGCCCACAGAAGTTGTTGAAGTAGCGAGTGAAGAGGAGGAGTGTGAAGATAGTGGAGGCTTGGAGCGCAGAAGAAAGCAACCTTATGAGAGAAGAGTCACGGTGTGCAGCCACTCCACCTCAAAGACAGGACAAAGAGGAAGATACAGAGGTTGAGCAAGGGGAGCATAGGTTTAAGAAAGTGTTCAGATGCACAAGGACTCAAAGTGGGACCCCAAAAATGGTACAGAATTACCTCTTCTCTCTCCACACAAGGAAACCGCTGAACTAAAGAAGAGAAGAAAGTTGAAGTTGGATAAAGAAGAAGAGGAATAAGAAAAGAGCGAGCGTGCATCTCTTACCCCACTCGAGCAAGAAGACGAGCCATAGAATGAGGAAGAGTAGAAATATGAAGAGATGAAGGACAAAGAAGAAAAAGAAAAGGAAATCTTTGGATCTGCACATGTGACTACTTAGGATGTAACAGGATAGGCTCCTAACCTTGAAGCTACAATTCCCAAGGGTCCTAGATCGAAGAGGATGAGTGGAGAGCACATTCCACTAGCCATGGGGTATGCATAGGATGCGAGTAAATTGTTTGCGCTGTTTCTAGAGCATGATAACATAGAAGGATTTATTTGGTGGGAGCTAATGGATGAGGATATGACGATTGTGCACACTCAAAAGAAACTATCATGGTCAATGCACACCCACATGGATGAGCCTGAATTTGATTTATGTGAAGATTAATGCATTTGAGATGGTGAAGAAGGCACCCCAAGCTAGAGACATGATAGTAAAGCCTACTGTCATGTCGGATGAGTAGGTCAACAACACATTAGTGAAGGTTTCTACTGAAGTTGCTAGAAGAAACATGGATAAAGCTGCAACAATCAAAGCCTGTTGTGTGAGGAGTTAAAGACAAAGGATGTAGAGATAGTGTGCATAACAAAAGAGAGGGACTTCACGCAGAAGAAGAACGAAGTATTTATCAACATCACAGAGGAGATTTGGGACAATGTCATCAAAGCAAGGCCACACTTGGAGACCAAGGTACCACAGACGTTTCCCTCAGTGATACATTATGTAGGAAATTTGGTGGACTGGTACTTGAAGATGAACCTCGTGCATGATAGCACCAAGGAATTGAGATTAAGAGGTAGATTGAGAGAAAGCATCGAGTGATGGAAAATATTACATCTTATGAAGGGTTCTATAAGCGCTACAAGAAGTATTAAAGAAGGTTGACCAAGATTTAAACATCTACACAACTCCAGAGGTGCTTATCAGCATAAAGACCCTAGAAGAAAATAATGAGGTCCAAAAAGCAATGAAGGATGAGACATTGGGCCGCATAGAAATATTGTCAATAGTTAAGCAGAAGTGCGAGGCCCTAGCAGCAGCACAAGATCCGCATAAGACTTGGCTAGAAGAGCTTGGGAAGAAAATTGCGCAGAAGATGGATCTTCTAGAAGGAAAAATGACATCAATGTTTAGCGTTGTGTTGGTTTTGCATAATGAAAAAGGAGAAATTGTGAGCGATGAGTTGGAATCCATTATTGTGGACATTCCAGAGAAAGAAGAACAAGCACTAGCTAAATGACAGACCTTGGAGGCCAAAATAAGGGAAGAGTATCCAGAGTTGATACTTCAAACTGATATAGAGGAGGTTGAATCATAGCCTCATAAAAATTCTTTATTTATCTACATTCTTTCATTCTTATTCTTTCCATTCTTCTATTATTTACTTCATTTTTTGGAGATACCCATTGTTGGGATGACAATGAGATTAGCGTGGGATAATGTTGATCAAAGAATACTTGTTAGAGAACACAGAAGAAGTCCGGAGGGAGAGAAGGCCATGATCAAGGATGCGGAGGGACATGAAGGACCCACATGTGGAGGGAAAGTTCAGCTTTTGGGACTTAGCCGATTTTGAGCATGATGACCTATTTTTAGAAGATGGTGTGTGGAACACACCAATGATGTAGAGATGTGTGCACCATGCATTGTCTATCTTTGGAGGATCAAATTATAGAATTTTTCATGGAGATGAGCTACAAATAATGTTGTCACTTCAATTAACTATAAGAGTTCTATAGATAGCACACTTGCATGTGTGGCTATGCTTGTAAAACGACAGCGTTACTATTAATAGCATGTGGCCTATTTCTGGAATAGATAAGCGGTGAAGGGAAAGTCCCCACCCTATATATATTATATGAATCACATAGTAATAAGATATATGTATAATGGAGATATATACACATGGAGAGATGGACGTATGATGGTATAGAGATATACGCATATGACTGAATTATTGTAAGAAGATTATGTGTTTATTAATAGATGGAAGATATTGGTTGAATCTAAGTGTCATTCTTGTGTGTAATTGAGTAGTGCATGTTATTGATTCAATCATGATTACTATTTAAAGCTTGTTCTTTCATATATATGAATGTAGCATGCATTGTAGAATGATGGATTAGTTATGGATCTATATGTTTCTTCCTTCATCACACTAACATCCTGCTACAACAACCCTAAAGAGGGACTTGGTACCTTTGCATACATTGGGTGAGTGCTCGAGTCTAGGCCGAGTGATGCCAAACACATCTAGGGTGTTATACGGTAAATTATAGGCTACATCTGTACTTCTAGTCAAACATTTGAATCAACCCATGCATCGCAATCTACGGACTTTGGACTTAATCCTACTAGTGTATGAGATGATATACCATCGTATATAGGTAGGTCCAAACCACCTTCTTCTACTCACGAGACATCTAGCTCCACATATTCTTCTATCAATCATCATCAAACATCTTCCAAGTCTTCCACACCAATTTAATCTCTTTCTTCCAATGAACTGTGGTGGTCGATCAACAAATCATACCAATTGATCTCTTTCGAGAATGAAGAAATAATCGGGTTATTTATAGGGGAACATGAATATATGCGTAGCAGATTACGAACAAGGATTCTCTTTAGACTTGATGCATCCACATATTGTGAGGAAAAGGTTGATTCCTTTTGTCAAGAAATAGAGGAAGAGCTTCAAATCATGCAACTTGATCCTCCGCTTATTCTTCCATCTTCACATTATTCATTATGTGATGAAACTCCTTGGTCTTGCATTGATCCATGGCCTATCTTCTCATCACCCAATCACTCTTTTCCTCAATCATAATCTCTTATGGGGTCAATGCCAAGTATCCCTTCATCTTCATCTAGGTGTGGGTCACCTTCTAGTAGCCCTCCCTCTGCTATTTGTGGGACATTTTCGAGTAGTCCATTATCTTCTATTCTGGGGGCATGTCCAACTATCCCCTTGTCTCCTATGTATGGATCACCCCTGGGTAGTCCATCATCTTCTATTCTTGGGCCACATCCTAGTAGCCCATCATCTTACATCTATGGGTCATGTCCTAGTAGCCCTTCTTCTTATATTCTTGGGCCACATCCTAGTAGCCCTTCGTCTTCTTCCTATGGCTCACCTCCCAGTAGCCCATCTTCTTCAATCCTTGGACTGTATCCTTTTTATCCATCACATTATTCTTCTACCAAATATTGTGGCAAGCCCAGTGCCATTCCTCTCATCAATTCTAACCATCCACATTCTTTTCTCACTTCTCGGGATCAAACAAGTCAAGCATTAGCTTATAAGAAATCCAGACATGTTCTTTATCAAGCTAAGATCAAAACTTTGAAGAGATCCAAAGCTCCCAACAACTCAAAAAATTATAAAATTCAAAATCAAATGTGATTCTATAATGCACACCAACATACCCATCAAGTATGGTGTAAAGTGCAAAAACTATAGATAGGGAACTCAAACTCCCACATATGAAACCCATGTTTCAAAACAAATCATAGTCATTTATTGAGTGTGAACTCACCACGATCATTGAGATCGGGGATAATATCACTCTTGATAAGTAAACGCACTTAGTCTCCCTTATCAAGGAAGTCGCACACATCATTGTTGGATCCTATCATGCAGATTGAAATTATTGGTCCCAACTTTCAAAAATAAAAAAATCATTAGGCAGTTCAAAAATAACAAAAATCATAAAAAAATCAATAATAATAATAAAAATCATCATAAAACAGTTCATAAATATAAAAAAATGATAAAACATTAAAACATTACAAAACAAAATGAAAGGTACAAAGGTCAAACATTACTGATCGGGTGTTACATACGCATGGATGTTCTTTCCTCCTTTTCTTTCATATTCCTCTGCAATTCATCCCTTTGTTTTCATCCCTTCGATGATATTTTGGTTAGCTTATTTCGCACACATTTTTGTGAAATTTATATCTATGGTATCCATTTGACCTTGGTCTTTCATAACCTTAGTAAATTAAAGAGCAGTGACCTCTTAGATATCCTATCACAATTCTCATCTAATTGCTTGTTGTGAAGAATTTTTGGGCGTATTTATTGACACTATCCAATGTCATCATCACAATCACTTCCACATCCTTCCATCAAGCCATCAATGGTTCTTAACCCCTTCTCAAACAAAAGAGCTGAAACAAGTTTTGAAAGCAAAAGCAAATTGATATATAACTCTCTCTTGGGATATTTCCAATAATCTCTACCGGGGCTATAGGCGGAATGGCGATAGAGCAATTTTTTTATTATAATCAAATGCATCTCCATTGGGGCTATGTATTCGACTAGTAGCGTATCAATGTACGACTCTCCTTCCACAATCCATTCACAAATCACCTTTCAAACTAAATCATTCCTACACATTGGCTAGTGTCTTCACTTACTATCTATCAACTCTTTCCTTCAAGAGGTAATTCATTTCCATGTGCACACACGGGATATCGATGAGTAAATAGGATTAGTATGTTACCAAGTGTTACTTTTTGGACCTTTTTCAAACTCTTGCTTTAATGCATGTCTTGTCTCATGATTTGTGCCTTGGGCTAATCACTTTTTCATCAACTACCTTCTAAATATTTTCATAGCATCCTCTATTTTTTGAAAATCATTTATAACATCCATGTGTATAAGTTGTCCTCTTTTCCATGTTTGTAGGCACCTTTGTCCCCTTTTAATAAATCAATCACCCACTTCCTTTCTCTCATGTGTTTCTTGGCCAGCTTACGCTGGGGGCATCCTTGCTCATTTATGATTGAACCTATTTTATATTTTCCTTGATCCCCCTTCTACATGTGAAGATTTTGTCTTTGAATACTCCCACCTAATCATTGGGGCATGTCACATCTTCACTTTCTCACACATGTGGCATTCTTCCCTTGTGCATCCCATCTATCATTGGGGGCATCCATGTTTCTTGGTTTCTTGTACATAGTTTCAGAAAATTTCAAAATAAAAAACATTCAAATATGTTTCTAAAAAATAAAAACAATAAAATCATCCTACAAAATGTCTCTCTTTGGTTCTCACCTGTTCTTTTGCATGACTTGCGGATCATCTTGATCTACCTCCATTAACAAAGTTGGTTTTCTTACTATGTATGTACTATGGGGCACAATGAGTTGCTTGGTATTGTTTCATAGAGAATTTCTTTTCATAGGACCCAAGTGTCCTCCGTTATTCCCCTTGCATGTATCCTTTCTTGGGGCACCATCTTTTAACCCTTGTTGTTAATTCACACAAGTCGAGAATCAAAGATTGATAACAAAAACATTGTATTATGTTTCTCTGTTAGGTTATCTTGTTTACTTTCTTATATTGCATTGCATTATGTATGTTGCAAGGAGTTAGGCATCTGTTCATTTCTCCTATTGCATTGCATTTTGTATGTTGCATGGAGTTGGTGTTTTTGGCTATTGACATTTGTTCATATATGGCGTTTCATGTCATACTACAATTTTGTTGATTTTTTTTAATGAGGACCGATGACGTCGATCATGAACAAAATGATGAAATAAATTTGGTTTTTACATCGGCAAGATGATAGCTATATCCATCTCTTTTCATCTTCATTTTTCTTCCATATCACTCTCCTTATATCAACACTTTTCTTCAAAAGCAACTTGGGGCAATAGGGATCAATTCTTCTACTTCTTCTATTATGTTCTTTCATCTTTTCGATTGTCAATCGCCCTCTTTCATCACCCCATCGACACTCGAGGGGCATCCTTCATTCTATTAATTTTTTCTTCTATTTCTTCAAAAACATTATTTGTTTGTACTTGTCTACTATCTTTGAAGTGGCGTCACTTATGCCACCCCAAAGAGGGGCAAATGTAGACACCTAAAATCCACTTACGCAACCTTTAATGCTAATATTGCACTAATTATCCTCTTTCTCATCATTTCCGTAATAATTAGTGTTTTTCCACTAATTAGCTAACATTCCTCTTCATATTCATTAATTAACGACCTTTCATTAATTAATTAGCCTTCATATAATTAAAGATGTCAATTAATGACCTTTCGTTAATTAATATCCATTTCTACTTGGGTTAATTAATTATTATTAATTAATTACACTCGCAACTCTAAATCAATAAATTACCATTTATTGGATCAAATTCATCTCTTACATCCCATAAATCATACTAATTTTCCTCTAATTAGCTTCTATAAGCTTACATCTACCTATTAATTAATCACCTTTGATTAATTAAAACATCCCCCAACTCCCATGACTTACTAATGACAAATTAAACTCTTCTAAATCAAGATTACCTTTTATAAAGCAACCTTATCCATTCCTAATCTTGTTTTACCTTTATCCCACATTCATCAATTTTCTAGCCTTGCCTCTTCAGAAAGCTATATAAGGAACCCTCCTTCATACCTTTCTTCTTACACCATGCTTTGAATAGTGCAAACTATAAGCATTTTGATCTTGATCCATTCTCCATTGTTGGAAATAGCTTCTCCATCTTGCATCCTTTCACTCAAAATTGAGTAATATGGGAAGATAAAAAATGGCCTTGTAGCCATTCTTGGTGAGATACCATTCTCAATCCTTGAGATCAAAAAATAATCCACTTTTATTACTTATGTTCTTCATAGGTTCATAGTTTAAGTTAGCAATCATAAAGAGTAGGAAATAGCTTAGCATGTAGTTTCATTTATGCATTGAAGAAGCATTTCATTTAAGCTCTTATCTTGATGGTTCATTGTTTAATTAGAATTTGATACTGAAGCTATGTAGATATTAGTTTCAATTTATAGCTTAGTTAATAAAACATGAGCACAACTGAAACTGGTGCTTTCCACAGTGACCGATATCGATTATCATAATCATCATCAGTTCCAATGTAATCATCATCGGTCATATTGAATGTCATCAGTTTCTATGTTTGAGTTTTAATCAAAACATAGACCACATTTATCCCCTAAAATTTATCCTTCTCTAGTTCTGTTGTTTTCGGTGTCATTTACAGAATACAGTCTTACCAAGTCAACAATAATTCACATGGTGTTGACTTGCAGCCAAAATAACGCCCTTTTATTTCACACCATCCGTCAACCACTCCCACCTAGTCCATCGCCGCCATCCATCCTATCACCTATGGATCCAACTCAGCTTATCCCCATTGCTACCGGAGACGAGGAGTTCGGAAGACTCCTTGATTTGAATCCTACGGCCCTATAATACTATCTCACCCACTCATCTACCGGGACTTAGGGTAGTTAATATAGGACATGCCTATATCTATCCCTCCTGCCATCGCACCCACTTCCACATCAACTACCACTAGCTCGATGCTTCCCTCAATAACATTACCCCCTATGGTCTCTCAGTTAGGTTCCACCTCTGTCATAACCACTTCCCCAAAGACATATATTAAACCCATGGTTTCGACCGTTCCTTCAGCATCTACCTTAAGCATAGCCCCATCTTCCCCCTTTTCCTCGTATATACCAGTTACATCACAACCACCTCCAGTGTCAGCAACCCACACCCCTTTCCAAAATATGGTTCTTTCTATCCCTCAGTCTCTACCACCCATTACCATGAGAGTCGTTGCGACCACCCCACCTATTTACATGCATCATCAGCAACCCCCAATCTTATCTGTCACTTATTCGGGTACATTCCACCTGTATCTATCCCCCTTCATAGTTTTCATATTCGGAACCCTCATGTATTGGGATGCCATCCACATCATACACCCATCATCAACCTCCCTTTACTGCAGGAGGCACCCATTCCTCACAACCCACCAATGACCTCATTAGGATGATGATGGAAAAGATGCAGACATTAGAAGCATTAGTTTCAGCTCTCGTAACTCCTTGACCTATGATGAAATCTATAATGAGCCTATTCATCCATCCATTCCTATTCACCCATACCTGTACATTGGGAAATGCCCAAGTTCAACCATTTCAATAGTAAAGAGGACCCATCAGAACTTGCGGTCATTCAAGCATGAGTGCTCCCATGATGATGCTTTTCTCTTATGAACATTTCCCATGTCCCTAACAGGACCCGCCTTAGATTGGTACAACAGTTTACCTAGACATTCCATATAATCCTTCAAACAAGTGGCTCAAGTGTTTTTGGACCACTTCTTGATCAATGTAGTCAAGAAGGTCACCATGACTAACCTGTATTCGACACGACAGTATGAAGACGAATCTATCACAGATTTCAATGCTTGTTGGTGAGTCTTATCAACCAGTTAACGTTCTAGTTACCTCAAACTAAACTTATTGAGTTGTTCACTAGAGCTTGTGCCAGACACATCTCATCAACTTTGTAGGTACAAACCTTCCGAACCTTTGATGAAGCATTCACCATGGCACAAAAGATGGAAATTCGTGCCATTGAAGAAAATAAAATCCAATTATGAAACAAGAATCCCTATTCAAACCAAATGATTCTTCTTCATCTTCAAAACCCCAAAATAATTATTCAAAACTAAAGGATCTACCAATGCGGTAGTTCTCAAAGAGGGTCCATCCCATCCTTCTAATCAAGCCCAACCTTCTTCCAATCTTTCCCCTGTTGTTTAGGCCTTTCAGTTTTGGTGGGAGCAGTAGAAGTACACTTCAATTGGAGAGCCCTATTCTTCAATCTTGGAAAATCTTCTTAAAGATGGAACCATTACACTTCCTCCCATAAAACCTCATACTAGTTTCAATCCCGCTCATCCTATGCCTACATGGTATAAAGAGCATGACTACTATAATTACCATCACATTAAAGGCCATAGTGATGGTAACTGCATAACTTTTAAGAACATTGTCCAAGAGATGATAGATAATGGAGACCTCATCGTGGACAACCTAAATGCACCGGTAAATCAAAATTTTCACATCTTTAAAAAAAAATCCAAAACCATAAACCGTCATCTAATCAAAATAGTGAACCTTCATCTAGTGAAAACAATGTCTGTGAAGTCCATGTGGTTTTGATATCGTATCCGTGTTTCTTCAAATTCCACCTATTTCATCTATTGAAGAAATTATGGCACGAGCTCCTCTACCCATAGAGGATAATACTTCTTCTACTCCACCCACAGAGGAGTCCCCTTCATCTCCCCTACTCTCCCGGAGGAACGTATGCTTTCTACTGATGCCATCTCACCATATACTTTACAACCTATCAAACAGTCAACACTATTAATTCTTCCATCCATAGGAGAATCATCATCGCCTTCTCCTCCACCAAGGGAGAAGTCTACCTCACCCCACCTACCATATCTCCTACCCATGGGAGATTCTTCAGACATACCACTACCTATTGGGGAAATTCTCCCTCAGCATCCCTAGGACCCCATTGATATGATCTTAGCTCTTTTACCCACAAATTCTGAGGCTAGCCAATTCCCTATCTCATAGACCTATTTTACAGGGATTACCACCAAACCAAATCCATCTTCTCCTTCAGCAATCCCATTTTCACGGTTGGCGATCACTTGGATTATGTTGATAATTCCATGCTCTGGGGACATCTCTGGATCCCCTTTTTGACTCAAATGAAAATGTTTCTGAAGATACTTCCACAATCTACCCAAAGGTATTTCCAACAACTAGATTGACAATGACCATGGCTATCAAAACAGATTCTTCTTCATAATCTCTACCTACATCCAAACCTTTTCCCATGAATAAAAATATTCCAAAACCCAAAAACCTACCCACACCTATATCTTTGCTGGTATCTAGGCACGTCACTACCTTGGGTGTCATGACAACATCAAGCCTTACTCACCCACCTATCAAATTGGACTTAGCCACATCTTCCCAAACCCACACCAACATTATTCCTCCACCAAAAAGGAAGACCTAACCTTCTTTTCCACATACATTGGTCTCACCTACCACACCTTTGCCACCTATACCCCTTCCATCCATCCTAAGGCCCCATCCATCAACCTTGGCCAAACAGTCTCCTACCCAAGACCATTCAAAAGCTAAGTAACCCTCTTGTTGCATCACGATCCTCCATTACACCTCATTTACCCACACAATAAACACCCTCTCCCTCACCAATGTAAACTTCTTACCACCTATACCTCCACCAGTTACTATAACCCCAACTTTTCCTATACAACTTCAACCCCACTGTTCACAAAACCACTTCCACTACGACTCGGTTGTCCCCTTTGGTAACTCGTCCTCTTCCACTATCCACTTTTCCTTCTACATCCCATACTCCCATGTCACCTTTACCTAAGAAGGTGCAACCCAAAGATAATAACCCACTACCTTCCAATAAGGTATTTAAACCAACAAAACCTTCCATCACTAGCTCTTCTACCACACCTTTACCCAAGCAGATGCCATCAAAACCTAAGACAATACCACTTACCAAACTAATGGGCCAACCCATTCCCCCTCCTATAAAGCCTCTTCCCTCACAATCATCCACACCTTTACCCAAACCCACACTCACGATGAAACCAAGATTTGTGCCTATCATCATGCAAGAACATGATGTAGAAAATTATAAGGATCTAAAAACCGTTCTTATCCAACTTTGTCCTCTTGAACAAAATTTCGATGACAATGACCTTCATGATGAGGACCATGTTCTACCTTCACCTATCACCACACGTCATTATCCCTTGCTTCTTCAATGAACCACATATCCACCCCCAAAACCTTTTTTTCCACCTCCAAAATTCGAGATCAACATGGTCTGTATCAGAGAGTTGGCCAAATCACCACCCAAATGTCGGTGTGTCATACACACTTCACAAGGATTTTCCCCAGGTGGTTTTTTCCCATCATTCCATTACACTACTCATCCTACACCTTCTCCATTTACCACCTCCCCTAAGATTAACATGGTTCAAGTTGCCACCCGTACTAGAAAGACAAAGGAAAAGAAAAAACAACTAGCCCATCAACCAACCCCGTGCCCAATATACCATCTACACCTGTGCCCAAAATCACCATTCGGGGACCCACATACCCTATCTCTAACAGGGTCACCCATTGCACAATGATAAAATAATTACATCAGTCCCCTCTAAAGATGTCTTTGTACAATCTTATCCAAACTTGAATCTCATAGACAAGCCCTTATGGAGGTTTTATAATCCATTGAAGTTTTACCCAATGACCCCACACTAGTGGCCTCCATTATCACCCCTCATCACGTTGCCTTTCTTACCAAATCATCCCCTTCTTCTACCCCCATACCTACCAATCAATTTTTGTCCTTAGTTTCTCTGATGAGGAGATTGTACCTCTCCAGTCAGATGATCCTGATCCCACCCTTTTCATTTCTGTCTATATCGATAACATATGTGTACAATGCGTCATGATCGATGGTGGTGCTAGCATTAACATTATCTCCTCCCACGTGTACAATCAAATGCGCATCCCTTCTAATTATATTCATAATAACACAATTATGTTGGGCTCCTTTAACAACGCCATCACCTCCACGCTTGGCACCATTATCCTTCATGTTCAAGTAGGGCCTTGCACTATCTCGAAACTATTCTACATCTTAGAGGGAGAGTTATAGTATAACCTATTGCTTGGAAGACCTTGGATTCACATCATGGGTTGTGTCCCTTCAAATTTACACCATTGTGTAAAATTTGAACATGAAGGGCATAACTATACCATCCCCACCAACCTGTCACCATTCAAAACTTGTAACATGTTGTACCGACCTAACGATGTACTTGTACCAGTCAAGGCATCTTCCACTACCCCCACTTCTCCTTCACCCATGACCCCATCCACCAATGCTTCCACCACCTCTCCCACACCTAACTCTTTTATTCCTACTATTGCTGCTAACCTCTATAGCTAACCCATCTACTTCCCAACCAACCGATACCCCTCCTGCCCAATCATCTAGTGATTCATCTATCCCCACTACCCGTATATCTACTATTGATCCCTTAGAATGTGTTTTTCAATGCCTCACTTTGGGGGAGTATCGCCTCTACAATATTAACACATTCCTCACTCCACAAGAGTATGGAAACCTACGCCAACACCCTCATTATGACTACTACATAGGAAAGGTTTTCTCTTATGGTCCTCCCCACCTTCACACCAACCTAACGTATGAGAGAATTGATATTACCACCTATTCACCTGAACCTCCATCCAAGAAATGATTGTTTTCATTTGACCTCTAATCTCTTACTAACCATGCTTCGCACACACTTCATCGTTGCACATGGAAAGGCTTTGGTTTCATTTTTTATGAACAAGGATGCCATACCATCATTTCATGTACCACCCGTAAACACAACGATTGTAGTGGCATTGGATTTTCCACACCATATTCCAAGAAGGCTCGCATCGACCTCATTGAGGAAGATAAACATTCTCCACCCCATTCACCAATGTCACCACCTTCACCCAAGGAGTCCATAGATCCTGAATCTATTCCTCCTAACCGTTTTTTCATAAACATAATTTCCCTGGTACCTCTGACTTATCAGCGTGATGGCGAGGATCCTCTTCTCTTCCCTTCATGTATCCTAACATGATTGATGATGATACACCTTCTATAAATGTCATTTAATGTCAATATGATGAGTCTATACTCACCTACCTTGGTACGGAAGATTCTTATATTCACCGATCATTACCTTCTGAGACGCAAACCATGTTGAATGAATCGACTATCTAGATCAACATTAACACTCATGATGACATGCACATTCTAAAGACGAGGCCAATATTTAGATGCTCTTGAACAAGAATATTTTACTTCTTTCCTCCGGGATCATAACAACGCTTTATCTTGGTCCTATCTTTGATATGCTCGGTATTGACCCAAACATTGGGGTCCATAATATCGTAAACATTCACGATGCCAAACCCATAAAACAAAAAAGCTACGGAAAATGCATCCTCACATTGCTCTTCTGGTCAAAGATGAAATTTAGCGCCTTCTCTCAATTTCCTTCATCCTATCCATTGACTATCCCTAGTGGATTTCTAATTTCATTCCTATCACAAAAGTGTGGGGAAACCATATTTACATAGACTTCCATGACCTCAACTTAGCTTTCCCCAAAGATGAATTTCCTCTACCAGGCATTGACCAACTGGTTGATCTCACAACTAGCCATGAGATGCTCTCACTCATGGACAGTTTCTCTGGTTATAATCAAATAACCACACCTTTCTCTCTGGTCTATGGTACTGAGGTTTTCTTGCCTCTCGAAGTCTAAATTCCATCTCTCCACGTCTCGGTACAAGACATGCTCGACGATGATGAATTTCTCCAGGATGTTTGGTACAACTTGAGTTATTAGATGAATGTTGTCTCAATGCTCTTGATCATCTCCAAATCTAGAAAAATTTATCAAGCATGCCTATGATAAATGTTTCTACGAACAAACCTTCCTAGTCGGCGAACTCGTCTTGAAGGAAAATCAACATGTAACCAAAGAAGAGAAAAGTAAGTGGGCAAAATTTACTCCTAATTGGCTTGGACGTTATATCGTTACTCATGCCTATGGATCAGGTGCTTATCATTTGTCTTCACTTGAAGGTAAAATCAAACCTAAGCCCCTCAATGCCTTGCATTTTAGACCATTTATTGTTGAAATCAAGTCTTATATCACCTTTAATCTATTAACCGCTTGTCCATTAAGCGCCGTTCACCTTCCATGTTACCCATTTTGAGGATCAATGAGTAAACAAGAATCATGTGGTTACCCATCACCTTTCAAGTATTATCTTCAATATGAGTACCATGACTCTACTCATGGCATGATTCTCATGGATAATTTTTCATTTTTTCAAAGATGGAATCCCATGGTCATTCATCACTTGAAACCATCTCTTTCAAATTTAACCTCTGTGTGGTATGGTTTTGTCTTCTAAACAAGAACCTATTTTTCCTCTATAGTCTCATCCATGACTTAAAATTCCAAAAACAAAATGGGATTCAACTCCTTGAGTCAAAATTCCATCAAAAATATAAATACCTCAAAAGGGACATATCTTCTCTCTAGCTCGCCACTATAACTAGACTACTCCTCAAAGGACAACTATATAAAGTCATTGAAAAAATATAATAAAATATTCAGAAGCTTCCCGCATTAATCAACTTCACGAAGACCTTAAGGAGATAATATACTCATCCCATATAGATTTTCCGCATCTATCGGTCTATCAAAAACAAAAATAAAAACAAAAGAAAATAATACATTTTTCGTCATGGATTTGCCTATTTTTGATCATGGGTTTTTTTATAGGTAAACATGTTGTTTGTACACTAAAGTTACGCTAAACCACTCATATTCACCTCATTTCCTTTTCACCCTAATTCCCTGTCCACTCAAGGGACTAGCCGCAATTGTGACATTTCATGATCATGTGACTTTTTTCACCCTTAGAATAGTTCATTATGCAAAACCTTTAGAGTATTACGTTCATACTTCTATCTTTTGTATGGTCGACTCATTAGGTTTATTATCAATTAAGTGGATATTTTACCACATCTTACTATTTACCTTCTTCATTACTTATTGATTACCCTATATAGGACTAGACCATCGACACCTACATTTTAAAATATTTCCACTATCACCTAAGACTCAACCATGTCTATCACCTAAGAATCAACCATGCCTATCACCTAAGAATCAACCATTCCAATCCCTAGCTCCGAGGCTCACCAACTCATCTCTCCATATCTTTCTGTTTCTTTTCAACTTTCCTCCTCTCCTATATCATTTTTACTGATTGGCAAATGACAAATGATTCGTAAAAAGTGGAATTTTCCTTTTTAACCCCAATTCGACATGACCGACGTCGGTCATATTTGTGCCCTAGCCAACCGACATTAGTTACCATATAACCGACATCAGTCAACCCTTATAGCTATTTGCCCTTGCTAAGCTTCTTTTTACCTGTAACCATTAGTGCTCAAACACCTTTTATCATTATAGAAACCTATTGAACCATACCTACAAGCCCACACTACCCCTACATTTCCTTAGTTGCATCTTGGGATTTGTTATTTTACCTATACCTTGGCCTTACCCATGTCATGACCTATTTTCCTAAACTGACCTACTTGGTGTGACCATTGACCTTATGTACTCGTTATACCTTGCGATGTTGTTACCTATGTTTTTTAGCCTAACAACCATACCTTTCCTATTGTCATTCCATTTATCCCGACCAAACCTTTGGTGTACCAGAACATACCTAAACATTCCTACACCTGACCTACATTGTGTTTCCGGACCATATCCTATACCTTGGATACCTGAATCACTTCACCCTTGTTTGGATAAACCTATCAACCTTGGACGATGTAGAGTTTGCAAGCTCTTCAACCTGGTACCATGTTACAATCTATACGTGTGCGTGCGTTTGATTTCCATTACCCATTACCTGATTTTGACCCTGGCTTATTACCTATTACCTGAGTTGACCATCCCCTTTCCCATAATATTCATACCCTTCCCCACCTACCTTCACTTCCACCAACTACACATTTTTCAAACCACTCACCGATTCCATATAACACCTCATCAAGTTTTTGGTTTGAGGGGATCACCTTCACCCACACATGTGGCAATCACTTCATATTTTTGTTAGCATCACTTATTAATACAAGCTACGTGACAAAAAGGGGAAAAATGTAGATACCCAATTTGGGTCACACTCCCCCTTTACCCCACATGTACATTAATTTAATTACCTAAAAATTAAATTAATGCCCACTCTCACAATATTTGTTGGGACCCACGATTTATTAGCTAAGTACAAGAAGGCATGTGGGAGCGCAAGGCCTTAATAAAGAAGGGAAAGAAAGGTGAAAGTGTGCAAGATAGGGCTCTAGAAGGGTTCAATAGAACAAGTAGCACGTACGCATAAGGCAAAGTAGGATTTCAGGACTTAGCCATATTTTGCATATCAGGTAGGACACGTTGAAAGCATGACTGTTTGTGCTGCATGCAGAATGGATAAGGTGCCCGGCTGACGGCAGTTGGCCTAGGAAGGAATATATTCTGCGATGGAAGCTTCTAAAAGACCATCATGGCAAGGAGTGGAGAGATTAGTCTTGGAGGAGAATGCTTCCATGGAGGACCACATTTGGAAATTTGGAGATGGATCTGAAGCCTCAGAAAGGTGGTTTGGCAGTTCAAGTGGCCTATAAATACAAACACTCGCAGAGGAATTGTGATATAGATCAATAGAGATTGGACTACTGTAGAAATGTTGCAAGGAACTCTATTGGGTTTGGTAGATGGCCTATAGGGGAAGGATGTATCAAGGGGTTTGGGTATGATATTTTCCTTTCATGTTTAGGAGGACCCTAATCTAGTTATGATGAATGAATTCGGTCTTCCATCTTTGTGATATTCTGTATTGGATCTAATACATGTGATGAGGTGGTCGGGTATGATGGGATATGAATATAATGAGAATCTGGTTTATACATATATCTACGTAGTTCTGTTTCATATGTGTTATATGAATGGATATAAACTCTTATACATTTCCTTTTCAGTTCTAGTTCTATAAATTGTTAAGTATCCTTTTCTCTAAGATGAATTCATTGATATAGAAGTCGTTTCGAGCTCTATGATGAATGTAAGTCTCATGTCCACTTAATATTTTTAAAGTTCCTATCATAAATGATGCTTTCCACTTAAATCACATAAAAGAGAGACTCGGCACCCACGCGTGCCTCGGGTGAGCACCAGTGCCCCTTTGGGTGATAGGCCAATGCGCATGAGATTCCTTTGTCCTTTAGTGGGTGTAAAAATGACTACATATTGGTTTCATTGTTTTGGGTTTTAAATGGTACTTTAACAAACCACGGTCGAGGGACAGCAAGTCCCTCCTCTTTAATGGGAGAGGTTCCCTTATTGAAATCAAGTAGCAAAAATTATATACAAATGTACAACTTTCAAAGTGTGGATTCCTGATACTTTGAAATGTTTCATGCCCAAAAGATCATCAATACAAAAGAATAGAAGAACTAAGGAGATGAGAGATGAAGAAAATAACAATACTTTCAAGAAATATAGATAGCAGAGTATAACCTTATACATATTGAGCCAGGGAGATGTAGAATAGAATCTTTCACTTTCTTAACAGATATAATTCCATAGACACAAAGTTCCAAAATCATATAAATAAGAACACAAAGTTTCTTAGCATGCAAAGATGAATGATTCACAAATTTTCAGACAAGGAAAGAAGGAATAGCAGAGGAATAAAGGGAAAATATTCTATATTGATTACTTTTGAATCTATAACATTTATAGAATGTCAGGATCTAACCCCAAATAATGGCGTAGAGAACCCACTAAATAGCTTCCAAAAATGGTTACATTCGATTCTAAAAAAATGATGAAACTGATTCAAGAAACCGACGTCTAAACTTCTCTAATGCCTCAGCAATTTTCATCCACGACAAAAACTAGATGCATCATTTCACATCTGTTCATCTTACTTTCGTAAACTTTGAATTTGAGCCATCCACGTGGAAGAGATTTTTACGGAGTGGGCTTGGAGGCGCCTTTTGAATTTTATGATTTTTATAGAAATTATGCATTTTAGAAATTTTGGTCTACCCATCTCGCTTTCGATATAGGCCTAACATGTGGGTTTACTTGAGTGGGGATAGAATCACAACTCACTTTTACAATTTTAACTCTTTTCAAAGAAAATCTCAAAAACTCAAAGTTCTCTGCCGACCCACCTCCCCGCTTTGACTTTCGATGCGGGCTCAACATTTGACTTTATCCCTTGGCATGAGTGGGGCCATAGGTCACTTTATAACTTTACGCCCTTTTGGAAACAAAGGTAAAATTCCTAAAGTGTCCCAACAACCTACCTCTCTCTGCTTTGACTTTTCAACGCATCAAAACACAAAAAGGGCCCGCCTTCCCGCTACCGCTTGAAACATGGCCACGTGTCCCTTTGTGGTCCTGTTCTGTATTTTTATTTTTAACTAAGTCCCTCTATTTGGAAAAGGATTTATATGCGGCTCGGGACAAATGCGGGCTTCCTTCTCATTTGGAGACTCTTTTTGGACCTGACCTTCGGAGGTGCACCGATTGGACATGTGGAGAGCTGGCACACATTTGGGACCTGATTTTGGATTCACCCCTGAAAGAGCACCAAAGGGTCATATGGGTATTTCTGTTGGTTCTATTTTCCTTAGCCCATTCAATGACCAGTTCTACCCCTTTTGAATTTTGTTAGACCCTAGACACGTGGAGAGCTGGCGCTTATTTGGGGAACCACCTTTGGCTTCGACCCTTGAAGGTGCACTGATGAGACATGTGGTGCCATCCATTTTCCTTAGAATTTTCAATGGCTGACTTAAATTTTTGAGGCTCGACCACGGGGAGGGTTGGCGTTCATTTGGGGCGCCCCTTGGTTCTCACTTTTGAAGTTACACTTATGAGGCACGTGGAGGCTTCCACCAACCCTCTTATACTTAGTCAATTAAATGGTTGAACTGTCTCTTTTCCAGACCTTGGACACGTGGAGGGCTAGCGTAAGTTTGGGGTTTCTCTTTTTGCCTTCCACGGGTCCGTTGCTTTTCCTGAGTCGACTCACATGCAAAGTCTGAAAACTTCCTTTCTTCAATCTTCTCCTACACACTCTTATCTCCTTTGACGTCATTGGCCTCCTTTGCTAACCCTACCCCTTCATTGTTGGATTTGGAATGTGGGATCGCATGACTGAATCACCCCTTTTGATTTTCTTCTGTGCGGGGTTGTGTTTGATCAATTTTTTTAGGGGGAAATTGGGATAACAGGCACCAACTCAAAAATTTTGAAACTTGACTTGAAAAATGAGGGGAATTTTGAGGGTGACAATCTGGCTCTTTCTGGGGATGACTTGGTTGGGACAAAGGAACAAGGAAAGATCAAGAACCAAGAAATTCTCTAGGAAATTAGGCAGTGCCTTATCCATTGGGCAAATGGAGTCAAAGGAAAACCAAGTCTGAGAAAACAACACACACAACGGGAAAAAAAGCAGGACAAAAACAAAAAAACAACACACAACAAGGAACAAGAAAGGAAACAAGCCAAAACAAGGAAAGTATATACAAATAAAGGAGAGGATATTTACAAGGGAAAGAAGGAGGACTGCACGAAACCTACACAATTCCAAAGATAGGCTGAGAAAAATAAGTACCTTTGTGGAATAACATAGTGAAAGTGTGAGGCACCCACGAATTGAAGATGAGTAGTTGAGCATACCAAAATGTCATGGGAACACTATGTAGCTTGAAAATAAAAATTGAGGAAAGAAGACCATCTAGATAGTGATACTCCATACTAAAAATATTCAGTTCCTGTGCAGAACTGAATGTCTTCCTAAGGCTCCTCTTTTGTGGAGGAATAGTGCCATATAAAAACTTGTACAACCCTTGACTGCCTCCATACTAATTTCTGCACATCACCAAAATTTGAGAACTGGATCCATGAGAAAATCCAATCCTAATAGTGTCAACTCCCTGTTTTGGTGGAATGACACTAGCATATGAATGGAGATTGCAATTATCACCATGGCACATCTCATGAGAAACATAAACTTCCATTGAATTTTCCTTGTAAACATCTTCAAGAGGAATTTGGAAAAGGTACTGGATGGTTTACCTTTAGGTGTAATCTTGACCATGTTTCTAAAAAACATACCTAGTATTTTTACAAAATCAGTACCTGATTCTAGAAGATCATGACTCTTAGGTACAAGTTGCATTACTGATTTGTCTTCATGATTAGCAAGGAATTGAAATGCTGTCAGACTAATTAAAGATTTATCAACAACATCATCCTCTTCCTTTTGTTTGCATTCTAAAAGGTGAGCTAAGACAGGGCTATCATATTTGTGAAGAAAATATTCTAAAAATGGATCTCCACTTTCTATTTGTTTCAAAGGACTACAAAAAGGCTCATGTGTGCTCATCTTATCCATAAATATAACAAGGGAACTAGTGATCTCATTAATTTCTTCTTCTTCAGGTACATGCACTTGTTCATCTTTGAGAGAACTTAAAACAAGGGGATGGTCTACAATGATCTTCATCTCAGTGCATTGAAATTCTTCAGTCATAGGAGAGAGAGGAATCTTGTCCATTTTTTTATGATGAACATCCACTTCCACTAGTGTAGGATCACTTTTTTAAAACTAGAACATTCAACCTTGGTACATGACATATCTTCTATAGACTCTATTTCAGGTTGAAAGAAAGCCTCAAGTTGTTTGTCTTCTTCATTATTTGAAGGAATATTAAATTGGCATGCATCAGGTGGAGCAATAAGAAGACATTCATTGGTGGAATTGAGATAATGCTGAGGAATAAATACATGATCATGAGAATATTATAGAACTTGAATGTTATCCTCTTTGTTACAGGGTGTCTCAAATTCATTGACTGAGTGTTCTTCAGCTTGTTTGAAAATTTTTTGCAATGTTTGTGAAAACAATCTTGGATTTACACCTCTGTAGAAGTTCTTCAATAACTGAGCCTCTTCTAGACTGACTAGAGCTTGAAAAATATTAATAGGGAGATCTCCATCATCATCCCCATCACTATCACTATCACTCGTTGGTGATGTGGGCCAACAAGTTTTCTTCATTTTACCTTCATTCTTGGGAATGTTCCTAGATCAAGAGAACGAACATGACAGAAGTTTGATCCTTGGTGTATACCGTAGAGTCGCGAGATCAAAAATTATCTTGAAGTTGTCAAAAACTATTGGGTTTTTAAATGGTACTTTAACAAACCACAATCAGGGGACAACAAGTCCCTCCTCTTTAATGGGAGAGGTTCCCTTATTGAAAGCAAACAACAAAACTTATATACAAATGTACAACTTTCAAAGTGTGGATTCTTGATACTTTGAAACATTTCATGCCCGAAAGATCATCAATACAAAATAATAGAAGAACTAAGGAGATGAGAGATGAAGAACATAACAATACTTTCAGGAAATATAGAGAAAGAGTATAACCTTATATGTATTGAGCCAAGGAGATCCATAATAGAATCATTCACTTTCATAACAAATATAATTCCACAGGACACGAGTTCGAAATCATATAAACAAGAACACAAAGTTTCTTAGAATGTAAATATGGATGATTTGTAAATTTTCGGACAAGGAAAGAAGGAATAGTAGATGAAGAAAGGGAAAATTTTTGTATTTATTACTTTCGAATCTATAACATTTCCGAGAATGTCGAGGATCCAACCCGAACAATGGGGTAGATAACCCACTAAATAGCTTCCAAAAATGGTTACATTCGGTTACAAAAATGATGAAACTAATTAAAGAAACCGATGTCTGAACTTCTCTAACACCTCATTTGTTTCCATGCCTAGAGACAAAACCAGATGCATCATATCATATCCATTCATCTTGCTTTTGCAAACTTTGAATTTGAGCCATCCACGTGGAAGAGATTTGATGGAGCGGGCTTGGGGACGCCTTTTTTATTTTATGATTTTTATAGAAATTGTGCATTTTATACATTTTGGTCTGCCCATCCACTTCTGATATAGGCCTGACACGTGGCTTTACTTGAGTGGGGATGGAGTCGCGGCTCACTTTTACAATTTTAACTCTTTTCAAAGAAAATCTCAAAAACTCAAAGTTCTCCACCGACCCGCCTCCCCACTTTGACTTTCGATGCGGGCTCAACATTTGACTTTATCCCTTGGCATGAGCGGGGCCGTAGGTCACTTTATAACTTTACACCCTTTTGGAAACAAAGGTAAAATTCCTAAAGTGTCCTGACAACCCGCCTCTCGCTTTGAATTTTCAACGTATCAAAACACAAAAAGGGCCCGCCTTTCCGCCACCACTTGAAACATGGCCACGTGTCCCTTTGTGGGCTTGTTCTGTATTTTTGTGTTTTGACTAAGTCCCTCTATTTGGCGAAGGATTTATGTCTGACCTAGGACACATGGAGGCTTCCTGCTCATTTAGAGATTCTTTTTAGACCGATCTTCAGAGGTACGCTGATTGGACACGTGGAGAGCTAACGCATGTTTGGTACCGATTTTGGATTTACCTTACGAAAGAGTGCCGAAGGGACACATGGGGCTTTCCATTGGTTCTCCTTTCCTTAGCCGATTCAACAGTTGGTTTTGCCCCTTTTGAATTTTGTGGGACCCTAGACACATGGAGAGCTAGCGCTTATTTGGGAACCGCCTTTGGCTTCGACCCTTGAAGGTGCGCGATGAGACACGTGGCATCATCACTGGCCTTAGAATTTTCAATGGTCGATTTAAAATTTTGAGGATCTAACCATGGGGAGGGCTGGTTCTCATTTGGTGTATGTCCCTTGGTTCGATAAAATTGCATAATAATATGAGAAATAAACACCGAATAATAATAATATAGAAATTGAATTCATTCGGGATGTCAATTACAATGATAGAGGTTATATTTTATAATGTTTTATCTCCTACAAAGGTGGAGTCAAACTTCATCTTCAATCCCTCATATCTCTCTCCATGAATCTCTCATATTTATCCCTAGGATATCTCTCTCATCCCTTTATTATCTCACACACCAAAATAGGTACGTGAGTTGTTTATTCAAAAGCTTCACTCACACACAACTATTAACTATATTATTAATATGAGTTGTGTTAACTCATTATTAATAATGTCACAATATATTTGTAACATTCACTCCCCTATTATTAACATTATTAATTCCCAATATACACTTCCCTAATGTTGACAAGGTATAACATAACTCCTTTTTCTGCAACGTGCTGCATGGGCTTACCTCATAATATGGATCAAAGAAAGGTGTGTAAACTTCCAACTAGCTGACTATCTTGCTGCACATGACCACAACTATGTGAAGGAACACATCCCGCATTTACTCCATGAAAAGAACGCACTCAACATTCCACTGGCGTGGATCATCTTCATAAAGAAGGAAGGCAGTCAGAGGACTGCTACATCAATAAAAGTTTATCTACCTTTTTACATATGTGGTTTTCTAGATCTACCACCAACCCTTTCCAAATCTATGAGTGTTACAATAAACTTAGAGACATACTCTATAATTTTTTCTACTAGGAGGTTACATATAGGAATTTCTCACACATTATAATTGAACAGGAATGTGACATCTGTTCTTATTACAAAAAAATAAACACACAACTGCCACCACAACTTCGTGCGGCCCCATCATTGGTGGTGATGAGAGGTCACCGATTGATATCCATCTTCCGTTGCCTCCTTCCTCCATGTGTGACGCTATTTAGTTATAAAAAGTAGCATTTAAGCTCATTACACAATTGTCATGGGTGTCAGATTTAACTGATAATGCACCCCCTCACTATAGACGTCGCATACAAGCGAAAAATGCGTTCCGTAAGGAAATTTTTTTTAGTTTTTGATTTTTTTTTTAAATACAAAATTTGGACAAAATAACACTCCACAAATATTACTTGACAAAATTTTACTTTGATAAACCGACAATGTTGACTTGACGAATTACAAAACATATAAACTAAAATAGCTCATCAGAGTATAACATTATCCATCTAATATGGACAAAACAACAAAGAGGTGACAAAGTTAAAAAATAAACGCAACCAAAACTAAACCTTCAAATAAACACTTCCAAACCAGTTTAGTAGTTGTTGTAGACTGTGCATGCAATTTCATGATTTTAACTCCATTGTTCGCAGATTTTGTGATTGAATCAATCAGTGTAGGCAACCTGCCGAATTGGACGCTTATTGAAGATACCTCTCTAGATTTTGACGGGAAATGATTTAGTGTCAACATGCCTTCAAATCCATATCCACATCAAGATTGCAGATCTAATTTGGAAGATAAAACAAGCAGCAACAAACGAGTCCAATATAGAGAAGACAAGACATCTATATTTTCATAATGAAATCTCTTTTCCAGACAACATGTTGTTTTGCATTCCTGATTTCTTAAAATCCACGATCAGGGTTTTTCTACAATTTTCACAGTTTTTAACTAAGATATGTGCCTATAAACCCATTAAATTTCAAAGCAACCTAGATCGTAAAAACAAAAAAATGATCTCTTTAGACGGGTTTTACCACATTTTTTCAAACTATTTTTTTATACATATAATTCCTAGAAAAATACCCAACACTAAATAAACTCTACTCTTTCACAAATTAAGTACCTGTGCTCACATCTGCAACGCCTCTCATTTGTTACAAATAGTATCTCTCTTAGGAATTCATAAGAACAACCTGCTCTGATACCACTAATAAAAATGCACAATAATATGAGAAATAAACACCAAATAATAATAATATAGAAATTGAATTCATTCAGGACGTCAATTACAATGATAGAGGTTACATTTTATAATGTTTGATCTCCTACAAAGGTGGATTCAAACTTCATCTTCAATCCCTCATATCACTCTCTATGAATATCTGAGATTTATCCCTAGGATATCTCTCTCATCCCTTTATTATCTCACACACCAAAATAACTACGTGAGTTGTTTATTCAACAACTTCACTCACACACAACTATTAACTATATTATTAATATGAGTTGTGTTAACTCAGTATTGATAATATTACAATTTATTAATAATGTCACAATATATTTGTAATAGGTTCTCACTTCTAAAGTTGTGCCGATGAGGCACATGGAGGCTTCAGTGACCCTCTTATACTTAGTCGATTAAATGGCCAGCTCTATCCCTTTTCCGGACCTTCGACATGTGGAGGGCTGACACAAGTTTGGGGTCTCTCTTTGGGCCACACCTTTTGAATTTATGCTAATGAGGCATGTGGCACCTTCTGCGGGTCCGTTGCTTTACCCTAAGTTGACTCACATGCGAAGTCTAAAAACTTTGAGCCCTTTCTTCAATCTTCTCCTACACGCTCTGATCTCCTTTGATGTTGTTGGCCTCCTTCGCGACCTTGCCCCTTCATTGTTGGATTTGGAATGTGGGCTCGCATGACTGAACTGCCACTTTTGATTTTCTTCCTACATGGGTCGTGTTTGATTCGGGGCAAAATTGGGATAACAGGCACCAACTCAAAAATTTTGAAACTTGACTTGAAAAATGAGGGGAATTTTGAGGGTGACAACACGTTTTGGGACCTCTTTTTGAAGTTGTAGTGGGAAATATCATACATCATGATCTCATGCAATGAGTGATGAAAAAACATCTAACTCTAGAAAATGTTGGATCATGGTTCAAGAGCACGGAGGAAGAATTTGCTCAAAGATTCATCTTTGGGCCTAAGTTTGAAATGCACGCATGGATGGGTAGAAGGGAACCTCTACCATGAATTGTATGAAACTTTCTTCTGTTACTTCCCAGTAGAGCTATATGAATGGCTCTCTGCATATGCATCCAGATCAAGCTAGTATTATAGATCATGTGCGTGGATCCAAGAAGAGTACCTGAGGTTGTAAGATGTAGATCTGACATAGACACGTGCTATTGATCACTTTGGTGGAAGAGGGTTCTGACTAGCTATAATTTGGAATACGCCATTTTGACGTATTCTTGCCCGAGAGATCACCGAGTTCAAGTTTCTAAGAGATCATAGAGGATCATTTTTACGTGTTATCCCTCTCGGCTATGAAGATTTTAGTTGTTACTTTGGGTTTAAAAGCATTCCCCATGGCCGGATAGGCTCTTCGAGCATTGGGAAAAGGAAGTTAGGGTGGAGGGAGATGGAGAAAATTTCAACTAAAAAGTAAAGGGAGGAGAGACGACTCAAGTATAATGAAGTTCAAGAAAAGGAGATTACTTAGATAACATGAGGTAGCAAGTGTGATGGATCTATGGAGGTAGACATTATGAGAAGGCATTGAAGTTCACGCAGAGGATGTGGAGCCTGAGCAGTCTGCACTACCCCATCTTGGAAAGCGCGTAAGAGAAGCCCCTTCAACTTCTGATGAGATTTCGTCATATGGAGAAAGAAGAGCCATCAACGTGCATTTGAACCCACCTGGCGAGAGATCCATAGTGCTTGATATTTTAGATTTAGGAAAGAGTATTGTTAACCAAGTGGTATCGGTAGAAGTGAGCGATCTATGCCCAGGAGATATAATTTTTCATTTGGGACTTCTATGGCTACACATACCATTCCAATGTTTAGAGGAATTTTTGGGTAGAGTGTGGATACACAAGCCTTCGGTATCGCATCTGGGAGTGGCACAATGTACACTATTGGTAGTGGGACATTATCACAGACCATAGGCATGTAGTTCAGTGGAACTTTGGGGACCATTGGTGTGACCACTATAGGACCTAGTGGATGTGGATGGGTGGGTCGAGGAAGGAACAAGATCGGTGGATCGGGGGGGTCGGGAGGAACACGGGACCTAGTAGACCCGGTGGATCTGGTGGAGGGAACAATGGAGGAAATAATGGGGAAACCAAGGCTCTGACTTGGGAGGACAAGGACCCCAACCACCCCCAAGTGTTTTTTGAGAGATTTCTTTGCACTTACAAGACTATAGGGGTATTGAAGATGTTGCAAAACATGTGCACAAGTGTGAGTTAATATGGCAAGTAAAAGAGATCACTACCCCTAGAGTAGAAGGAAGTAAGCAGTTTGCAATGATGTTGCAAGGATGTGAGCATAGCTGGTACCAAAAATATGACCCTCATCAGACGGTGGTGGATTATACTACTTTAAAAAATTCCTTCTTAGAAGAATTCCACATCCCTGAGTTTGAACAGAAGAGCATTAGTGCCCTGAAGGAGATTCAACATGGAATGATAGAGAGTGTGTGAGAGTATGACACATGGTTTAAGACTCTCCTATCAAAATTATCATATGACACTCACCCTTCACGTCATGCTTAATGGTTTGTTGGAGTGTTATCTCATTTAAGACTTTCAAAGATGTGCGCGAGGCGTTAGAAGAATTTGCTCTACACGCCAAAGCTATTAGAAGTATTGATACTGGAGCTAGCCCATTCTGGAAGCTCAAATCATTGCTATGGCTAAGTAGCTGGAAAAGTCATCTGCAAACTCATCTCATGAGACTCACAGTGGAATGTGGTGTACAGATTGTGAAGTGGAGGGAAGTGCAAAGGATAGTTGCCCCCAGAAGACAGTACGGTCCGTAGCAGTAGATTGTGATATTTTTCATGGGGACCATGATGCAAGTAGATGTCCCTTGTTATAGCATGCAATTCGGAAGAATGTATCTTGCTACTGTAAGATCTGCACCTCTACAACCCATGATACTAAGGATTGTAGGCTTATTGACCATATCCATGAGGCCATTGATCTTGGTGTGCGCCAAACTAGTCTTGCTAGCAGTTCTAAGGGTGATGATTGCTGTTATGAGGAGTGCATAGATGGAGGCATGTGTGGAAGAAATTCTCGTGGAGGATTCCATGTCGTGGTAACTACGGAGGAGGAAGAAGTGAGTTCCCATGGGGAACATGTTATAATTATGGATCCACATAACATTATAAACAAGAATGTTCTGATCTATTACAATGCTCGTGGTGTAGAAAGAAGCACAAGTATGAAGAGTGTCCAAAACTCTATGAGCATATGAACAACAACACCGAAAAGATAAGGGCAGCTGCTATGGTGAGCATAAAAAGGGCTGATTCACAATGGATGCCAAGAGTGGTGCGTGAGTCAGAGATAGAACCTATACTAGTGACAACGCGTGCAGAGGCCCTCGTGCAAAGGAGATGCCCAGACCAAGGACATTAGTTTCTAGAGAGGAGGTGCCACATGGAAAGTACCCAGACCCTACCCATCAGAAAGAAGTATACCAGGAGACTATGGATGTAATTAGGAGTTTACAAGGGGAGATATAGTATCTCAAGGAGAAATTGAGGTAGGTGGGGTAGCGGAAGGATAACGAGGTTCCAAGAAGTGACCTAGATGAGGTCAAAGAAGTATGTAAAATGTTGAGGCAAGAGAATATTATTCCCTTGCTAGGAGAATGGCTAAGGGAGAAGGTACCACACATTAGAGTGGAGCATGAGAGAGATAGGTTTACATGCAAACCTTTCTCCACATAGCCTTGAATATGACAAAGAAATTACTTTGAATGCAGTTGTTGATGGATGGCTCTGAGCAATATCCTAATCGACATGGAGTGAAGAAGTGAATGTTCTTACCTTAGATGCTTGGCATCATATGGGAAGGCCCGTGTTGCAGCCATCTTCAAATGTGATGTATATGGAAAACAAAACTAAGGCAATGCCCATTGGAGTTTTAAAGGATGTAGTGATAACCATTCAGGGGGCCAAGTTTATTGGAGACTTGAAGTCTTGGTGCTTTCGCCGAGGTAGACAATTTTCTAGCATTGCTTGGGCACCCATGGTGTTACAAGAATAATGTTGACATAAGGTTTAACAAAGGATATATAAGTTTCAAAAAAATGAGGAAGAATGGTGATCATCCCTTTGATAGATGGGAATTCGGTGCCCTACAGAGCCATTGGGAGAAGAAGTCCTTGATAGAATATATGTGCACTCAATCAAAGATCCTGAGATAATTCACCCTATAGAAGGAGTTATCTAGTTTGAGGATGCCCAGTCTGTGAGTGATACCACAAGCATGGCGTGTGACAATTGGGCACATGGGACCTATGAGTTGATGGATGACATTTAAGAGGATCAGTAACCAAGGTGACAAAGGCACGTATAGTCGGTGCACCTAGGAGGAAGAAAACTACCAAGTTACTTGGGAGGGGCTAATCGGAATATTTCTTGTGAGAAATGGAGGCCCATTGGAGAAATGAGAAGGAAAGGAGGAAATGTTTTAACCTACATACTATTGTGCACTGGTGGGTGACACATCGGAGAACCTCTTGGAATGGCGCGAGGTGAGAATTGCCTTCTCATAAGGTTTTGTAGGAGCAACACGTGCCCACGGCTATAAAAGACTACCATGGTAAAGAGACCACTTCCTTCCATATCCAATCATGTGAGACAGCCTAGATGGGGAGCACAGAAGCATTACCACCTTCATTATGGGTTCACAAGTTGTACTCCACCCTGTAAGGTTGTGCACATGCATGGTATATCCACTCGGAGATGTGTCGTCAAATTGGTAATTGGAAAGAATTGGTGGCTGATCTCATTCAAACATTTGAGTATCGGAGTACAAAGCCATCTGTACATAAGGCATTGTAGGTAGTCAAGCACCTTACAATAGGGGATAGTGTTATGGTAGAAGACAAAATACAAGAATTTCTAGGTGAACCTGGCTTGGAGGTGCACTTTGAGGAAGAAGAAACAGAAGAGATATAACTTGAGCGCATATGTATGGAAAAAAAAAAGGGAAGATGGTGTATGTTATTGATGGGGAAGAGGTGGAAATCTTGGATGTTAACCATTTTATAGGGATGCGTGAAGTCATAGATAGTGTTGATGAATGGGCGCATGCCTACCATGAACCTTTAAAGATGAAAAAGGTTAACATTGGCTCAGAAGTAGAACCCAAGGAGGCAATCATTGGAGACTATTGGTTAGAGAAAGAAGTCTCTAAAATCATTGATCTGTTACATGAATTCCAAGATTTGTTCCCACGTGGGTACCATGAGCTTAAAGGCATCCACCATTCCTTGGGGGAGATGAGGATAAAGTCTGAAGGAAGGTGCGTGCCCAATCAGGAAGAGGCCATACCAGATGAATCCCAATTTGTGCGTAAAGGTCAAGGAGGAGATAGAAAAATGATAGCATCAGGTATCATTGAGGTTATGGAAGAGTCGGAATGGATAAGTCCAATGGTGATTAGTATCAAGAAGGATGGGAGGATAAGGATCTATGTTGATTATAGGGACCTAAATGTAGTGTGTGTCATTGATCCTTTCCCAACCCCATTTATTGAAGAAATATTAGAGGGAGTGGCAGGACGCGAGGTCTACTCTTTCACGGATGGATTCTCGGGCTATCACCAGGTAAGGATTGTGAAGGAGGACCAGAGAAAGATGAATTTCACCACTGAGTGGGGAATTTTTTCCTATACAATCATGCCTTTTGGGTTGAAGAATGTGCTTGTTGTGTTCTCACGCATTATGGTGCAAGCTTTCCAGGACTTCATCCATAAATTTCTTCAAGTTTACCTGGATGATTGGACAGTATATGGGTTAGTGAAGGACCATTGTGACAACTTAAGGTTGATGTTTGAAAGGTGTTGGTAGTTGAGGATATCCCTCAACATTAAGAAATGTGTCTTTTTACCCCATTTGGAACATTATTGGGGCACATCATATGTAGGGAGGGCTTACTAGTAGATCCCGCCAAAGTTGTAGTAATTGTGGGATTGGGGGAGCCTACTAGTCAAAGCGTAGTGTGTGGATTCCTTGGACACATGGGTTACTACAGGAAGTTCATCAAGGGATATGCCAAGATCGTTACACCTTTAGAAGAGTTACTTAGACACAAGAGTGCCTTCCATTGGGGAGAGGCAAGTAGAAGGCATTTGACACTTTAAAGGATAGGCTTGTCACCACCGTGCCCATACTATGATTCCCCTCTTGGGATAAGCCCTTCCATGTTCATGTTGATGCCTCAGAACCACCATTGGAGTAGTACTTGCACAACTGGTGAAGGGATTGTTGATCATCCTTTATGCTTTGCAAGTAGGAAGTTGACACCAGTGGAGTAGAATTATACTACAACTGAGTGTGAGGCATTATCAATGATCTACGTGCTTCACAAGTTTAGACAGTATTTGCTAGAAACCCCTTTTATATTTTACATTGACCATATGGCATTGAAATATTTAGTGAACAAGCCCATTCTACAAGGGCACATATGTCGGTGGGTACTATTGTTCCAAGAATTTGAGTTCACGGTGGTTGTCAAACCAAGAAAAAGTAATTAATTGGACTGATCATTTGTCTAGAATCGATTTAGGGAGGACATGTGCAAAGCATTGAGGATACCATGCCTAGATGCACAACTATTTAGGTTGTGGTACATGCCCTTAGACTTAGAAGATATTGCAGTATTTCTCAAGATAGGTGTAGTGCCGGAAGGAATGAAGGCATTGGATAAAAATAGTTAGCTATATGCTCGCGCCCTACATGTTGATTAGTGGGGATTTATACAAATTAGGATGATGATGAGATTCTACGCCGGTGTGTGCTAGAACATGAGTGCCTAGCCATAATAGAAGAGGTGCATGGAGGTAGTGCAAGGTGGGACACTATGTAGGTGATGCCACTGCACACAAGATATTAATGGCTGGATTATGGTGGGAGACCCTATATCAAGACTGCAAGGAATATTGCAAGGTGTGTGACCATTGTCGTGCACATTGGAAAACTAGGGTGAAGAGATGAAATGCCTTTGTGCCCTATTCCCAGTGCTAAGCCATTCGAAAAGTGGGCTATAGACTTCGTAGGCCCTATTGCACCAGCCACATGCGTAGGACTGGGTCACGTTATATAATCACTTACACAAGATTACTTGACAAGGTGGGAAGAAGCAACACCTACTAAGGATTGTACAGCTAGCTACTGTAGTAAGGTTCCTATGGGAAAACATTATTACAAGGTATGGATGCCCTTTGAGTTTGACTAGTGATAGGGGTACACATTTCTTAAATGAGATAGTAAGGATTATGTTAGTAGAATTCATGGTGGCTCATCACAAGACTACCCCTTACCATCCACAAGCAAATGGAACCATGGAGGCATTTAACAAAATACTAAGTCATACCCTAACCAAAATTTGTGATGTTGGTAGACAAGATTGGGATGAAAAGTATCAGTTGTTCTTTGGGCATATAGGACAACCTACAAGAGGTTAAATAAGGCCACACCATTTCAATTAGTGTTTGGTGTGGAGGCTATCCTACCTAGTTGAATTCATGTTACCTTTCTCTATGTATATATGCATAGGAGGATTGGTGATGAACAAGCATTGGAAGAAAGAATTGACAAGTTAATGCAATTGGATGAAAGACGATCACTCCAGGTGGAGCCAGAAGATGAAAAAAAAAAAAAAAAGGCATGACATGATCATCACATTAAGAACAAAAAGTTTGAGGTTGGGTAGATGGTGCTACTATATGATTCCAAGTTTTTGCGCCATCTGGGAAGTTAAAATTCCATTGGTTGGGTCCCTACATCATCTCGTACATCCTTGATTCAAGCGTGTGCCAATTACAAGTGTTGGATGGGATGAGATTTCCAAGACACTTCAATGGGAGTAGGCTAAAGCCCTACTATAAATAAGTCTTCTTGGTGTTTGTAATAAGGTAGTATTGCTAGATAGTTTAGGATTTCCTTTAATGCATTTTATTTTCTTGTGTTTCCCTTTCTCATTGTTGTTTTTTGTGTTGCGCCTTGGGCGCCGGTAACCTCATTACTTTTTGAAGGTTGTGAATGCGTAGAGGACCACGCATCATTTTAGTGTGGGGTGGAATAATGTAGGAAAGTGAAAGTGCAAAGTGTGAAGTACTGGAAGGATTGCGTTGGAAAGCCTAGTTGAATGGCCCTATGGAAGAAAGTGCATAAGAGAAAAGGTGAACGAGGATGGTTGGTATCAGGATAAGGCTACATTTTGGTTCCATGTACAAGGGAGAAAGAAGAAAGAAGTGCAAAAAAACAACATGAGGTAGGTGAGAGAAAAAATCATGAGGATGGAAGAAGTACCTTCGGTGCTGGTAATGCACATGTAAGAGTCTTTTGTCAGATAGATTGGTTATGCACTAGAAGGTTGTAGAGGATTAATCCACGTAAGGTTGGGTGTGAGTTGGGGTGCTAGAGTCCAGCTTAGTGGAAAAATACAATAAGTGTTGAAGTATGGTGGTAGGTGAAGTAGCATTTAATGCTAAAAGTGGGAAAAACTATAAATATAAGGTTGAGCACTTCATTATGGACATTTGTGAATATGAAAAAAAAAGAAGAGCTCTTGTGAACTAGGGTTTCAAAGTTGATCTGTGTGAAGAAAAATTTGAGAAATTTAACCATGAGTGACTAGATTTGATCTGCAAACTAGAAGGAAAGAAGTTCACGGGTGTAGAGAAAAAGATTTGTGGAGAAGCACCATCTTGTGAAAGAGGATATTCCAGTTAGGGTTTGGCAGCTAGGGCATGGCTGAAAAGGGTTTCTTCACAAGTTTGAGATCTGGGACTAGAGGAGGTAGAAAAGTAGAGCAAGTAAGAGAAGTTGAAGTGCTAAGATAACCTAAACCATGACACCTAAGAAACCAACTATATCACCTAAGAATCCCAAAGGCAAAGGGAAAGGGAAAAGGAAAGGGAAAACAACTAGAAACCCCATAAGCATGAATGAAGAATGGTACGTAGAGATGTAGTACCAGATGGGATTTTTTTTCAGGAAAGAATGGGAGTCCCACTTAAGAAACATGATGGTGAGTGATTACAACCATCACAAGCATGATGAGAAAAGGAAATGGCACTGGAGTTGGTGCACCCAACAAACAAAAGGACACAGAGGGTTTTCCTATTTATAGTGATGAGGTAAAAGTGAAGTTGGAGAAGGTGGGATTATTACAACTCTATGAGTTGCCTTATTTTGGAAAACCTAAGCACCTCTATCAATGGTTAATGTGCATACATGAGGATCAATTTTACTTCACAGGGTGCAAGATGTGCATAACTCCTCAGCTGATTTCAAGATTCACAGGCCTCATCTGTGAAGGAGAAAGTATAGATGATGACTGAGTGACAAGGAAGCCATCAAAGCAATCATCAGCCACGCATATGATTATAAGAAGGGGTCACGATACTTTGATATCGTAGAGATCCAAGACCCTGTCATGAGAATGGCACGCACCTGGTGACAAAGCTAAATGACCAAGAAAGGTGGACACAAGTAAATAAGGCCTGGTTAAATGTGTGTAGGAAAATTTCAGAAGGCACCATCTATACAATTTTTTCTTCCTTCATCGCAGATGAAATTATCAGCGCGTAGGAAGGAGACAAGATACTCTTTGGCAATGTCCTCTTGAAAATTGTGTTTTCAGAGATCGGAGTGCCAGATGTGGCAGATAAGTTTGTTTGGGAATATCCAGAGGAAGACCCCTCACTGCCAAAAATATTCACAAAGTACACTTGTGATACCATGATGGCTTCTCACAAGGCATGCCTAGAAAAATGGTATATAAGCATTTAAGGGATGCGTTTGGGGAAGAGTGGAGGATCCCAGAGTAATTTGTCCAATGCTTGTTGATGGAGAAGCTGAATTTGTGGTGTACCAAGCATTTCTACATTGGCATATTTAAATTGATAGATGAAAACATGGGCCCTGGTGCAAACTCCCTTCTCCTTCACCGCTCAATATTTCCAAGTAGGGGTAAACATGTTTAAAGAGGCCAAAAGACTAAGGTTTGACCTTAGTGAGGTAGATCAAGACCATAGGGAGCTATGTCAAAAAGCTCATTTACCCCAAGAAGCACACATACGTGGAGAGGTATGTCTCCCATGAAGTTCAAATGACAAAGCCCCTAACTTTTCCAATAGCAGGAGAGACGCGGCAAGGGTATATCTGCATAAGACCAAAGTTTGAGAAGGGCGCATACCTAGAATGTGATGTCTCCATTCCTAAAGACCCCATGGGAAGAAAGAAGTCCATGTGCAGAAAAGAAAGGAAAAGAAGAGGTGCAAGGGAAGAAGGCACCAAGTGTCCAAAGTGCACCACAAGTGGGTGCCCTAGGGAAAAGTGCTAGAACTAGCACTTACATGTGCAAGAAGAGGTCCCCTAGTCGAGAGGAGGCACCAAAACAAGAAAATCCTATCACAAAGGAGAAGTCACCAGAGGAGGAAGAAGAAAGAGCCGAATCTCCTATACTAGAATCCCAGTTAGGAAGAAACAGAAGGTGATGGAGGAGGCTGATTCAAGGACACAAAGAGCTTGGAGGCCTACAGAGGAGAGAGGGATGATGATGAAGAAGATGAACTTGAAGGAGCCCAAGAACCACTAGTGTTTGATGTGCATGATTCAGAGGAAGAGGGCGGAGAAGAGGAAAATGAGTTTCTTTTTGTATGGAGGAAGGGTAGCAGGAGGAGGAAGGCACCCAAGATAAGGGAGGAAGCGAAGAAGTGAGTACAAAAAATTAGACTCCAAGCCTCACGCAGGAGTAGATAAACGAGGCGGTAGAAAAAGAAGTGGAAAAATCATTGAAGCCTTGGTAGAACAAGAGTTGGAGCACAACGCTGAAATAGTTATGAATGAAGATAAAGAAGAAAGTGTGGGAAAAGATCACGGCAAAGCACAAGAGGAGGCCCCAGTTTGATGGTATGTATTCCTAAGGGCACACACACAAGAGGAAGAAGCACATGGAGATCTAGAGACCAAGAATGGACTATATTGATGATCCAAACAACAAGGTTTTGTGCATGCGTTTCCAAAGCACAGTGCCAACAAAGAAACTCTTGGCTATGAAGTCGTTTGATGAGGAAGGTGCATACCCTCAGACAAGGAAAATGATTTCTTGGGAAATTGAGTCCCACATCGATGAGCCAAAATTTGAGGTAAGCCAAGGGGAAATAATGAAGGTGCTTGAGTCAAAAGGAGACAACCCCTTGGTGAGCACTCAGAGCTTTCGGATGAACAAGTCTGTAATGCATTAAACAAGGTCTCGGTTGAACTAGAAGCTAGGTTATTCAGGAGGAATGACAGGGTAAAATTCCTAGAGGCAGAGCTAGAGAAGAGGGAAGAAGAGCTCGAAGAAAGGACCAAGGACTTAAAGTGGGAGGAACTAATCAGCGTACAGCTAAAGTGAACTAAGGGAAGAGAAGGCAAGGGTGCATGAGGTATACAAGAAGGTAGAATCCATCACAGATGCCATTGTTTTGAAGCATCTGGACCTAGCACCACCCATACAAAAGTATGGATCTTCCCTAGAGTTCCTAGAAGACTTAACATGTATCCTCACCATGGAGAGGCAACCATTGGCCTTAGAGTCCGTGGAAGAAGTATATTAGTGCACCTGGAAAGGGAAGACAAATTGAAGGTTGTAGCAATCATTTCCAAGTACAACAAGGTCCTTGCTGATGTAAAAATTGCTACCAAAGCTGTTGAGGCCATGTATGAAAACTGTGTAGATAGGGATAGAGTGGTGAGCATTCTTGTCACCACTCATGAGGTAGAGCTCAAATAATTCCAAGAGAAGAACAAAGGGAATAGAGTGGAGCGGGATAGGATCTTAGCTGAGGTTGAGAAGAAGTCTGAAGCCATTGAAGTCCTACGAGGTTTAGTCAAGAACCAATTTGAAAGGGTTGTACCCACAAATCACAAAGGGGATGGATGCACTTGAGGATGTGGGAAAGAAACTAGAAGGGGTGGTTGAGGCAATGAATACTCAAGGAGACAGGACGAGTTTTGATGAGGTAAGCACCCTAGTTGGTGACCTCTACTAAAGAGCACAAAATGAAGTTGATGCCTGGAATAAGTTGGAGGCTGAATTGAAGAAATATTTTCCTCTCTCGAGTTCAGGTAGTATAACAACACTTCCCCATTCTTTCATCTTTCCCAATTCTTCTTTCCCTTATTCTTTTCCAAATCATTATTTCTTCTAGAATTTGTTGTAATTCTTTATTCTTTGAAGATGTGTTCCCACGGCGGAGAACAAGTGCATAGTGTGGGGTGATGTTGGGACCCTAATTTATTGGCTAAGTACAAGAAGGCGTGGGCACACAAGGCCTTGTTAAAGAAGGGGCATGCAAGGAGAAAGCGTGCATAGGACAAGGTTCTAGGAGGGTTTAATAGAACAAGTAGCGTGCATGCACAAGGAAAAGTAGGATTTTGGGACTTAGCCATATTTGGCATATCAGGTAGGACACGTGAAAAGCATGACCGACTATGCATGCGGAGTGGATAAGGTGTGCCTAGTGACAGGTTGGCCTAGGAAGGAATATGCCCTGCGATGGAAGCTTCTAGAAGACCATCATGGAAGAGTGGAGAGCTCAGGCCTAGAGGAGCATGCTCCCATGGAGGACCACATTTGGACACTTGGCTTGGTGATGGATCTGAAGCCTCAAAAAGGTGGGTTGGTAGTTCAAGAGGCCTATAAATACAAGCACCTGCAGAGGAATTGAGATATAGATCAATAGAGAGTGGAGCTCTGTAGAAATGCTTGTGAGGAACTCTATTGGGTTGGGTAGATGACCTATAGGGGAAGGATGTATCAAGGGGTTTGGGTATGAAATTTTCCTTTCATGTTTAGGAGGACTCTAATCTAGTTATGATGTATGACTTGGTCTGCCATACTATGATATTTGTAATGGATCTAATGCATGTGATGAGGTTGTCGGGTATGATGGAATATAAATATAATAGACTCTGGTTTATACATATATCTACATAGTTCTGTTTCATATGTGTTATATGAATGAATATAAACTCCTATACATTTCTTTTTTCAGTTCAGTTCTATAAATTGTTAAGTATCCTTTTGTCGAAATGACTACATTGATCTAGAAGCCATTTTGAGCTCTATGATGAATGTAAGTCTCATGTCCACTCACTCTTTTAAGTTCCTATCATAGATGATGCTTTCCCACTTAACTCACAACTAATCATCGGGCCCATGGATCAACCATCACCTCCATCTAATCACCAAGTCTCATTCAAGTACAAGTAAGTACATTTGGATCTGCACCTTCCCATATTTATTTAGATTAGTTTCTCCATCTCTGTTTGGGAGTTCTAGTTTCCCTTGCATCCCATTATCTCTCACCCTCCTACCAATCCCTTTACCTAACCACCTATAACCTCCCACCTTTTATACCTACCTCCAAACATATTTGAGTATTCCCAAAGACTGTCATTAACCTCATCATTATCTCTGTGAAATCATAGAGAATCACCAAAACAAAATTTCATCAAGTTTCTATCAGCCCAACCCTACCAATGTCGGTTAACCTCAACCATCATTGGCCTATCCTCAACCAAAGATTGGTCATACCTGCACCGACATCGGTCTCTATGTATAGTAAATATGTCTATAAAACAACCCCATAACATTTACCTAAATAAACTAAATCACCTAAAGCTTGACCCTAACCTGTCCTAACCACCTTATTTACCTGTCTAACTTCTAGATCTGATCATAACCTAGCCTATTAGATTAGATTTGTTTATTTTACTTGAATGAGACACCTAAATCATATCAACTATAATAGGAAATTATTGGTTTACATCATTTCTTGCATTAAGTTGTTTTAAACAAGTGGATTGATAACCATCTAGGAAGTATCACACTTCCGGATCTAGCATATGCTAGGTAGTCCACTGATATATATTGTTTAATATTCCTCTTGTGGTCTTGTTTTTATTTAGGTAGTTCCTCCTAGCAAAAAGGAAGTTCTCGCAATCAACATTGGATTGGGAAATCAGGATGCACACACTCTACCTTCCACCTTCATTCACAGGTATTTCTCCTCACCCTTACCTTATCTGTTTTTCTCTTACATACGCAAACTATTCAACAAAACAATCATATGACCCCAAAGGAGGAACATAAATATCTACTTTAGTGGAAAAATTAGGTAATTCTAGGACTACTCCAAAAGACATTTACTAACAAGTATAGACAACATTATTTCCATAATGTACGGTCAATATTTTTCCATTATTCTAGCTTTTCTTTTTAGTTTTGTAGCTAATTTATTAGAAATAAAGAATTTAGTAGCTCCAGTATCAAAGAGTATAGTAACAAGCACACCAAATAATTTACATGGCACTTCTATGGGCTTAACTTATGTTTCAATGTGTTTAACACTCTTTTGCAGTATGTATCTTATGTTGTTGATTATTGTCATCTTTCTTTAGAGGGCACTGATTTACATAGTGATCCTTACCACAGTTGAAACAGCCCCCTCCAGTCCTCTTTTTGGTTCAAATTTATTTCCATCCCTGAAATTATTGTTGTCCTCCATAGGACTTTTGTCCATTGTTATTGTTCTTTACAAAGTTGTTTCGAACGTTTGCAACAGGTTTATTTGTTGTTTTCTTATTGTTATCAGCTACAAACTTATTTTTAGCACCAAATTTTTTCCATGCCCCCTTTTTGGGTGCAAGAGATGAAGAAGAATTAGGAATTTTCTTACGATTCTCTTCCTTATGGGCAGAAATTGATTTTAATTTTTGTTCCTACCGAATGGCTTTTTCTACAACCCCTTCCATGGTGGTTGGGATGTGAACATCTACTTCACCCCCTATGATAGGGTTCAATCCCATAATAAAATTATGTATCCTAAACTTCTTGTTAGTTTGATACTGAGGCACATACTTAAGAAGTTTAGTAAACCTCTCCTAATACTCTGTTATAGTTAATTTTCCTTGAATTAAATTTTGAAATTCTATCATTTTTAATCATAATAGAGTTGTGGCAGCCAACGTTGCCTAAAGTAACTCTTAAAATGATCCCAAGTGATTCTTGATTCATCAATGTTTAATTCAGCTTTACGGTTGTCCCACAGGAGGATGCCTCATGGGAAAGTGATAAGCTCCCCATACTACTTTTGTTTCCTCTGAGAAGTTCCTTATTGTAAAGTACTTCTCCATTTCATTAAGCCAATTCTCAGCTCCATCCCCCAGTGTAGTGCCATCAAACTTTGGTGGAATTATCCTCTTTATGTCATTTGTGAGTTCAACTGCTAATCTTTCCTTTTTATTTTCAGGTTGATTGGGTACATTTGCATTTACATTCACAACATTATTATTGAGATTTGTAACATTGTTTTTTTTTATTATTGGCAAATAGTTTTTTGAAAGGGACTATACCCTTGAGAACAAAAGAAGGCCTAAGATCTGGAATAAGAGTGAGAAGCAGAGAGAATGGATCAAGATCCGAGTGTTACAATGAAGCTCGAAGTAGCCCAGAAACAACTACTCAAACGAGACAAAACAGCAAAATAACTGCAAAAAAGCAGTAAAGAGACCGCAAAAAAACAACAAAAAAACAAACAGAAGCAGCAGAAGCAACCAAAACTACTTCTTGGTAGATTTGTAACATTGTTATCTGCATTATTATTATTATTATCAATGCCCAAATTTCCAACATTGGCATTTTCCCCTAGGTGGCTGATTTTTATTACTAACATCTTCTTCCTCCTCATCACCCATAACTTGTTGTTCAAGTACAACCAAACGATCTCTTATGTCCAACAGGGCAACAAGAATTTCATCCATTTTTTTGTATTAGATACCTCTCCCCCGGAGGTGGGTTATTTATAGTACCTCCCCTTGTTCTAACCATTTTCTTTTAACAATAAAATTAATTTTTTATCAGATATGGACTCAATAGGTCCAACAGCTACAACATTCAACTCGATACCAAGATGTAACATCCTCATTTTAAGACTTTAGAAACAAGGAAATTTTTTATTACATAATGTTCTCTGTTCTAAATTAATATAATTTAGAACACACATTCCATTTCCAATCCATCTCATAATAGAAAACCATATGCAATTGTAAATGACTCGGTGAGACACCGATCTCTCATTCCATGACTCAGTATTAAACCGATCTCTCATGTTAACTTAATAATGTGTATACTATGTATACTTGGTTTCTTTACCCTTTTAGGGGTACCCAAGTGTTTTGTCTAAGAATCCTATCGAATATAAGTTATCGTTAAGTTATAGACTAGGTGATATAGGACAATGCAACCAATAGCTTGCGATACTTTGGCCAAAGTTTTTAAACATGTTTAACATGTTTACATTCCTAGACGACATACTCGTCGAAAGAAATATGTCCCTCACCACACTTTTTTTGTTATCTAGAATGGTCTTTCCTGACTTCTGTCAATCCATTCGATTCAAGGTTTCATACTAGACAAGGGCAACAACATGCACTAGTGTGGAAGACTACTCGTGGTGACTAAGGATACATAGACATACTCAATCGACTTATGTCAATTGGGTGTGTCTAGTTACCCTAAGTCAACATGAGTTGACCTCAACACTAGATCATGTTTCTATCTCTGTTTAGGGTGGGACCGTGATTTAGTCTTCCACTTATGTCAATTGAGTTAATCGAACTAAGTGGGGTGTTGAGGCATAGCGGAGTTGCATCATAGTATCCTTGTAATGACCCATGTCATTATGAAGGTACTATGTTGTAGTTGTTATGTTCCAACATCCAAATGAGTTTCCTCAACTGGACTAACATACTTAAGATTATAATTTTATTAACCTAATTAATCATTATCTTAAATATTAATGATAAAAATTCTTTAAGAGTCAACTAAACATCATTTAACCTAAAAATGTTACAAGGTGTAAATTACATGAGAGGTAGGTATGAGGATAAAATTTTCTTTCCTAACCATCATGAATACATGTTTATGTTTATCTTAATCTTATCTGTCTATTTCATATGTTGACATGATTGAACTTAATGTTATGAAAGTGTGATCAATAGATCTTTTACTTTAGTTTTGGCTTGTAACAAGCTTATTGAAACTTTACTTTAGACTTCACAATGTTGAAGTCTAAATCCTTTTATTATCCTTTTTAAGCATTCCTATTTCAATTAAAAAATATTCTTAAGGAAAACACAACCAACCATCCTCATAATTTAATCATAACACCTAACAATATCTTAAATAAATCTCTTTGTTAAATTACAAGGAAAATATCCTTTTTCCTTTAACAAGGACTAATGTCCTAATTATGAAAATATATCACATATACTTAAACACTACAAAGAATTCATACTCATTTATATAATTCAATCATATTCCCCTTTTTACTATTTAAGGATCCACTCAAGAGTATCAACTTAGTTGTGCTCTTTCACTTGAAAATAGATCAACTACTAGAGTAGGTCCTTAAACCAAGAAGCTGATATATTATAAGATCTAATAAGTTTCTTAATCCCATATCACTTAAATACCTAATTGCCCCCTTCATGAATGATATTACTTAATAATATATCACAATTTATGCCAATTAAGGTATCACAATAAAGCAATAATCAACAATCATCAAGCCATTCATTTATAAAAAAGGGAGTGATCCACTCACTGAACTTAGGAATATTTCAGGATTACAAAATTTCATTGCATCAATATAAAACTAGTTTTATTACATCTTCTTTTCCCAACAAAAGTACATTTCAAGTAATGTCGCTACATAATCATCATAATAAAGATACAATTTATTTAGTAAAACAAATGTAACTTTCTATACATCTTTCTCCTTTCATATTTTACTGAAATACATCTACAAAATTTTTAGCACGAGTCATTTCATATGAACTGAGCATGATAAGTGCTATAACATAAAAAAAAATGTTCTTTTATCTAACTGTTTTATAAAAGGAACCCTGTTGTTAATGAAACAATTCGAAATCACAAATTGAGATTAACAGAAAAACTTTCCACAATATAACAAATCAAGGAGAGAGAAAGATCATAGAATCAACAAGAAGTAATATTTAAGTAAGAACTAATTAAATCAACATAATTATTTCCATCTTAAACACCAATATGAAATCAATAAAGCATGTTAGTCATCTAAACAAACAAAGATATCAAAGAAGGAAAAAAATTCATATTTCCAATCTTAATCTTATCTTCTTAGTCAAGTTTCCAACTTAAGTTCCTCAACTCAACCTATTTTGTCTTTTCAAGAAGTACAAAGATATACACAACTACCTTTCTATAATAAGTATATTATTTTGTTATTCAAAAGTTAACAACTGAATAAATCAACCAAAATCTAAATTTCATTCCATCAAATAATCTTAACTATCTCAGGCTCAACACAGAGTCTAAGAATTAGATTGATCAAGAATAAGTCCCAACACTAAAGGTGAGAAAGGTTTAATCAATTAGAAACAAGACCAAGTAACTCATGGTTCAAGTTCTCAAAGTCCTACATTCATATCCAAATTCAAACTCAAAAGTAACAGTCATAGCAACACCATGCAGTCCTCAGACATCAACAACTGTATGTTTTATTGCTTTCACAAACCACAAAGAAAAATGAGCTATTGTCTTAAATAACACTCAATTTAAATCAATCCCAATTCAAGGAAAGGGACAAGAGAACTAAAAGTTCAGAACCAGTCCAAAACTATTTCATTCCCAGTCTCATCTTAAAGGTTGAACTCCACTTAATGAAAGGATCATAAGAATGAATGAAACAACTAACTTTAGAACAGCTAAAGACTCCAACCATCCCAAGGAATTTCTTACAAGCGACCCAATAGAGTCACGATCGAGAAAATACTATGATTAACATGAGGTTCCAAGACAGTATAAACTACAACAAGAAAAGAATGTTGATATACACCCACATAGTTCCAAGTTCCACAACTCAAAAATTGGAATTAACCCTTAAGAGAGAATCCATTAGAGGAATATTACTTCCCTCACAGGAAGAAAACATAGTTTACCCAGACCACAACAACACTAAACTCTTTAAAGTTAAAATAAAGCTTAGAATAATCAAACCAAATGTTTCCTCCTTTTGTAGGGTAACCCAAAAAGGGTTTGAGTTCTAAGTAAACTCAGTGACAAAAAGGAAGGAGGGACGAATATCAGTCTCGAGTTCAAAACTAGTCACCAAAATAAATTACAATCATCCAAACAAGAAGGGCAGAGAGAGGCATGCGAACAACCTCTCTCCTACAAAATGCTCATCAACAGTCAACAATATTTGCATGCCTTCCACAAATCAACAATATATATTTAAGGGAACCACAAGAGTAGGTTGGGTTTACAATAAATGATTCAATTGAAAAAGAACATAACCAAAAAAAATTCACAAGAATACCTTCCGTTCATCTTCCATTGAAAAATACTTCCCCTTTGAGACAAGGTTCAACAAAGGGAGAAAATATGATACAATTTCTAGATCAAGGTGAGTATTCATATGCTCCTAACTCGAAATAATGTGATGAGAAATATTCAAGGAATTAAAGTACAAACATGATTTTTTTGTCAACCAATATTATTGAGTTTCTACTATAATAAACAAGAAACCAAACCAACATGAAGAACACAGAGATTATCCTGAAACAAAGGTGTAAATATAAAACTACCGAGAATAAATTCTCCTATACGAGTTAGTCTCAATCAATAATAATAAGGAGAGCACTCTAAGCCAAAATCTAAATATTTCAACAAAATCCAAGCTACTATTTACACATACCCAATACCTAGGCAAGGTATTCATCTAATCGAGATACAAACACAGACTCGCATCAGTGCCAAAGAAGGTTCATATGAAAATAAGTTAACACAATAGTAAATAAATCAACACTACCCAAATTTCATATTCCACACAACAAACGTAAAATCATATTGCATCCAAAATAACCAAATCAAAAATGCCATTATTCTCAAGGAGAAGAAACACAAAAACCGGATAGCGAGAACCAGAGAGTTTCCAAAAAGAGAAGAGTTCTTTTAATGAAGACATTTAAATAAAAGTAGAAGACTTAAAGAGATAGGGCCTATCATGCTTGATAGAGCTCTTGTCTTCTATTCCTTGTTGCAAATATTCAAGCAGAGCCTCGATAGAAATTTTCCACGAAAATGCCAACAACCAACTCTAAAAATTTCTTTTCCTTCTTCTTATAACTTCCTAGCCTTATTTCTGTTACCATCACCACCATGCAAGGAAAAATAAGCATGCACATATTTGAACTAGGGGTTTGAAAATGAAAACCACATGCAGAGCTACAAAGCTCAAAAAAACCAAATGAACAATGAAAAACTGAAAACCATCTTTTCTTCCAACTTCCCCTACTTCCTAGGAATTTTTTCGCAATTGCCAAGATCAATTAATGCAAATAGGAGTGATGATTCCTTCCTTATTTCCCACCTCCACCAACTCATGTTTGGCTATTACTAGTTTAAAATCCCATGCAACTAATACTTTAGCAGAGGTGCCAACTCAGCCTCCACTAACCTTTCATGCACTCACCAAAATTGGTGGCAACAAAGAGTTTAAAGCCCCATTTAATCCTCTTAAATACTTAGAGATTGGTGCCACTGACATCCCTTTATATGTCATCCATGCCATCCCTTTAGGTTAGTCCAAGTCTTAGGTTAGGTTCATAACATTAGATTAGAAACCAACTTAGGTCCTTAGGTTAAATTTTATTAGTTTAGTCTTAGGTTATCCTAGTTACATGTCTTAGGATCCCCTTCCTCTAATAAACAATCCTCATTAATAAAAGAACCTAGTAACTTAGGATAAGCTTACAACTTAGGAACTTAGATTTAATTAGGTTCCCTTAATAATTTTTAAAATTATCACTTCAACATTACCGAATGGAGAACCAATATGACGTTATTGGATTGCTTGCAAAGGGTGCGAGAAGAAAAAGTCACCCGAGATCCCGTGGCAATCCACGTTCAAAAATCTAACATTCTTCCCAGCTTAGTCAAGATGACCTCAATGTCATGAAATTGAAATCATGCCTTGGATCACTGAAATTGATCCAAGGTATAGCTATCTTGCATCAGAGATCATAAAGACTGAAGCACAAGTTCAAGTGCAATAAATACTATGAACAAGTTTAAGCTGAATCAATTTCTTCTATCCACATGCAATGAACATTCAACATAAGAAAGAATGAAATACTTCATTTTAAATTCAGAATAGACATGGAAGAATTGTATCTATTTCCTAGAAGATAACATATTATCTACAACAAACATGATTACTTAGTTCACAAGAGTACATCGTCTTTAAATAAGAATCACATATCAACATTTGAAAATTCGAGTAAAGAAGTCATCATAGATATCAACCATGTTAGAGGCATTACATACCTCCCTCCTAAAAGCATCATCGTCCCGATGATTAACTTAGTCCATATTTTCACCAAAAAAATCATAATTATAGTTCTTTTATCCTCAAGTTCTCAAACAGAAACCATATTTGAGAAATTCAAATTTTCATAATTTATTACAGCATTAATAGTTGTTCCAGTACTAATAAAATATAGTACTTGCCCAAAACTGGTAGAATTAAAGATAGCTTAAAAATAAAGTCTTTAATTTTTCCAAATCATTAGAACTAATTATGTTCAAATAAATGAGGAAAAATAGTTTTCATGTCCTCAAGGTTTTCCCATGTTGCACTTTCTTCATTAAACTAGTCCCATTGAACCTTGCATTGACTAATTTCACGATTTTGCAATTGTACATGGAAAGTTTCCAACACTCTTATGGGTTCAATCACGATTATTCCTGGGTCTTGGACCTGCAAGGAATCTCAATTTAACACATGTGATAGATTTGAAATGTATTTCTTAAGAAAAGAAATATGAAAACATCATGCATTCGTGAAAAAGTGGGAGGTAATGCTAAATGATAAGCTATAGGGTTGATCACTTGAATAATCTCAAAAGGTCCCATAAAACGAGGTGATAGTTTGGTTGCCTTGGAAAAGGTTATAGATCTCTTTTAGGCTTAACACATAAAAAGACCTATTCATCAAGTTCAATTTTCTTATTGATCCTTTTCGGACTCGCATAATTTTTCCGCGTATCTACGGCTTCTTTTAATCGTTCTCGAATCATTTTAACTTCTTGTTCCATTTTAGTAAGGATTTCAGGTCCAATTACCTCTCTATCTTTAATGTTATCCCAACTAACTGGAGTTTTGCATTTCCTTTCGTATAATGCTTGAAAGGTTCCATTTTCAAATAGGCATGATATGTATTATTGTAAGCAAATTCAAATAGAGGAAGGTATTCTTCCCATTTGTACTACTGATCCATGCAGTACATTTGTAACATATCCTCAAAAACATGATTAACTATCTCAATTTGACCATTTGTTTCTGGATGATATGCGAGAACTAAGATACAATTTTTTTCCTAAGGCTACATTTAGCCTTTGCCAAAAACAAGATGTCATTCTAGGGTCCCTATCAGAAATAATCAATTTAGGTACTCCATGTAATATGAAAATTTTATTCAAAAATATTTTCCTCATACCTTTCCTTCTCTATTCTCGGTGCCTTTTCTCCTTATCCTTGTCCTTGTTATCATCCATCGATTGCCCTAATGTTTTCCACTTTATCCATGTTTATATGCTCAACCTTTACAAATACCTTCACCAAAGAATTTCTCACATACTCATCTAACATTACTATGGGCTTGACATTCACATGCCTAACATGGGGTGATTTCTTCATCCTACGCAAAACACATGACTCTTCACACATGTTAAAAACATGCTCGTCCATATGATTGTGCATAAAAAAAATTATTATTTGTGTGTGCATGTGTTTGCCATTTCTGTGTCCATAAGCTCCCACCCATACAAATTGTTAGGCTCCAAAGTACTTTGGAACCACATGTGTATGATTTTTATTTTAACATCCACATACCCAATTGCAAGTGTCTCGTAGTCTTTTTCCTCCTCCAACTTGGTGCGCTTACCTCTTAGAACCCATACGCTCGATTCTAGTAACGGTCCTTCACTTTCTTTTGTAGTATGGGGTGCACTGACGCTCACCCTTTTCTATTTTTATACATGTCTCCTTCAGCTTCTCTTCATCCTTCTTCATTTCTTCTCCCTGAGGCTTCTCTGTGTTCTTAAGTTGTGTTGGAGTACTTGGCACACTTTCCCCATATTCTTCCTCTGTAAGTTTTCACCCATTTGTGATTAATTGATTAAATTGATTAATTCATACACATAGAACCTTTGGATTAATTAAATTAATCCTTTGTACCCCATTATACCCCTTTAGCTAAATTAATTATCATGTATTAATTAAATGATTAATTAATTAAGTGTGTGTGCACATCTAGTCAACTGCCACTTGGTCAACATCCACTTGGACTCCACTTAGACTCCAGATCCTCATCTAGTTAACTACACTTCTAGAATCCTAGAAAGGTGGGGGGAATTGAATTGCATGTATAACCACCTTCCCGGATGCAACTTTTACAATTAATTCATTTATTCCCCTAAATGCCCAGCACTATTGTAACTTCCTCAATGTTATTTTTAGCATGTGCATTCAACTGTGTGTAACTAATTTCCAACTACTTCTACCTCTATAAATTGTAGGCTTACTCTCTTACAAATCCTCTTGAATTTAAGTACAATCACTCTGCTAAATTTCCAAGCCAAAGTATATCTGTGTTTGTAGCATTTGCACTCACATTTGAAGAACATTCAAGAGCACCCACATCCATTTGCAAGGTTCCACAGATGAAGTCTCCTAACCTTTACTGAGGTTTACCTTTGAAGGATTATAGAGAGGTTTGCATTATTTTGTTTATCTTCCATTCTCATGTGATTTTCATTGTTTACATTTTGGCATGCCCAGTGGGACTCACACCCCATTTTTCTTTCATTTTTGGTTTCATTTCTTATTCTTGTGTTTTATTTGTTTCACAATAAACTTCTTGTTTGTGTGTAACTTTCACAGTGAATTGGGAAGTTACCATTGCTTTTAGGTGTTTTGTATTTGTAGGAGTTTTGTTTAAAAAATTTACATTTTTTTTTTCTTTTTTTTTGATTTTTACTAGTTTGCAAGTTTTTTTTGTCACACACAAATTAGCTTTACATTTTCGTGGTGGTAGTTTTTTTCATTCGTGCACTATTAAAAATCTTGTAAAAAAAAAAATATTTTCTTTTTCCATTTAAAATTATATTTTTTTTTAAACATAAAAAAATCAAAAAAAACTTTCTAAAAAAAAAAAAAAAAAAATGAAAAAAACAATTGGTTAGCTTTTATTCATACAAAGTTAGATTTTGTTAAAAAAATGAAGTTAAAAAATACAATAATTAAATCCTAAACCTAGACCCCCCCTACCCCCTCACCCCTCTCCTCCCCCGGCTCCCTCACCCTCATCCTAATCCTCCCTATCCCCTCCCTACCCTACCCCCCGTCCTAACCCTCGCCACCCTCTCCCCTACCTAACTCCTCTCTCCCTCCCACCCACTCACCCGTCTCCCTGATCCCATCCATCCATCAAGCTCCTAACCCCCACCCACCCCCTTCACCCCAACAATCTCCTCCCCCCTCGGTGAGCAACTCACCACCTCCCTCGCTGCTCCTACCGAGTCCCCTCCCATGCACTCACCTCTCTCACTCTTTCTCTACAACCCCTGACCCCTTCCCCGGTGGCTTTCTCCGCACCATCTCCCAATCTACCCCACCCTATAGATCCATTGTTTCCCTGCATCCCCTCCACCTCCCATCACCCCACCAGCATCCTAGCTACTCGACACCACGAACCCCCTCTCTAGTAACTTAGTATACACAGGTACATACATCTTTAAACAAACTTAGAGTACATTAGGTTTTTAGGTTTAGTTTTTTTTATTTTTTATTTTTTAAGTTTAGGTTTTATTTATTCATTTTTTATTTTGTTTAAACACAGGTTTTTTTTTTTATTAATTTACTTTAAATTTTTTTTTTTTTTTATTTTTTTTAAGCTTTTTTTTTCAAAATTTTTTTTAATTAAGATTTTTTTTTAATTTTTTTTAGACTATTTTATAATTTCATTTTTTCAATTTCATTTTTTTACTTAATTAACTTAGGCCTTTTCACTAAAATAAAGACCTTTTATTTTTTTTTTTTTTTTTCATCAATTTTCAAACTTTCTTATAGACTAATTGTGAAACTTGTTTTTGAAGGGTTATTAGACTTTTTTTTCAATTTATGTTTTTCCAAATTTTTGTCATTTTAGTTCACTTTTTCACATTTAATCATTTTTACATGTTAACTCATGTTTTATGGTTGCTTTTGTTAACATTTATTATCATTTTTTTTTTTTGTGAGACTAATCACGAAACAATCATGTGTATGCTCTTCCCTCGTGCTTTTTAAGTGATCTTGGGAATCATAAATGTGGTTGTTTTTTTTTTTTTTTGGGGAATTAACGTTTCACTTAATCAAAGCCAACCCACATGTATGCTCTTTCCTTGCTTTTTAAGCGATCTTGGAAATCAGAAACGTGGGTTCACTTACATTTTTTTTTGTTTTATTTTTACCTCCTTCCAGAAAACTTTCTAATCTTTTCTTGTAGGACCCACTCTCAAAAAGGTGGATAAAACACTCAAAAACTACTAATTGTAGGTTTCAAATGGTGTATAACCAAACCACATTAAGATCACAAGATAAAAAATACACCACATTCAAAACATGTATTTACAAGTTCGGTTAAGAGCTACGGCTCAACCTGCTTAACTAGAACATAACCCCCTTGGCATAAGCCTTAAGCTACAACAAAGGGGGTGGTTCTAGGAACCCCAAAGTAGTCCACACCTTGAGGGAACTGGTGGATGAAATGGGAACCTTTTTATCCTACTTGACTAGTAAAGCCTTGTGAGTTAGAGTCATGGATATCCTTAGTGGCGACCCCAGTGCGATTCATTTTGAAAGATCTTTGCTTAGGGTTTCAAAGGGGTAAAGTAAATTCATTAGCTAGTAATAACGTTGCACTCACTGGATATACTGATGACACCTAGTTGAGAGAGCCACCTAGGAAGCCAAACATTGTCCAAGCCAATTTAAGGTAGAGGCCACAAAAAAATAGTTAAACAAAAACCTTTTTTCTATTTTCTTCTTTTGTTTTCTTTCTTTTTGTAGTAGTGTTCCACACTCACTTTTCCCAAACACTCCTTGTTTGGGATCCATCTTTCACTTTTCATATCTTTTCATTATTTTCCAAACACTCCTTGTTTGGATCTCTTTCATTCTCATTTCATCTCTTTTCATCATCTTTCCTCTTCATCATCATTCATTCACTAACTTTCATTTTACTCTTGATTTTTCCCCTTTTTGGAAACTTTCATCTCTTTTTCATTATTTCAATTTTTTCATCCTCATTGCATTCTCCATTTGATCTTCTTTCATTCATTTGGAGTTCTCATTCACTTATTTGAGTCTTCCTCTTTTGTGGTCATCAAATTCTTCTATCTTTCATACTCACCTCATTTTGAGTTTATCTCCCATTTCATTTGACACTTAAACATTTGGATTACATTCCCAAAGTTTAAGTTTCCATCTTCTTTTCGACATCAAGTCTTGAGTTGTGGATATCCACGTCCTTGCTCAAGCACTTTCATCTTACGACTCACATCTTAACAGTGTTGTGTTCCACTTTGTCACAACTCAATTTCATCACATCTTATCTTCATTCTCTTCTTGCATCCTTTAGTTTGACATCATCATCATTAAACTATATATTTTTCTTTCTTCACATCTCTAACTTGACAAAAAATATTTGTTGTGTTTTAGACACTTCATCATATCTTCTTTTCCCAACATGTTTACGTTATCAATATTTGAGTCTTATCCTTTCATTAGCCTCTTCCTTCTTAACTAATTCTTGTTAAGGGTTGAGCACATCACATATGATTTGACTCCTTTTTCATACCCTCTTCCCATCTAGCATTCATTTTTCTAAGTGGTAGAGTGCATTTGCAATCAATCTATCCTCTCCTCCACTCTAGCATTCACATTGTTAGAGGTTGAGCACATTTGGAATTTTGTCACTATAACTCTCCTCCATTCTAGCATTCACTTTGTTAGAGGATGAGAACCTTCACCACATTGAACCACTCTTCCATCTTGGCATTCACTTTGTCAAGGGTGAGTTTATCAAACACTTTCACATGCTTCCATCTTGACATTCACTTTGTTAAGGGTTGCATCATTCATATCTTCCAAAATTCTTTCCCATCTTAGCATTCACTTTGTTAAGGGACAAGTTATTACCAAACTTAATCACACACCTCTCTTCCATCGTCACATTCACTTTTTATGGGTTGAGTTATCTTTCGCATCTCTCTTTTCTCCCCTCTTTTAAAAATGGTGGGAACATGACACAAAGATTATAGTCCTTTTGGAAGGAATGAATGACATCAAAATCCTTTTGGAAATTTTGATAGTGATAATGACCAAAACTCGAGGATGATCAGAATGACATCTCACTCGAAGAACAATCCCGTGTGAAAATATCTTACGTATGAATAAAGACCAATTTTTCTTTGTCTCCTTGAGATGGGAGAAAAATTACCCTCTGATTTTGATGAGGATAGTCTACAAACATTACTTGGAAAACCACCACCTAACAAGGGTGAACCTTTCATTTCGACAAACAATGATGATGAGGCAGGCCTAGTCACATGAACAATGATGATCGAAACAAGTCCACCTCAAACAACACCAAAGGTGATGAATCAAACAAAGACAAATATGATGAAGGAACAAAGGAAAATCAACTGATTGCCACCGATCCCACTCAATCCCTCATGAATCAAATTAATGACATGGCTAAGAAACTTTCTATCTTAAATTCCAAAGTCACCAATGAATCCCATAGCAATGAGGCACCAAAGAAAACTAGTGATGCTTCATTTAAAATTCATACTACACACACCAAAGATAACAACAACTCTATGAGTGATGGTTCCTTATCTTTCTTGTAGAACAACTCACCATTTTCCCAAGAATGGAAAATGATGAAGGACACCATCTCAGGTATGCAACATCAATGCAAACAATTCAACTTTGAAGAATTGTGTCCTTACCCCTTTGATAAGGACATTTTTGCATGTCCCCTTTCCCAAATATTTTGAGATGCCCAAATTTGACAAATACAAGGGAAAGAATGATCCTAGAGAGCATATCAAGGAGTTTTATATGGCTTTCAAGAGGTGGCCTATAGTGATGTCTTCTTAATGTGTCTCTTTCCATGAAGTCTAGGTGGACAAGCCTTGGACTGGTTTCTACACCTCCCAAGGGCTCTATACAAAATTTTGTGGACCTCTCAGAGAAGTTTGTTAAACATTTCTCATTCAACCTAGACTCTGAAATTACAATGATGGATTTGTGTAATGCCAAACAATGAACAAATGAAACCTTTACACAATTCCTACAAAGATGGCATGGGATTGCTAGTTGTTTCCCATGCTCCATGCCCTGAGAAACAACTTGTGAGCATATTTGTACCTAACCTCAATAGTGAGCTATCCTTTCACATGTAAATGCATTGCCTTAATACTTTTGAAGAAGTTATTGAGAAAGGATCGCAGATTGAAAAATCCCTTGTCATAAAAGGTTTGATTAAACCTCATTCAAAAGATAATGGGAAACATAGTAACCATCCTAATAGCTCTCACCAAGACAAATCTAAACATGTTAACATAATCATAATATGGTCAATGATGGTGTTATAGAAAACCACAATGTCCACAATGTCAAAACACTCAGACTAGACCAAACAAAGGTAAACAACCTCTTGTTGTTTCTAGCAAAGAGGTTTCCTCCTCTCTTGATTCTAAGTGACGTCGTTTCACTCCTTTGGGAGAACCTCTATCAAGTGTCCTCCAAAAACTCATTAATGCAAACATGGTTACCTATCCCATCACTAGACCTTGGGTTGAGGGAGAACCCAAACCTACTTGGTATAAAGTTGATACTTATTGTGATTTTCATCGCATTGATGGTCACCCAACTGATCGATGCTTTCACTTATGTCACTTTGTCCAAGACCTCATTGATAGTGGAGATATCATTGTTGAAGAACCATCACCAAATAAAACACCCAACAAAAATCTCAAGGTGTTCTCAAACCCATTTCCCAAACATGGTGGTGAAAATAAAAATGTTGACAAAGGTTCTCTCGCCAATAACATTGATTTTAGTTCAATTATCTCATTTATTGAGGAAGTACCATCTATAATGGTGACCATTAAATTCAAACCTTGAGTAATGTTGTGACCACATGCCAAAGGAAGATATGGGTTCCCATGGAAAACCAACCTTCTACGTCTTCTACAGAACCTCAAACGTCCAAACCAACAACTCCTTTGAATCAAAAGTCAAACTCTAATGCCAAATCTCCCACTCCAGGTCAGTATGACTTCATCAAACAATTAACAACCATGCCAGCACATATCTCTCTAATGGAACTATTAAAAGAGTCACCTAGCTTTTAGGATATTCTCACTCGTGCTCTAAATGAATCATGTGTTCCTCATACTCTCAATGTTCAATAGTTTTAGGCTATGATCACAAACCTTATGCCTGAAACTCTATCCTATCTTTTGGCCCTCAAGATATGTTGAACCCAAATCTGATTAACAATAACTCCTTGTACATGAAGCCTACATTATAGACCATAAGGTCAAGAGAGTTTTCTTATCAAAAATGGAGTGGCTCTTAACATTTCTCTATAAAAATGCTTTGTTTCCTTGGTCATACAATAGATGACTTAGATGCTAATATCATTACCATTCATGGTTATGATAATATTGAGCGCCAGTCTTGTGGTACCATCACTCTTCCCATACAAGTAGGCTGTAACTCCTCAACATTGTATGTCATGTAGTTGACATAGAAATGTCATATAACCTTCTTTTAGGTAGACCTTGGATACATGTGATGCACACAATACCTTCCACCTTCCATCAATGCATAAAGTTTCCACATAATGGTAGAGAGTTCACCTTGTGTGGTGATATTGACCCCTTTGAATACTATAAGTTTTTTTGAAAAAAGGTACAAAAAAAAATTATTGTCCATCTGCTGATAATAACAATTGGATCTAGTGCAACTCTATTGTTACCAATTGTATTGACCCTGACATAATATTGCACCCTCATGCTTGTGTCTTCTTTGAAGAATCTACATCTAAAGTGTCACTTGAGGATATTCCTCACCTCTATGCCTTCTTTTGAAGCATCTACATCTAAGGTGTCACCTGAAGTTACATTCTCCCATAAAGGCTTAGGTGAGTACACACTCAAAAATGCATTTCTTGTTGGAAAACTCCCATTATCACCTCATATATATGGGCATCCTAACACTCCTCATCTACGAGAACCTCTAGCTTACTATCTGGAAACACTCTTTGGAGATGATATGGATATCTAGAAGATGAACATATTCCAATCTTTGATGACTCTTGGCTATACTGAAGACAAGGATGTAGAATGCTATGAATCCATTGATTACACCAAGGGCCATAGAATGATGAAAAACATGAACTGGAAAGGAAGAGGCCTTGGCCCACAAAGGACATGGTGTTCTTGAACCTATGAATATCAAGTCTAATCTTTACACATATGGTCTAGGATATGAGACATATGAGAAGAGGCCTATAGTCTTTGATGTATTACCTAGTGATGAGGACTCGGATTTTGAAGTTGAGACCGGTTCCACACATAGCCTCTTTGAAGACCTAGTTGAAACTACACTTTTCCTCGAATACTTATCCATTGAACCCTTGATGTTGTTTATCCTTCCCTCATTGATCAGGACCAATAGTGTCATATTTCCATGGACCTCTTTCAAAATGATGAGGCCATCAGGAGTTCCTCGGGGCTGAGACCCTTTTCCCTTGTCGGACCACAAGAAGGGTTTTGATATAAACCTTGATGCTACACCTACTTTGGTGAAGAACTTACAATCTCAGTCCTAAAGAAAAATAAATTAAACAAAAAAAAGAAAAATTATATCTCACATAGTGAAAACCTTTCTGAGGCGTTATACGAGAAAAAAAAAATGAAAAAGAAAAAGAAAGAAAAGGATGCATCTCCTAGTGAAAACCTTTTAGAGGCACTAGAGAGAGGAGATTCGGATCTAGAAATATAGACAATCTACACAAGCCTACAACATCATTTCAAGATAATGACACTTCTAAGTTGTTGGTAGAAAGAGATGACAACCATTAACATTGGAACTGAAGACCAACCAAAATTATTTACAACTAGGTGCCAGTTTATCAGAAACTAAAATCAAAGCCTTCACAACACTTCTAATTGAGTTTTAGGATGTATTTTCTTGGTCTTACAAAGATATGTCAGGCCTTGATCCTTCTCTTGTGGTTCATCACCTTGTGGTGCACCCAGATGTTAAACTATGTAAAGAAAAAACTACGTAAAATGCATCCCAAGGTCGCATTGCTTGTTAAGGCTGAACTACAAAAATTATTGGATGTAGGCTTCATACGGTGCATTGACTACTCAAAGTGGATATCTAATATGGTACCAGTTGTGAAGAAGACCCCCAGAATCCATATTTGTATAGATTTTGTGACATTAACAAGGCATGTCCCAAGGATGACTTCCCTTTGCCTAATATTGACATGATTGTTGATTCTACTACGGGCCATGAGATGTTATCCCTTATGGATGGATTTTTTTAGGTATAACCAAATTCAAATTTTGAAGAAGACCAACATAAAACAAATTTTACAACCCCATGGGGGACATTTTATTACAAGGTCATGCCTTTTGGCCTTAAAAATGTTGGTGCAACTTATCAATGTGTCATGATTGTTATTTTCCATGACCTTCTTCATGACATAATGGAGGATTATGTCGATGATATTCTTGCTAAATCAAAGACTAGAGTGGATCATCCAATATTCTTAGGTGTATATTTGAGTGGTTAAGGGAATACAAGGTTCACCTTAATCAAAAAAATGTGTCTTTGGTGTCACTTCAGGAAAACTTTTGGGATTCATTGTCTCACGAAGAGGAATTGAAGTGGACCCTACCAAGGTCAAAGCTATAATAGATATGCCACCTCCTCAGAACCTTTGACAACTAAGGGGCCTACAAGGAAAAATATAGTCTATTTGTCACTTCATCTCTCAATTGGAAGATAAGTGCCATCACTTCAACCAATTTCTTAAGAAGGATGTCAATTCAAATGGACACAAGACTATCAAGACACCTTTGCAAAATTGAAAGAAATACCTGGCATCTCATCGGTACTCATGCCACCTATATAGGATAAACCTATGTTGTTATATACATCTGTAATAGAACATGCCATTGGGGCATTATTGGTGCAACACAATGATAAGGGTTAGGAACAAGTTGTGTATTACTTGAGAAGAACTCTTCTTGAACATGAGACCAAGTATTCATAGGTTGAAAAGGCTTGTTTAGTGGTTGCTTATACTTTTGGAAAGTTGTGACACTATCTCCTAAATCATACCACCAAGATAATTTCAAGGGTTGATCCTCTTAAGTACCTACTTTTGAGACCAGTCATAATAGGATGAATGTCTAGTTGGATTGCACTACTCAGTGAATTTGACATTGAAATTGTCAATCAAAAAGCTATCAAAGGTCAAAGCACTGTAGAGATCAACTAGCCATAACACCACTTCTACCAGGTTCACAACCATTAAATTTTGAATTTCTAGATGAAGACCTTTTGTACATAGAAGCAACACCCTTATGGATGTTATTCTTTGATGGATCTTGCAACATCCATGGTTCTGGAGTAGGAATCATCTTGCGTACACCAGATGGAGACCTCATACCTAAATCTTATTGTATCATCTTCCCTTGCACAAATAACATAGTAGAGTATGAAGCATTGATAATAGTAGGCTTAGGGTTTTTATCTCATGGTGCCTACAAGAATTGATAGTTCTTGGTGATTCTCTTCTCATCATTAATCAAGTTAATGGAGAGTATCAAGTAAAAGATGAAAATATCTTACCCTATAAAAGAATGGTTGATAGCCTTAGAGGGTATTTCTAGATTATCAATTTTGAACAAGTTCCTCGTATACAAAACAAAAGTAGTGGATGCCATGGAAACTATCACCTCCCTTCTTTCATTTGACACTAATCAAACTCACAATGAGTTCCTCGTTGAACATATTTTGGTGCCTGCATATGAATTTTGGAGTCCACCATGGTTTGTGAGATTGTTGGTCCTGATCATCCTGGTACCATGATATATATACCTTCATTCAAACCAAATCCTACCCTCCTAATTTTAATTCAGCTAATAAAAGAGCCTTAGCACAATGTGCTTTGCTACACCCTTCTTGTTGACACCTTGTATCGAAGAGGCTATGATGGGACTCTCTTAAGATGTCTCAATTAGGATGAAGCTAATCAGATGCTAGCTGAAGTACATTCGGGTATTTTTGGTGCCCATACAGTGGAATGGTCCTTATGAAGAAGATCTTGTGCATTGGATACTATTGGCCCATAATGGAGGAAGATGCATGCAACTTTGTGAAGAAATTTAGGCTTTCCAAAAACACGGTAATCTCATTCATGCACCATCCCAAGCCTTGCAGCCCATTACTTCACCTTGGCCTTTTTCAAAATGGGGACTGATTTAATTGGAAAAATAAAGCCCACATCTTTTGATGGCCACACATTTATTATAACTGCCATTGAGTATTTCACCAAGTGGGTTGAGGCTATGCCTCTTACCAATGTTATTGGGTGTAATATTTCTAAATTCATTTTCAACCATATTATTTGTCATTTTGGCATCCCCCATTGTTATTGTCACTGATAATGGTGGTTCTTTCAAAAATAAGGATCTCAAGGCCCTAGCTAAAAATATAATATCCACCTAAAATGGGCTACACCCTACTATCCACAATGTAATGGCCAATCAAAGCATCAAACAAGACTATCAAATCCATTCTAGAAAAAAATAGTCAATAAACATGGATGTAATTGGCATACGTAGTTGTATCCCGCCCTCTGGGCCTACCACGCACTTCCTTTGTACTCCTACAAGAGCTACTCCATTTTCCCTAGTATATGGCTCTGAAGCCATATTACCTATCAAAGTTGAACTGCCTTCACTTTGTGTCTCCCTCAACACCTCATTCATGAAGAGGATTACATGTGTTGCATGCCTTGCAGAGCTGGAATTACTGGATGATGAGAGATGGCTTCACCTTAGACCATATGCAGGTATATCAGAATATACTATGCACGCCATAATTATAATCACAAGATCAAACCTTGATAGTTTGAAATGGTGATTTGGTCCTAAAGGAAAATTAGAAGAACACAACTAAACCATGAAAAATAGGGCAAATTTGAGCCTAATTGGTTGGGTCCTTATGTTATAACTGCTAAATTTGGATCGTGCATACAAACTATCTACGAGGATGGAAAAGAGTTGAAGGAGCCTATGAATGCCATTCATATGAAGAATTTCTACTCCTAAGTCTCTAAAGAGTAACCCCTTGTTGGGGGCATATCAGTGCATCCACTTGTTTCATCATTTCACTTTGTTTCCCACTTGTAACTTTTCACCTCATGTGTGTGTCACATGTTCTCCTTGTTAGGTTGTCATGCCCATTGTCTACCACTTTATTTTTTCCTTCCATTATGCTTTTTCACTTCACTTCCTTCATATGTAGCATGTTGGTTTTGACTTGGGAATTTCCTTTTCCCTCTTCTTTGGTGTGTGGTTCAAAATTCCAAAAAGACCAAAAACATTCAAAAAAATGTTTCACAAAACTTCAAAAACAATATAAAATTGTTCAAAATCCCAAAAAAAATATAAAATTGTTCAAAAAATACAAAAAAAAAAATACAAAATGTTTTGAAAATGCTTTCAAAAAAAAAAAAAACACTTGTGACTATGTAATTTGTTCACCATTTTCTTCATCTGATTGTTCCCAATCATCTTTTCCAATCAATCAAGCCACTCTTTGCAATGTAACTTTTCTTAGGGACATCACTTGGCTTTGGCTTTCTCTTGGGGGAAACTTGACATCTATTCATTTCTTCATTGTATAAAACACTAGGAAAGTCTTTGGACATTATTGTTGTGAGTTGTGTTATATTATAGATTGCTTGTTAGTATTTAACATTGGTGTGTTTTGTTCACTAGCTTGTTTTTTGTATTTTCTTGTTTAAAGTTTGTACATATGGAATGTTGTCTTGTATATTCTTAGCTTAGTCTCTTATGTTTGTTAGTTAGAATAACTAGTACTCTGTGTATCTGGAATGCGCTTATGGACCAATTGCAGGAAATTTATTTACATCTTAGTTCACATATAACTTTGGTGTGGATCCTTCTTGTTCATATTGGGTTTTTTTATTGCTTTTTTTGTATCTTTTTGTCATTTGCATGTGTTGTGTTTTTCTCTAGTTTATTTAAGCCATGGAGCATTTTCCTTTTTTTTGTGTATTCATGTTTTTTCTTTGCATTTTTTTGCATTTGTCTTTTCAATTCCTTCCAAAATTCAAAATAAAAAAAAATCAAATATTTCAAAATCAAAAAAAATCAGATATTTCAAAAAAAAAAAAAAAAAAAAAAAAAAATTTTGAACAAACATTCACTTATCATAGAAATCCTACAATTGGAAAACCCTTAAAGTGAATCATTCAACATCTCAATACAATCTTGATAAATGTCATACTTTTATCTATTACCCTAGTGATCATGCCAATCTTACAACTATCACTTTCTTCCCTTTGCATGATATGTTAACTCTGCTTGGGAAAGTCACAAAATTTTTTTCCTTTGTGATATAACTTCACCTGGGAAATTTCAACTTTGATCATTTACACAATGGATTCAACAAGAGTGTCATAAGGATTCACTTTAACTCCGCTCTTCCATTTGATCCTATTCCCACTTGGGAGCATTTGTATCTACTTAATCATCATTGTGGCACATGCATTAGGGGCATAATTGATTGTCTTCTTTTTTGACTTTGTGTTGCATTGTTGATGTTTACTTTTTGGACCACTTACAAGTAGTGTGATTACATCTTGGTTCCTTTATAACCCTGATGTCTTTGGCACCTACTTTGTATATTGGGTTTGTTTTTTTTTTATCTTTTCTTTGTGTGTGTGTTTTGTTTCATGCATTTGGGTTAACCATCTTGATTCTTTTATAATCATGGTGAAAACTCTATTGTGCAATACAAAAATAAGGTTGTTCTAAAATTATTCTCCAAATGAATGCTCATGCTACAAGCACAGTCCTTTTCCCATCCTTGTTCCAATCCCTTGTTTTTCTTCCTATCAAGTGGTTATCCATTGCCTTGCTGCATCATCCACCCGCTTGAGGGGCATTTCTCTACCATTAAATTCATTGGGGCATCCTAATGCTTCTTGTTGGGGCATCCAAATGCTTCACTTCTTTCTACTTGTTGGGGCATCCAATGCTTCACAATTTTCACTCACTCATTGATCTGCATGTGTCTACTATCTTTAAAAGCACTATTACTTTGCAATAGCACTTTAAAGAGGGGAAAATGTAGACACCCCAAAATTACACACATGTTTCCACTTGTTCCCAGTGTTATCCTAATACACCATGTTATTCACCCATTTGTGATTAATTGATTAAATTGATTAATTCATACACATTGTACCCTTTGGATTAATTAAATTAATCCCTATGTACCCTTTAGTACCCCTTTAGCTAAGTTAATTATCATTTATTAATTAAATGATTAATTAATTAAGTGTGTGCACATCCTAGTCAACTGCCACTTGGTCAACATCCACTTGGACTCCACTTGGACTCCATATCCTCATCCTAGTTAACTACACTTCTAGAATCCTAGAAAGGTGGGGGCAATTGAATTGCATGTACAACCACCTTCCGGATGCAACTTCTATAATTAATTCATTTATTGCCCCTAAATTCCCTGAAACTATTGTAACTTCCTCAATGTTATTTTTGTTCCCATGCCGTGAGCCCTTAGGTTTTTCTTATCACACTTTTGAAACCGAGGCTCCTAAGAGTGGTATGATCGTGAGCCCTTATTTTTCTTATTTCCAGGCTCCTCGGTGGTATGCTCCCATCTCTCTCCCAACACTTCATCCTCTTGTTTCTGCAATGGAGGGGTCACCTTGCGCTCTCTCTTCTCTCCAACCATAGGCTATATCTTCATGAATTTCTTCTTCTTCTCCTTCTTCCTCTTCAATGGAAAAACATCTTCTTCCTCTAAGGTGCCCACAATATGTTTTCCCTTAGGCGAGTCAGGAGCTTGAATTCATTCTCCAAATACTTCCTATTTTGCAATTTAGGCTTCAAGTATATATATACCAGAGCTACACCCAAATTTCCAATGGCCAAACTCATAACCTTCATGTTAATATCATCTGAAATCAACCTTTCAATATAAGCAGTCTTACTTGGATAAACGTAAGACTTCCTCAGTGTGTGGTAGTCGTAATCTACCTTGTCAGCATTGAACAATAACTGGCATGTGTTTGAGAATCTATGTATAAATTCTTTAAAATAGTGCACAATAAAGGCATATGACAACTTAAACCAAAGGGCCCCATTTTCCATCCTTCATTCGAAATCACCCAATACAGAAGTGTTGATACATTATAAACTATACTTGTTTATCTAATACCGAAGGTAACTCCTTGGGTGTTGTCCATTCTTCTTCAAATGTAGTGCGCAAGAGCTTGTACCACATTTCTTCCCTTTACTTGAAGGTTCCACTCATTGATCCATCATAAGTATAATTGGAAAATCTTTCTGCCAAGGAATTCTTCTCTTCAGAAACTACCACATATTATCTTTTGGCCCATTGGGCACTCCAATTTCAACAAAGACTAATGATAGAAGTATAGTGCCAAAGCTGATTTTCTCACCTTCATGTGCTTCCTCAATAATTATCTCAGCAATGAAATTTGATAAGTTATATACAACACCTTCTGTCATCTTCTTCGCAACATGGAGCCAAGCCTTATTTACCTGAGACCAACGCTCTTGATTGTTTATCTTTGTCAGGAGATGGGCTATTTCTTGAATAACTGGATACTTCTACAATTTAGGGATGTCCATCCCATGCCCTCCTTTAGTGTATCCAAGTGCTTTCTTTGTCTTTTCTATGGCCTCCTTGTCAGTGAGGTTGCTATTCAGCTCAATACTTGTACTCCTTAGCCATGTCAAAATTCCAATCAAAGGCATGGTGATCCTCATTCGGTGCCCAAAAATAGAAGAAGTCCTCATGGAATCTTCTCATGAGCCACTGGTATAAATTTTCAGGTTTTCCAAAATAAGGGAGCTCATACAACTATAAAACTCCTACCTTGGTCAATAACTTTTCACTGCATTTCGTAGACCACCATGTCATCCATTGTTCTCTTTGAAGTCTTCACCACAAGAAATTTCTCCAATTCCTCCTTGGTATCCTTATTTTTGTGGTTGTAATCACTAACCTTACAACGGCGAATGTGTGAATCCCAATCATGGCCCATGAAAACACCTTTTGGGTATTGCATTTTAGAAAATATACTCTTGGGAGCATCTTTGACTTCAATCTCAACTTCCTTTTTCTTCCTTCCCCTTGTACCAGCTCCAAGTGCTCTTTTTGGTGCCATAGTTACCTCAAAGGCATGATCTTTTACCTATTAGAGCTCTACAACTCAATTCCGTGTGCCCTAGCTTGAAACCAAACCCTAATTGTTAATCTTCTTCCCCACATGCCTCTTCTTCACTCAAATTTTTTTCCAAATGGAGCACAAGATTACCCCGTGCATATATATGACAAATACAATTGGTTCGTATCTTTCACACTTCATGACTCATTCACTAGCTTGCTCACCTTCACTCACTCAAAATATCTTGTATGCAAAGGTAAAAATGACTTCACATCATGTCCTTATATAGATTTTCAAAAATTTATTGCATTTATTGCTCTCCACCTACCACCATCCCCAACATTAATTCATCATTTTGGCAACTTTTCTTCATTTCTCATTTCCATGCCACAATTATAACCTTCTAGTGCGCCTTCTAATTTTTGGCCATAGACCTCCTTCCATGTGCCCACATATGCTAAAGTACTTTTCCAATATGCATTCTTCTAAGTAGTTTCCACTGCTACATCCTACCTCATGTTACATTGTGCATCCATCCATAAGTGGTCTTCAATCATGAGCAATCTTTTTCTATCTACACCTTTCCTTAAAGCACCCACAAAAATTTTCTTTATGCATACCCATCTTTAGTTAATATTCAAACTTGAAAATGAACCATGTATATAAAGCACCCCACATTAAAGGTATGTGAGGTACTCTACACATGAAAACACTTAGACAATAATCAATATCTCGGCACACAAGCACACTTATTACACAAAACACTGAAATAAATTGACAAAACATAACAACGATGAAAGGAAACATATAAAGGAAATGCATTAAGGAAATCTAATCTAAGTGGATATAATTCCTTATTACAAACACCAAGAATACTTATTTATAGTAGGGCTTTACTATACTCGTTGAAGCAACTAGAAAACGTGTCTCATCCAAGTGCCTCTAATTGGAAAGCACTGAATCAAGTATATAAGTTATAACATACGGTCCCAACCAATGCACCTTAAGCTTGTTAGGGTGGCACAAAAACTTTGAATCATACAGAAGTACCATTTTCCCAATCTCAAGCTTCTTATCCTTGATGTGCCTATCATGCCATACCTTCTACTTGGATTTTTCTTACTTCTGACTCTATCGTGCTATGGCATGCCTCTCATCCAGCTACATGAGTTTGTCAATATGTTCTTCAAGTTATTTCTCATCAGCTAAACCTCTTGTGTGTGCAATGTGAAAAGAAGGTAACATGAATTCCATGGGTATAATTTCCTCTATGCCAAACACCAACTGAAAGGGTGTTGCTTTATTCAACCTCTTGTAGGTTGTCATGTACACCCAAAGTACAACAAATAATTTATCATCCCAATCTCTCCTTCCAACATCACAAATTTTTTTCAAGGTATGGATCAATATCTTGTTGAAGGCCTCAGCTAGTTCCATTTACCTAAGGATGATAGGGTGTTTTTCTATGGTGTGCAACCATAAATTCATCCAATAATATCCGATAGTCTCATTAAGGAAATGAGTACCCCTATCACTTGTTAAACTTAATGGACATCCATACCTGCTAATAATATTTTCCCATAGAAACCTTGTTGTTATAGCTTTTGTGCAATCCTTTGTAGGTGCCATTTTTGCCCACCATGTAAGATAATCTTGTACAAGTTATAATAGAACACGATCCTATCCTACACACAACTAGGGAGATAGGACCCACAAAGTCAATTGCCCACTTCTCAAAATGTTCTACACTAGTAATAGGCCTCAAAGGCATCTCATCTCTATGCCCATACTTTAAGAGCTGCTGAAAATTGTCACATGCCTAACAAAATTCTTTGCAATCCTTGTATAATGTTTCCCACCATAGACCAACTAATAGAATCTTGTGTGTGGTGGTGCATCCCACATAGTGTCCTCTCTTGCAATCTTTGCCATGAGCCTCTTCCATAATTGCTTTGCGCTCATGCTCAAGTACACACCGGTGTAAAAATTCACCACAACATAACTTGTATAAGTCTCTACTAATCAACATATAAGGCACAAAATGAATGACAAGTTGTTTCTTCTCTAAAGCCTTCATTCCTTCAGGTGTCACACATGTGCATAAAAATATAGCAATATCCTCTAAGTCTGAGGGCATGTGGTTTAACTGAATAGCTATGCATCTAATGGAATTGTATCCTCAATGATCTGCACATCCTCTCTGATTGAATCCTTGATAAATGGTCTAGACCATAATTTCTCTTACCTAGCTTAACCACCATAGTAAAGTTAAACTCCTGAAATAACATAACCCAACGACATATGTACTCATGTAAAATGGTATTTTTCACAAAATAATTTAGTTCCATGTGGTTTGTATAAAATATGAATGGGGTAGCAAGAAAATACTATCAAAACTTATGGAGTGCATAGATCATAGACAATGCCTCATGCTTTGTAGTCATGTAATTCTATTCGTTGGTGTTAGCTTTATACTCAAAACAAATAGGATGATCAACAATACCTTTTCCGAGGTTTGGCTAGTACCATGTTGGCGGCCATGCCGAGTGTCTACATGAACGTGAAAAGGTTTGGACCATGAAGGAAAGTGCAAAATAGGCGTTGTAGTAAGCCTTTCTTTCAGAGTCTCAAACACACGTTGTTGTGCCTCACCCCAATAGAACTTTCCTTTTCCTTTCAATAATTCCTCTAAGGGCACAACAATCTTGGCATAACCTTTGATAAACTTCCTATAATATCTTGTGTGCCCCAAGAATCTGCACACCTCACTTTGGCTAGCAAGTTCCTCTAAGCCCAAAATCACAGCAACCTTAGCAGGATCCACTAGTAAGCCCTCTTTACAGATGATGTTCTAGTAAAATTCCAAAGGGTGTGGAAAATACACACTTCTTAATATTTAAAGAGATGCTCAACTACTGAGCACCTCTCAAACATCAGCCTCAAATTATCACAGTGATCCTTCACAAGCCCATAGATTGTCCAATCATCTAGATATACCTGCAAGAACTTGTGAATAAAATCCTAGAATGCTTGTACCACTATGCGTGAAAAGATTGTAGGTGCATTCTTTAGTCCAAAGGGCATAACCATGTATGAAAAAATTCCCCATTCAGTGGTGAAATTTGTCTTCTCTTGGTCCTCTTTTGTTATCCTTACCTAATGATACCTTGAAAATCCATTAGTGAAGGAGTATATTCACACCCTACTGGAATGCCCTCTAAGATTTCCTCAGTAAATGGTGTGGGAAAGGGATCAATCACACATGAAACATTTAATTCCCTATAATCCACACAAATCTAGATTCTCCCATCCTTCTTGATGTTGATCACCATAGGGATCACCCATTTTGACTCCTTAATGGGCACAATGATCCCAGAAATTAACATTTTATCAATTTCTTCTTTCACCTTGATGCGTAACTTTGGATTCATCTGTAAGCCCTCTTCTGAACTGGTTGCACACCTTCCTTCACCTTGATTCTCATTATCACCCAAAGAATCATGTACTTCTTTCAATTCATGATAGTATCTAGGGAAAAGGTCCTGGAAGTCACATAGTAGCTCAATTATCTTAACAACTTTAGATTTAGACCAATAATCTCCAATGATGGCCTCTTTTGGTTCAACATCCATTCAATGTTTACTTTCTTGGTCTTCATAGGTGCATGGTAGGTGTGTGCCTTCTCATCTACACTGTCCAAGACCTTGCGCGTACCCTCTGTGTGCTTAATATCTAAGTTCTCCACCTCTTCATCATCAATTATGTAGACCATCTTACCCTTTTCTCTTTCTAGGTAGGTGCACCCAAGCTATTCTACATTTGTCTCTTCCTCTTTAAAATGCACCCCTAGGTCTGACTCACCTAACAATTCCTAAAGTAGCTCCTCAGCCTTTGCACTATCTCCCATAGTTAAGAACTTCATAACTGTAACGCCTCATTCACTAGAGGTTTAGTGGAAAAATAGTCAAAGTTATGAATCATACCTGTAGTAAGTTCTTTCCAATTTCCAGTCTCTCTATTCAACTCTGCATAGATATACCATGTGTGCGCACGCTAACCTGCAAGGTGAAATAAAGCTTATGCACCCACAGTGAAGGTGGTAAAACTTCCTACCCCTTTGTCTAGAGTCTCTCACACTACTAAACGTGGTGCTAAACATGATCATTACCATGAAATGCACAGATTTGAGTAGGCACATTTCTCCTTAAAAATCTAGTAGATAAAGCAATCTTCACTTCTCTCCACTCTAAAATATTATCCCTGTGAACCATCCACCAGCGTGTTGTCATCCTGCGTAGAGTATAAACTAGCATATTCCTTCTTTCCACCTGATATTCCCATTGAACTTCCATAACAAGCAAGAATACTTCGGATTCTCTTCACTAGTGTACCTTGGTACAGTTCTGCCCAAATGCCTTGATATTGTGTGGCTTATTGACGCATATAGTTCACTTTGTACTTTGCACAAAACCATTTCATAAGTGCCACATACCTAGTTTTCACATGTAAAACTTGTATTATCACTCATGGACTATGCATCATCCCATTAAAGAACTCCTTCCTTTGATGGCTCAAGAACTTCCGGATCTTGAATGATGCGCACATAAATTTTTTCAAATCTTCTTCACTTAAGGGCTCTACATAAGGTGCATATTTCCCATTTGTCAAGGGGATAATGACGCACTCTTATTTGTTCTCAAAACTTATATAACCCTTATTGAATTACAAATCAATGTTGTTTTTATAACACCAAAGGTGCACCCAAGTAAATTGGAAAACTATCTACTTCGTCAGAAGCTTAAGACCTAAAATCCCAGTAAACTTGGCTCCCTGTATAGTAATTGATGCAACCTTTAAAACTCAAATTGGCGTGGCCTTGGTCTATTCACCATAAACAACACATTATAAGATGGTTGTAATGGTGGTCTTCCCATCTAAACCCACGCATCTAAAGTGAGCACATTCACTTCCACGCCTATATCAATTAGAATATTACTTAAAATCCAACCATCTAGAACAACATTCGAGTTATCTACTAATGTCATAATCTAGGCTATCAAGGGGGATGGTTAGCATGTCCAATCCTAGTGCAATGAGTGTTTCCTTTAACCAATTCCTAACTGGAGGAATAATGTTCTCTGGTGCAACATCTTACAAACCTTCTTTAAATAATGAAGCATCTATCGATGGAGCTCATCTACCTTCTTTTGTTCTAAATTTATCGACTATTATTTCAAACACCATATCTCACCTTGTAAATTCTAAATCACCTCCATGGTTTCTTGATAAACCTCCTTCGATGCATAGGGTTTTGATATTTTGCATATAGAACCTCCTCTTTAGTAATAACATGTTTTTATTTTGGAACTTCTCTAAGCACATGCAGACTTATACCTCAGTGCGTATAGTAATTGTAGAAACCTAAAGTATGCTTACACTTCAAATTTCCTCCCATCCATTCAATTAACGACACTTCGTTGATCTTCCCCTTCTTCACTCCACTCTTACCCAAATGCCCATGCATTGACACCTTCTCAATCGCATTCCTCCTATAATCAACTTATTTGGCTAATATCTCTCTTATTAGCTAAAGATTCCTCCTTTTGACCATTCGAACCTCCACTAGTTCTCTCTATACCACTTTTATTGGTCCTTAGGCTATCTATCGTCACAATATGGTTATCCAGGACCCTCCCAACTCTCAATGATTCTCTAATCACTTTCTAATCAAGTTTAACTAGCCTAAATCCTAGTTAACTAGCCTAAATCCTAGTTAACTAAGCCTAAAACATGTTTATCCTAATCTAATCCTAAAGTACTTTTTAGAATTTAGTCCCACATGCACCCAAAGTTCAAACTCTGTATTTGGAAAACTATAAATACAAGGCTAAGCCTACCCATTCAACTTACACCTTCACACCTAGGATATCTTATTAACACTAAGAACACCTAGTTTTGGGATTCCATTTGTATTAGCTTTAAGCTATAAGACATTTGATCTTAAACTTACTCCCTTCATTGATCTTGAGCTAATAACCTCCATTTGCATCCATAATCCAAGTTTTGAGTAAATAGAGAGAACCATTGGCCTTGAAGCCATTAATGGTGAGACTCCATTCTTGAAAGCTTGAGAACCATAAAACAACTAATCACACCTTTGATTGCTAAGTTGATCTTCTTAGGTTCAATGTTTAATTAAGTGATCTAAAGAGTAGAGAGTAGCTTTATCATGTTAGTTTAGATTTAATCTAGTTCATACAATGATAGATGTTAGTCTTGTTTATCTCTTATCATGATGGTTTAGTGTAGATTAGCTTCATGCTTTGAGGTTATAGGTTTTAACTTCATTTCCATAGCATATATAATTTATCCATGAACGTGTAGAATATTTACAGTGTACCAACTCAAGATCCGATGCTAACTTTGACATACGGTGATTTTACCACCCATTGTACTCTAATCATTCCCATGACCTTGTTCTCATGTTTGTGCTTCTTACTCAAATGTTCATACAAGTTTGGGCACTCTTCATAAATATAGTTCTTTTCACGAGAAAGAACAAAAATGTTTGTGGACACTCATACTTGTAGTGATTAGGATATCTACATGTATAACACATTCCAAAAAGGGAAATAACTTCTTCCATTATCATGACCTTGGCCTTTGAATCCTCCTTGGTAATCGTGACCTCTACCACGACCTCCATCAGAGTGCCCTTCATTATGATCATGGTCATGATGCTCACTTTTCTCCTTAGAATTATTTACAACACTAGCCTTTCATATGCCAATATCAATGACATCATGAATCTAATCAATAAACACTGCAACCTTGATATCATGAGTAGTAGACCTATAAAATCTTGCGATAATAGGACATGTTCTTCCTTATCACATGTTGCGAAAAATGGGCACCGACTTGAAGCGTGGTCCAAGTGACAAATATCATAATCCAGCAATAAGGAATGCATCGATTTACACTAAACTATCCTTAGTATATCCCTCTACTTCATAGTTTGTACAAAAATTTCCATTGCTTATGCCTCATGTTTGAAGTAGAAAATAATTTCTCCAATTGTTTAGCCATGGCTGCAATTTGAGCTTCCAAAAATGGACTCACTCATGTGTCTACACTTCCTACCACCTCAGCAGAGCTACTTCAAGTTCCTCATGTGGATCTATATAAGTCTTATGTGAAAGTGCCCTCCTAAAAGGTGTGATCAATCCTCCAAAAAACCATTGTGCATGTTGGCTTGCATGGATGTCATAAGATAACTTAGACAAAAGGGTTTTGAACCAAGCATCATACTCTCGAACACTCTCAGTAGTGCCCTACTTAATATCTTTCAACATGTTGATGCTCTTCTGCTCAAACTCAAGGATATAAAATTATTTCAAGAAATCATCCTGCAACGTAGTATAATCTACATAATTCTAATCAGGGTCAAACTTTTGTACCAACTATGTGTGTGCCCCTGTAATGTAGTTACAAAATGACTCACCTTGTACGCTATAGAGTAGTGATCCCCTTCGTGCACTATAGTATCTCACACATATGCACGTGCTCGACTACATCTTCAATGCCTCTATATTCTGGAAGATGAAGAGACATCTCCATATAAACTTAATGAGGTTGGTGCAGACCTTACCTCGGATCTAGTACCTATATTTCCTCCACTTATAGATCCACCATATATATCTGCAGCACCCAAGCCACCAAACCCTCTTGATCCTCCTCCTGAAGTAGGAAACGGACCAAATGATGCACTACCTTGTGTTCCAATAGTCATGTTAAACCGGACTCCCATAGTATGAAAATTTGTGCTACTTCCAGATGTTATACCAACGTTCTACATGCCCACGTTTTGTGTCGATGAAACGCTAGAAAAGATACCTCTAGCTGGTCCTCCAAATAAAATGGATGATGATTATGCCATAGATGAATAAGCTCCCTGATTAAATCCTGAACTTGAATGCAAATTGACTCTATCTACTGTAACTCTACTACTCACACTAGTTTTCTTACTATTAATTGTTGTAGAATTTGTAAAACCAAGTGCAAATTCTAGGTCACTAAGTAGGTTCGGATGACGCCTGTGGTCCATAATATTTCGTTTGACGTGCCCTCATCTAAAAAGCTGAGGATGGTTCTCTACCATGCTTTCCCAAATGGGGATTTCCAAATGCTTGCTCCACGTCCTCTGCGTGATCTCGACGAATTCTTCATGATCCATCTCCCTCTGCAACACCATTATTTCCATGATCTCTCGCTACTTCATTAGATCCCTCTTGCGTGCCTTCATTAAACTTAAGCCACCTTTCTTCTCTTTGTCTCTCTACCACTAGGTCTACCATATTTACCAAATCTTCTCCTTTCCCCACGCATGGTGGGGTTTAGCTAGCCATAGGATTCTCTTCCAAATCTAGGGTTACGATCAAGATCTTGATTTCCAAAGGAATACCACGCAAGTAAGATCCTTTGGGCTCACGTAAAAACTAGAACTTTTGCATTTGGGCAAGAGTAAGTGGAAACTGCGTACTCAAGAATATATTTGTTTAAAACATAACATAACCAAACATACACAGAGTGTGTCCAAATTAGATCGCATCATATAAGGTTTGGAATTTTCTTTCTTCTAAACAAGCGTATGAAACCTATAATTCCTCTTAGACGTGTAAGCAACCAGCCACTGTACAAATCTATGGGAAAGATAACAAATAATGTCTCATACAAGTGTCATCAAACTATTTTTCAACCCATGTGAATGCATTAAACTTTAGGTCTAGTTCTAAATCATGAGCATAGACTCTTCTTCTATATCATCTAACCACTCTTCAATACTTGCCAAGGTTAAACGATACGTCTTCATCATGCAACATCCTAAAAAAAATGGATGAGAAAGAGGTCTCTAGTAATGGAACCAATGATGTAGCCTAGAATTCACTATAAATAGCCCAAGGCGCACTGGCACATCACTCAGCCTAAATTGAGCACTCACCTAAAGCACACAAGGGTACCAAGGTCCATCTTAGTGAAACTTGTCAAGATGTTAGCATGAATGAATGTATATTTCAGATCCATAATAGATAATCAAGTAAACCATAGTGTGTAAACCAGATCTAGATCTAAACCATATGAAGGAATAACTAAACAATTACTATAATTAGTTTTACCATACAAGATCCATGTTTAGTTACATCTAACACCAATATCCAGCCAATAAGATCCATTATATTAAATACTGTAAAACACAGAAGCTTCATACATCATAATAATGTCACCATGAGTCATGCGCGCGTACAAACCAACAACATAACTCTACAAAACATTGGGTCCCTAAACTATGTAAATCAATACATATTTATAGGGGTGGGGACTTTCCCTTCACCACCCATGCACCTTCCAAAAATAGGCTACATGCTAATAATATCCATGCGCCCTTACATAAGAAATACAAAAGCATGCAAGTGCTAATAATAGATCTCTTATAGTTAACTCTTAGTATAGATCCTATTATTAGTTCAAAATTTGCATGGCACTCGATCTTCCACTTATCCAAAATATCCTTGGCATAGTTTTCAAGTATTCTAGAATTTATTCTCATCAATCCACGTCTATCTTTAGCCTTAACTACAAAAAATGGCTTATTCTTTTTTCCAAACTATTTTAAGTGCCCCTATTTTTCTATACTTGTGCACTCTTCTGTGTGCCCTATTCCCGTGCTCCCAAACCTTATGTGCTTCCATACTTTAGTTTTATTTCCTTAGTTCAACTCCCATGAGTATATAATCACTAATTAATTCCTCCTAATCATGTTTATCCCTTTCTAGTTCTACTTTACTTTATCCCACATTCTCTAGGTTTCTAGCTTCTCCCAAATTGGAAAGTTATATAAAGAACCTAGAACCTTCCTTCCAATATTACATGGCACTTATGCTAGGGTTATTATATGCATATGATAAGAGCATTTTGACTTGGAAAATCTCATTGATCTAGCATCCATTCCTCTCATAAAATAGTAGTTAGGAAGATCCAAACATGGCCATTAAGACATAGTGGTGAGATTATTTCATCTTCATGTAGATAACATCCTTTTAATTTCTCATGATCACGATATGTTCATCATAAGGAGAAAATACACATACAAATAACATCCAAATAACAACGGATGGCTTAGTGTTTTCACTTTTAATTTGGATGCATTGATTAGATTTTTCCCTTACATAGCTTTATCATGATGTTTTTGTTGAAATAGCTTAGTTATTTGAGATCACATGGTGTTATTTTCATCATAATAACTTAGTCTACATTTATATGCATACGAGTCACATACTAGACTTAGACCTTTGAGTGGCCTACTAATTAGAAAGATTAGGTTAAGGGATAGTTCTCTCTTAACTTAGGCATCTAAATTACTTCTTTGGGAATTTATAAATTTAAGAAATTTTGAATTTGAAATGTTTTCATGTTTGTAGAGACCCCCTATATTTTTCCCCATTCCACTAGTAAGAAGCAAGGGTTCATCACCAATGAAAAAACATAGGCAAGTATTAAATTTTTTATTTATTTTTTTTTCTTTTTTTGTTTATTAATTTATGAATGACCCCTACACTTTTCCCCATGCCATGAGTGAGAGACAAGGGTCATCATCAAAGAAAAAATGTAGGTGAGTAAAGGCACCTTGCTCAATTCCCAATCTCACACTACTAGTAATAAGTATGGGCTTTACACCAAATACTCGAAGGATGAAAGGTGTAATGATAAATTATGTATAAAGTTATTTGATTGGATTTATTGTAGTGATTTTATTTGGGAAGGAACATATGCCCCTAATCTCAATCCCACACTACTAGTATGATGCGAGGGTTTAGCACCAAAGACTGAAATGAGCAGATCACACAAATTGGGTAAAGAAGTTTAGAGATTTTTTATTAAAGAGAAAAATTCTTTGGAGGGATTTTTAACCATCAGTAAGCTTCTAGGTATGACCGTAGGTGAAAATATCCTAAATGGGAGAAATTATAAGAAGTATGAGATGCAAAAGACTTAATAGGAGCTATATTAATACTTGTCTCATGATGATGATTATGAAGATGTGATTTATATAATGGGAATATCTGCCAATGGAGTGAAAATTTTAAAATTGTTTTTAGATGAATTAGATAAAAGGAATGTATAAGTGGTTTCTCCTGGGATAAAGAGCACCTCAAGAATAAAATTTATTTAAATGGATAACATTCATAGGTTCGTCAAGTACGTGGTTCTTAGAAGCATGATGTGATTGATCTTGAGTTATAAGGGTAGGATAAATGAGTTCAATGTTATTAATAGAAAATTTTTCAAGGAAGAGTGTATTAATGAAAAACTTGGGAAACTATCTAACTTAGACTAACACCTAGTAGTCTAAAATCTTGAACCAAATCCCTCAATAACCATCAAGATAAGAGATAAACAAATTAACTTCAATGCATGCATTATGAAAGAAACAAGCAACATGCTAAGTTTATTCTACTCTTTAGAAAGCTTAATGAAAGTGAACCTAGTTGGATTCTAAGCAATCAAATTGTTTGTTGTTTTCTCCCAAAAATAGTGAAGAGATCTCTCCTAGTTGGCTACAAGGCCAAGCTTGGATCTTCCCTTACTAACTAGATTTGGAGTGGATGGATGCAAGATGGAGGAGATCTTATCAATGGAGTATGGCCAAGATCCAAATGTTCAATAGCTTAAAGCTAACACAAATGAGGTCTAATGTCTTTCCAAGGTGCTTGAGATATTTTGTTATATAAGCAAGGTGTAAGGTTGAAAGGGAGGGGTTACCCTTTTATTTATAGATTTTGATTTGGGCAAGATTGAAATCCTAGTGCATGTGGGACAAATGGAAAAGTTTAAAAATCACTTTATGGATTAGAAGAGGTTAAACATGCCTTAGGCTAGTTAATCTTGGTTTAGGCTAGTTAAGCCAGATTAGCAAGGGATTAGGAACCTAAGAGAGTTGTGAGGGGTCCGTTTAATCCAATGTGATGGATTGATAACCTAGGATGCCTATATAAGTGATCCAAAGGGAAATAGGAATATGTTTAGCTAATAAAAGGGGGTTTATTAACCAAATGGGTTGAATATAGGAGGAATACGACCAAGAAGGTGTCATAAATGGGCATCCAAGAATGGAGTGAAGAGTAGCTAATTGACAAAGTGTCGTCAATCGGTTGAATTGGAGGAAATGCTAAGTGTAAGCATATTTTAGGTGTCTACATTTTCCCCTCTTTGGGGTGGCATAAGTGACGTCACTTCAAAGATAGTAGACAAGCATAAACAAGTAAAAAATTTGAAGGGGTAGGAGAAAAATTAATAGAATGAAGGATGCCCCCTCGAGTGTTGATGGGGTGATGAAAGAGGTCAATCAACAATCAAAAAGATGAAGGAAATAGATAAAAGATGAAGGGAAGAAAGGGAATATAGAAGAAAATGAGGATGAGGAAGGGGGAATGAGCTAACATCCATCTAGTGTCTTGTAAACAACTTAATTTTCATCATATTGTCAGTGATCTTCATCATCAATCCTTATTAAAAATGTAAGCATACGACAAAAGTGTAGAATGAAATGAAAATCCATAGTACGAACAAATGTCTATGCTAAAACACCAATTCCATGCAACATACAAAACACAATGCAATATGAGAAAGTAAAATGAAGCCCAACTCCCTACAACATACATAATGTAATGCAATATGAGAAAATAAACAAGATAACCCAATAAAGAAACATATTGTAATGCTTTTATCAAGCTTCAGTTCTAACCTATGTGAATTAACAACAAGGGTTGACGATGGTGCCCCAAGCAAGGATACATACAAGGGGACAAACAGAGGACACTTAGGTCCAATAAAAAAGCAATAGTGCACTACAAACATGATAAGAGGCAAATTTTTGTGCACCAGAGTACATACATAGTAAGAAAACAAAAATTGTTAATGAAGGTAGGTCCAGATGATCCACAAGTCATGCATATGAACAAGCAAGAACCAAAGAGTGATGTTTTGTAGGATGATTTTTATTTTTAGAATTTTTCTTAAACATATTTGAATGTTTTGATTTTTCTAACATATTTGAATGTTTTTATTATTTTAACATATTTGAATGTTTTTTTAATGCTTTATAAATCTATGCACATGAAGACAAAGAAGCATGGATGCCCCCAGCAATAGATGGGATGTACAAGGGTAGAATGCCACGTGCATGCATAAGAAAGTGAAGATGTGAAAATGCCCCAACATTAGGTGGGAGTATTCAAAGGTAAACTCTTCACGTGTAGAGGCTAGATCAAGGACAATATGGATAGGTTCAATCATGATGATGAATGTAAACCAATGACGTGTTAGGAAGGAGAAAGGATGCCCTCAGCATAAGCTGGCCAAGAAACACATGATAGAAAGGAAGTAGAAGATTGTTTTTGTGAAAGGGGACAAATGTGTCCATAAACATAGAAAAAAGAAAATCTTATACACATGGATGTTCTAAATGAAGCAGAAGAAAAATGAATGTTATGAATGGATATGGATAATAAAGCCAGAGGATTTAATGATGAAAAAGTAATAAGCCAAAGGAACAAATTGCAAGACAATATATGGACTAAAGCAAGACACTTGGTAACATACTAATCTTTTTTTCTCATAGAGATCCAATGTGTGCACATGGAAATTAATTACCTCTTAAAGGTAAGAATTGATAAACAACAAGTGAAGACATCTTGCTTGATTGTAGGAATTATTGATTTTCAAATTTGATTTATGAATGGATTGTGGCAAGAGATTCATACATTGCTTTCTTACTGGGTCAAACGTCCATAGCCCCGACGGAGATGTATTTGATTCTAGTCACAACATTTCTCTCGCCGATTAGGAATCCATAGCCACAATAGATATTATTGGAAATACCCAAGAGAGTTTTTTATATATATATATATATATATATATATATATATATATATATATATATATATATATCAATTTGATTTTTCTTTTAGCTTTTGATGTTTGATTTGATATTGATTCTTTTGCTTTTAGAAAACATATTCCAGCTCTCTTGGTCCTTTTGACAAGGGGTTAAGAACAAAAAATAGCTGGATGGAAGGATGTGGAAGTGATTTTGATGACAACATTGGCTAGTGTCCACAAATATATCCAAAATTTCTTCGCAAAAGTTTATTAGATATTGATTATGATAGGATCTCTAAGAGTTCGGTCGTTCTTTAATTTACAAGGTGATGAAAGACCAAGTTCAAATAGAAAGCTGTAGAGATAAACATCACAAAATGCGTGTGAATGAGCTAACAAAAATATCATCGAAGGGATGAAAATGGCGGATGACTTAAGAAGAGAAAGAAAGGGAAGAAAGAGAATTCATGTGTACACAATACCTGATTACAATGTTTGATCTTTGTACCTTTGATTTTTTTGTATGTTTTTAATGTTTTCTCACTTTTTGGTATTTTTGAAAATTTTATGATTTTTTAAAAAAAATTGATGGTTTTTTGAAAATTTGGGACCAATAATGTCACTCTGTGTGATAAGATCCAAAAACAATGTTTACGATCTCCTTGATAAGGGAGATTAAGCGTGTTTGTTTATTAAGGGTCATATTCTCTCCGATCTCAATAATCGTGGTGAGCTCAACAAATGACTATTATTTATCTTGAAACATGGATTTCACATATGGGAGTTTTAGCTCCCTATCCAGGGGTTTATGCACTTTGTGCCATACTTGATGGGTGCGTTGGTGTGAAATATTGAATCATGTTTGATTTGTAACTTTATAATCATTTGAATTATTGAGATCTTTTGAGCTCATGGATTGTGTGACTTGAGCTTGATGAAGAAGTGTTTGGGATTCTTATAAGTGACGACATGACTGTCCGATCCTCGAGAAGTGGGAAATTTCCACCTTAGTGACATACACTTTAGGATAAATTGTCACCTATTCTATCATTTTGTAGTGGTATACACTTTAGGTTACATCACCACTCCCTTATTATTCGCCTTGTAGTGACACACACCATAGGCTAAATCATCACATATTCCATCATTTTCTCATGGTATATACCTTAGATTACATCACCACATCTGCCTTACATAATATAGAGATATATTCTTAAGGCTAAATCATCACTCCACACTTCATCTCATATAATTGTGTTATATACTTAGGCTATAAGGTCCACATGCATCTCTCCATATGTCATATCTCATCACCATTTAAACCGAAGGAAATGTTTTCCCTAAATCTCCCATGATTGATACAAAGATCTGAGAAGATCACTCGAGATATTTTTGGTGACTATTTGAACACTACAAACGGATTCCATACACACATATGGTGGTTGGTAAAAATTTGGTCAACAACTCATCAACATTAGACAATGGAAAAATTAATGATTTTTAAATCATCAAACGTCAGTACCATTATGTAGTGCTCTCTAAGACCTTTCCGACGTATTTTCAACAGACCAAATCCAAGTCTGTATGTGTAGACACCTATAATTACGCCCAAGTAATTTAAATACTTAAATTGTGCTAATTATCCCCTTTCTTGCAAATCAACGACATATCGTCAAAAGCACTCATTTTCCCTCATATCATCATTAATTAAGTTGCCTATCCAACAAATACCCTAACTAATGACCTTCCGTTAATAAATCACCCCTTCTACCTAGACTAATTAATTATTATTAATTAATTAGTTTTCCTTCCATTTAACCAATAAATCAATATTTAATTGATTTAATCCCCTTATAATAGCCTAAATCGTACTAATATTCCTCTAATTATCTTCTATAAGCTTACATCTACCTATTAGTTAATCACCTTTGATTAATTAAAACACCCCCAACTCCCATGACTTGCTAAGCATAAATTAAACCCTTCTAAAGTAAGGTTACCTTTAATAAAGCAACCTTATCCATTCCTAATCATGTTTTACCTTTATCCCACATTCATGAGAATGTGTTGAATCCTTTATCCTTTGGGCTATATAAAGATCCCTCCACCTACCTTTTTACTTACACCTAAAATCCTAAGAGAGAAAATACAAAGCATATAACAAAGAGACTAAGAGCTTGCACCTTGTTTTCTTAAGAGTTCATCATCTTGAGGAGCTAAGCTTCATATTCTAGCCTAAAGTGCTTAGGTCATATGGGAGGTGTCAAAAGGGTCTTGTAGCCCAACTTTGATAAGCCCCCATTCCTAGGTTCTTGGAGATATCAAGGACAACCAAATATTGATTTCCATGGAGCTTATTTAGGTCCATTTACTTGTTTTTTGGTAATCTAAAGAAGTAGAGATTTAAATAATTTAGCATTGTTTAATTCAAAGTTAATGCATTATGCTAGGTATTAATCTTGTTTAGCTCTCATCTTTGATGGTGTTTAGATTTTGTCATTAGCTTTGTTATAGAACTATTTAGGTGTTAGTTCTCATTCATCTAACTTAGCTAAAAGCACAAAACCATGCACACATTTGGCACGCCCGGTGGGACTTACTCCATTGTCCTTTACACTTAATTTCAAGTTTTTGTAGTTAAGTTTCATTTTTGGTTACTAACCCTCTTTTACACATGTTGATCTAACTTGTTTTGTTGAGTTTGCATGTGTTGAGTCTTTCTTGTAGGTATAAAGGAGGTGAAGTGCTGTCAAAATTGGAATTAATAGGAAAATTTTAAGATTTCTCCATGTTTTCATTTCTAGAGCTTACTTTTTTAACATTCTACATACTAGTTTTGTCAATTTCTTGAAAATTTTAAATTCTTGAGCATGTAGGTTAGTGTTTGATAGTGGTGAGTCTTATATTTACATATTAATGTGGTGGGTTGCTGTCAAAATTTAATCTTGATTAAGATACATTTTTTTGACATTTGTTGAGGCATGTCAAGTGCATACCCGTGAGCATAAGAGCATATGCATAACCCATCTTCCGAAGGCCATAACTTTTGCTCCCGAACTCGAAATGACTCCATTTTTTTGCGTTGGAAAGGTATTGAAGTTAAATATGTAATAAATACATAAATTTGTGATTTATACTTACAAAAATTGCAAGTTTTCTGTTATTTTAAAACTTGTCATTTTCTAACATGTCTAATGTTTTGATGAATGTTGTATTTCCATGCTTCCTCGATTTAGATCAAAGCGTGTGTATGCTCTTCTCTTGAAACTTTTGGTGATCTTGAGAATAAAAAAAACTTTAATCTATATCTTTTTAACATTGGGATTAAACTTGGAAATTTGATTATTTATTTTGCTTAAGGGAATGAACCTTTTACAAAGCATTTTTCAATGATCATTTGATTTGAAGTTTTCCATTTCTATATATTTGGGATAAAGTTTGTGTATGCTCTTCTCTTGCACCTTACGGTGATCTTGAGAATCAAAAGAAACTTTAGTCTTCATTTTATAACATTTGGTAAATTGGAAACTTCATCTTTCACTTTTGGTTTAAGGGAATGAACCTTTTACAAAGCATTTTTCAATAGTCCTTTGATTTGAAGTTTTCCATTTCTATATAGTTGGGATAAATTTTGTGTATGCTCTTCTCTTGCACCTTAGGGTGATCTTGAGAATCAAAAACAACTTTAGTCTTCATTTTATAACATTTGGTAAATTGGAAACTTCATCTTTCACTTTTGGTTTAGGGGAATGAACATTTATCAAGAATTTTGTATGGTTCATTGATTGAAAAGATTTTCTTTACTTTTTAGTTGGATTATTTGTTGTGTATGCTCTTCTCTTGCATCCTTGGATGATCTTGAGAATCAAAAGAAACTCTTAATCCTCTTTTAAATAATGTGATTTTCTTGGAGAACTACTAACGCTTGAGTGCAGAACCTAAAAACACTTGTCAAAGAAAGGAGGAATCAAAACGAAATCAAAAACTACTAATAAATTTGTTATACAGGTTTCCAAAAGGTGTTCAAGCAAACCACACCTAATTAAACAAGATAAAAAGAAAAACATATTCAAAACACTATATTGTAGGTTTTGGAAAAGGGTACGTCCCTCTCTGCTCAACTAGAACATAACCCCTTTGGCATAATGCCTTAAGCTACAACAATGGGGGTGGTTCAGGAACCCCAAATTAGTCCACGCAAGAGGGAACCTTGTGGATGAAACGGGAAGTGCTCCACACTACTTACTTGACTAGTGATTCCTTTGTGAGATAGCATTATAGGTTTTCCATTGTGGCGACCCCAGTGATAGTACACGTAGACGCACTAGTTGCCTACTATTCTTGAAGGGGGTAAAGTAAAGCCGAGATACTCCCAAACTATTCAGTGTGACTTTTTGGGTAAATCGCACTCGCTCGTGGCAACTTTGTAACACCCAAGGTGAGAGAACCATCGAGGAGAATATACTTTGGCCAGAGCCCACTTTGACCATTTTAAAACAAAGTGTTGAGTTGTGAACCTTCTTTTTGAGAAACGTGTGACATTTTACTTTCACCTAGTTTTTACTTGCCTTAGGGCGAGGTGAAACTCTACCGAAGTGAGGTGGCATTTTTGTCATTTTTCTTGATTTATTTCCTTCATATTCTTTTGAAACTTTGTTGATCAAAAGAGGTGTGATTACCTTTGTGTTTCCATTCGACTGTTTCTCTCACTTTTATGTCTGTTTACACCCATCTATGTTTGCGGTTGGGTTAGTTAAACATCTAAAGTGAGCGGAGGTATTTTCATGTCATTTGGTAGCCATTGTGATCTTGATACCCACGTCAAGATTGTCATTGTAGTTAGGCATGGTTCATCACCGTGGACTTCCATAAAGGAGTTAGCTTGTTTGTCTCGTATCATTACAATTTCAATATTTACGTCTTGTTTCTTATAAACTCGACATAAATACCTATATCGTCATGCGATTACGTGCGCACACATTTTAAACTATTCCTAGCTATACTTTGAGATTTTTAGTTCAGTTCTATTATTACCTTGATTTCAAAGAGTGCTAGGTGTTACCATTTGTGCGTGTTATATCAATAACACCTCGATATCAATACTTCACTTTCTAGCAAAGTGGGTTAACATATCTTGGTGATATTGTTGTGTCATTCACGAATTATAATTGACACTTTTTGAGATATAGGTCTTAATCGAGTTTGAGCTCGCTCATCATATATCTTGATTGGGAGATCACATTGAATTCTTGTATTTACTTACATTTTTTCATTTCCTTGAACTTGGCATAAGTGAAAACATCTTGTTGATCATCTTACGATGTAAACTACTTTTTGAAACGTAGTCTAGGAAGTACTTCCTTTGATCAAGTTTTAATACCAAACGCTTGTATCACGGGTGATTTATCACTCTATCATATTGGTATTCTCACATTGTTGACATATTCATACTCTTATCAATTTCATTTTGCATTTCACTTAGGGGTAGTCTCTAAGCTTTACACATATCTACAACTCACCCTAGTGAAACTATCACGAAAACATGGCTCCCAAAACACATCTAGGGTTGAAGAAATAAACATATGAGGAACAACAAGTGCATGCTTGGGAGACCTCTAACAGAAAAGGGTCAAACCCCTTCATTGGACACGACTTAGGGCCATTTTTTTCTGCAGAAAAGGAAACTGAAGAGATGGTCGATCATAGTGGAAATGAATTAGAATCACCACACGTAGACTTTTATTTTGACCCCACTCTACTAGATGATTTTCTCCTTAGAAACAAAGATAGAGTTTTGGCACGGGTCATGGAATTAGGGGCCAAATTGCCCGCCAAGAATGAACCAATATTACCTACAAATGACACTATTTTAACGGTAGGCATACTTCCACTTCTTACACGAGAAAATGATAAAGTGGTAGGGCATAGAATACCCCTCATCAAAGTGCCATGAAGAAACAAGATAGAACATGAGACAAGGGAAGAACCTCCACAATACGAAGAGGAAGAACCTTTAGAAGATGAAGACACAAACCACGTCACAATCCAACAACAACTCATTAACCTAAGTTAAAACTAGCTTTGCTTACTTTCCAAATACTGAGAAAGACACAAACAAGAACGTTCAAAAGTCAAGGCCTAAGTTTAGGATCCACGAACTCCATCGAGAAAACCAAGGAGAAGAGGACATGGGGTATCATCATGTACATGTCCTTGCTCCTCCAACTAGAGAACAATTGCTCACACAATAAGTGCAATCTATGAAAGCAACACTTGCGAGCATACAAGAAAGCAATATAGGGAGTATTAGGAAATACCAATACGAAGAACTATGCCCCTATCCTTTTGACAAGACAATGACCCTTCAACCCTTTCCAAAGAAATTTGATATACCAAAGTTCAAAAAATACAAAGGAAAGGGAGACCCAAGGGATCATGTTAAAGATTTCTACATGGCATGTCAAGAGGTGTCTTATAGTGATAATTACCTCATCAAAATTTTTCCTAAGAGTCTCGAAGGTCAAGCATTGGAATGGTTTACACGCTTACCACAAGGATCAATTTTCACCTGGCCAGAATTGGTAGAAAGATTCATGCGTCATTTCTCATATAACATAGAGAGTGACATCACCATGGCAGACTTGTGCAGCGTAAAACAATGCCCAAATGAGACCTTCGCCAATTTCCTCCAACGATGGAGAGGGATAGCTAGACGCTTCCCTTGCGCTTTCCTTGAGAAGCAGTTGGTCAGTATTTTCATCCCTAATATCAACCTAGATATAGATTTCCACCTCCAAATGCATTGTTTCCACACCTTTGAGGAGGTTATCGAGAAAGGGATTCAAATAGAAAAGGATCTCATTGCCAAAGGCACCCTCAAAACCCAATCTAAAGACAACCAAAGTGTCAAACCCACTCGAAAAGCCAAAGATCTTTAACAAAAATAAAACATGGTGGGAGACAAAATCACGATTCTAAACGTGTTCAAACGGTCCAAACCAAATAACCTTTTAAACCCGACCAAGGCCCCAATTCAACCACCACCAAAGTAACGAACATTCACCTCCTCAATGAACCATTGTCCATCATACTAAAATAGTTGGATGCAGCCCACATGATGACCTATCCTACGATGCAACCATTTGATGACAACGCTCCTAAACCTTCATGGTATAAGGAGCATGAATATTGTGAAATGCATCGCGTTAAAGGTCATAAGACAGACAAATGTCTATGGCTTCACCACTATATTCAAGACCTCATTGATAATGGGGAGATAGAGGTGGATAACCCTGGCAAAATGCAAACACCTAACGAGAAAATGGGGATTTATAAGGAACCATTCCCTAAGCATGATAAGTTGGAAAAGACAAAGCCGGATCGGGGAGACTCATCCCAAACCTATAAAGCTATGAATTACTTGTATACCAAAAGAGATAACAATCATTACGATTCGCTTATCGGATGTATTCACTCCCCTGCTGACCATGTCAATACCATCCAGATCAAGGGAAAGGACTACACTGTGGTAACAAGGCATGCCCGCCTCGTGATTCCAGAACCCTCTCTGTTGACCCCACAAACTGGTAAATATAACCTTTTAGAACAACTTGAGAGGACACCTGCTAAGATCTCAATCTTAGATCTTCTCAAGATATCTAATGTGCATAAGGACATTTTGTATCAAACTCTTCAGGGGTCGGGAGTGCCTTTAGAAGTCGATCCTACGTACCTTCAAGCCACAGTGGAAAATATTACACCAAGTGAGCATCTCACTTTTAACCATAGGGAGGTCCCTACAGAGAATCCTAAACATAATCTTCCCTTATACATTGAGGTAGTTGTCACCCGCAGGAAAATCAAACGGGTTCTTGTGGATAACGGATCTAGATTGAATATCTACACACTTAAATTAGTCAAACAATTGGGCCATATGGAGGCAGATCTTGAGTCCCATATCATCACTATCACCACATACGAAAATGTGGAAAGAGAGTCAGTAGGCACCATTACGCTGCCCATGGAGGTGGGCCCCACTTTCCATCAGATGAAGTTTCACGTCCTAGACTTGGAACTTCCATATAATATGCTTCTAGGCTAACCATGGATCCATGCCATGCTAGGTTGTGCCATCAACATTTCATCAATGCATCAAGCTGAAGCATGAGGGACATACAGTAACAATACCAGGAGACTCAGAGCCCTTTTCTCATTATAGATCTCTCAATAGCTTTGCACGAAATGGTACATACGCATGTCCCTCCGTGGATATGGCCATTCCTTTTCAATCTGAGGCTATGGAATCCTAGCTAGATTCAAATTCTCTTAGGTCTTGCGCTCATGGGGCGTTCACTTCCACATCTCCATTTGATTCATGGGAGATGAAAATTTTGGAATATGGCTGTGGGGAGTATAATGTACAACAAATGCTCTTGGTTTCTGACCTCTCCTTTTCGCCCAAGACTAGAGGTCGACCCAACTACCACTTGGGAGACCTAGAGAGGAACACACTATTGGGTCGTTTCTTACCGGAGGCTTGTTAGATGAGGAAAAATTTCTTGATCCACCTACTACTTGGGTCCCTGAGGACACTCATCCATCTTGTTATCAAACCTCGGAATATGAAAAATCTAGCAGAATGATGTACTCCATGGGCTACAAAGGCCTAGGATGTGGGAGGAATGAACAAGGACAAATAGAACTAGTCCCTCTTCCACATTTCAAAATAGAAAGATATGGCATTGGGATACACCCTTATGGAGCACACCCCAACGATCAAGATGCGAATTTTTCTGAGCATGAGGATAGCTCTAAGTACTTAGAAAATGATACGGATTCCCATTGTAGCCTATATGAGGATCTGGCCTCCACGAACCTTTTCATGAACAATGTTGTCCTGACCATAACCCCCACCGAACCAACCCTTGACCTTGTGTACCCTTCCCTTGTTGAATGGGACCAACAACGTCACGTACCACTAGATTTATTCGAGAACGATAAGGATATTGTAGATTTCATGGGCATAAGGGATACAATTCCCATTGGAGATCACAAGAAGGGTTTCTTTATCGACTTAGACACCTGCGCCTACTTCGGCGAGGAGGCTAAACTTTTGGTCAGAAAAATTTAAAGAAAAGTGAGGGAAAGAGTTCTAAAGAAAATCCTCGGCAAAAATCAAAGTCCAAGTCACACAGTGAAAACCTCTTTGAGGCACTGGCTGACAAACAAATAAGAAAATCAAAGGACAAACAAAGTGACCATGCCAAGGATGAAAATATCATAGAGACATCCTTGGATGAAGATCTCAACCTACCTCCCAATCCTACGCGTATGGAGGATTTATCAAAAATTTAGTTGAAGAAACCATTGATGTCAATATTGGTACCAAAGAAGATCCCAAGATAGTAAAATTGGGAGCATCACTCTCGGCTAGAGAACAAAATACGTTCACTATGCTACTGCGAGAGTTTATTGATGTGTTCGCATGGTCTTACAAACAAAGACATGCCCGACTTAGATCCAACTTTGGTCATGCACAACCTGGTTGTGCACGTGAGCGCTAAGCCTATCAAATAGAATATTTGAAAGATGCACCCAAGAGTGGCCTTGTTAGTTAAAGAAGAGTTGGAAAGGTTACTTTGTAGCAGGATTCATCGTGCCAATTGATTATCCCGAATGGATATCAAACATTGTTCTGTCTAGAAGAAACCTATCGGTATCGAATCTACATAGATTTTAGGGACATCAATAAAGCTTTCCCTAAATATGACTTTCCGTTACCCAACATTGACATGATTGTTGACTCAACAGCAAGATATGAAATGCTATCACTCGTGGATGGATTTTTCGGGTTATAATCAAATTAAAATCGCTGAGGAGGACCAACACAAAACAACTTTCACAACTCCTTAGGGCACCTTCTACTATCAGGTGATGCCATTTGGGCTTAAGAATGTGGGAGCAACTTATCAATGGGCCATAATAGTAATATTTCATGGTATGATTCATGACATCATGGAAGACTATGTAGATGACATCCTGGGAAAGTCTAAAACAAGAGAGGATCATCCTATCATTTTGTGGCGTATCTTTGAACGCCTACATGAATACAAAGTCAGGCTGAATCCAAAGAAGTGTGTCTTCGGTGTGCTATCTGGGAAACTATTAGGCTTCATCGTGTCAAGACGAGGTATTGAGGTAGACCCTGCTAAAGTGTCTGCCATCACAGAAATGCCTCCACCTGAGAATATCAAGCAATTGCATAGCTTGCGTAAGGAAAATTCAAGCCATTCGCCGCTTTATCTCCCAGCTTGCAGATAAATGTCACTCATTCACTCATTTTCTTAAGAAGGATGTTGCTTTCATCTAGGGACCCGAGCAACAACAAGCCTTTGCTTTGCTTAAACAGTACCTGGCTAATCCACCTATCCTCATGCCTCCCACTCTAGGAGAACCACTTTTTCTCTATATTTCCACTACACAATACACTATTGGTGCACTTCTCACCCAATACAACCTTAGCCATAAGGAGAAAGTGTACTATCTGAGTCACACCCTCATCACCTATGAACTTAATTATCCTTAGATTGAAAAGGCTTGCTTGGCCATTGTTTTTACCTTTCAGAAACTTCGCCATTACCTACTAAATATTCAGACCAAGCTCATATCCAAGGTCGACCCACTCAAGTATTTGTTGTCCAAACCCACCCTCACAGGTAGAATGGCTAATTGGATCATTCTACTCAGTGAGTTTGATATAGAATTTATCCATCAAAAATTAGTTAAAGGACAACTACTTACCAACCAAGCTAAGCGGAAGCACCTTTGCAAAGCACAGAACCTTTGAGTCTGGATCTACTAGATGCATATTTGCTCTACATTGAAGAATATGTCATATGACAAATACATTTTGATGGATCTTTTACATTTCATGGTTCAAGTGCAGGAGTGGTCCTTATTACTCCTTCAAGTGATCCTATACCGCAAGCTTTCCACCTGGCCTTCCCTTGCATGAACAACATTACAGAATATGAAGCACTCATTGCAAGGATGAAGCTAGCCATCAAGTGGAATATTCAACATGTTAAGGTTGTAGGTGATTCATAGCTAATCATCAAACAGGTTAATGATGAGTATAAAGTTAAGGATGACAAGCTCATACCTTACAAGAAGTTGGTGGAAACTCTGAAGGAGTATTTTGTGCGCATTACCTTTGAGCAGATCCCAAGAGCGCATAACAGATCGACAGATGCCATGGCAATGGTGGGATCTATGCTTTGTATTCCACCAGGGAACAATGATATGCCATTTTTCATAGAAAATCTACACCAGCCCACGTATGACGTGTCAGAATATTTCCTGGCTTGTGAGGTTGTTGGTCCCTATTCCCGTGGTACGAACCCATTTTCACCTATCTTAAGGACAGTACTTTCCCTCCCAATATCTCCCATTCTGAAAAGCAAAGCCTGATTTTCCAGATAGCCCATTACACCCTTTTAGGAGGTACACTTTATCATCATGGCTACGATGGGAATCTGTTACGTTTTCTGGATGTGACGGAGTCAATCCAGGCAATTAAAGAAGTACACGAAGGAGTATGCGGAGCACATACAAATGGAATGGTCTTGGCTAAGAAACTATTAAGAGTAGGTTACTATTGGCCCACCATGGAAATTGATTATTGTAATTATGTTAGAAAATGTGTGCTTTGCCAAAAGTATGGAAATTTCATCCATGCTCCATAGCCATTACTGCAACCAATCACTACCCCGTGGCCATTCTCCAAGTGGAGACTTAATCTAATAGGAAGCTTACTCCTACCTCATCCGATGGTCATACACATATCATCACAAAGCCTATAGAATACTTTACAAAATGGGTTGAGGCTGTCCCTTTAACCTATGTCACAGAACACAAATTTCTAAATTCATCATGAATCACATTATTTGCCGATATGGTATCCCTATGACCATTGTCACGAGATAATGGAAAGTCATTTAAGAACAAAATATGAAAGGTCTTTGCCAACGGTTGCAAATAAGATTGAAATGGTCCACACCATATTACCATCGGGTAATGGACAAGTTGAGGCAACAAACAAGACTTTGGTAAGGATAATGGAGAAGATGGTTACCAAAACCGGTCGAAATCGGCACCTACAAATCCACCCATCCCTCTAGGCCTCCGAACATCAATTCGTACTCCTATGGGTGTGATGCCATATTCCCTAGTGTTCGGGACATAATCTATCATCCCTTTAGAGATCAAACTCCCATCCCTATGAATTTCTCTTCGAGACTATTTGGATAAGGATGAAGATTATCAAGTGGCAAGATTGGTTGAGTTAGAGCTCCTGGATGAGAGGCACATTCACGCTCTTAATCACCTGAAGGTATATCAACACAGAATCTCCCGCAACTACAACAAGAGAATCATCCCTCGAGTTTGAGGTGGGTGATTTAGTTATGAAGGAGAACTAGTTCAACACTAGAGCAAAGTGAGAAAAGAAAGGGAAGTTCGAACCACACTGGTTAGGACCCTATGTCATAGTTTCCAAGTACGGCACCAGGGCATACAAACTAGCTCACCCCAATGGTGATGAGCTCCAAGAGCCAATGAACGCCATGCATCTTAAGAAGTTCTATGCTTGAACATGGCACAAAAATAAAAAAATACAAAAACATCAAAAAAATTAGAAAAAGAAAAAGAGAAAACAGGTCATCCACTAGTGAAAACCACACAATTGTGGCACTTTGGACAAGTCCTTGGGTGAAAACCAGTTTCCGGCACCTCGGGAGGATTCGTTGTTCACAAGCATTCTATATTAGAAGGGTAGTTATCTTTGGCTGGACCTAGTTCTACCTTCGAGTTTCCTTGTGCACACCATCTTGTCCAGCCTTGATCGGCTTTGCCTTCTTCTATTCATCTGTAAGGGACGTGGTCTTTCGTTATTTCCCATCTTACGTTGGGGCAACTCAACGACTTCACCTTCTTGTTCATAAGTGTGTGGCTTCCCTTGTATATTCCCCACCTAACACTGGGGGCATCCATGCTTTCTTGGTTACCTGCACATAGCTTTGGAAAACTGTTAAAACCACAAAAACAATATAAAATTGTTTCGAGAAAAACACAAAAATAATAGAAAATTGTTTCGAGAAAAACACAAAAACAATATAACATTTTTTCGAGAAAACAAAAAAATAGAACATTGTTTTGAGAGAACACAAAAACAATAAAAAATTTTTTCACAAAACACAAAAACAATATAAAATTGTTTCACAAAAACCTAAACAATAGAAAATCAGTTTATGAAAACATATCTTACAAAAACATTTACTTGCATTGTCTTGTTTTCTTGCTTTGCTTGTTGCTTGTATAGTGTTTTGCGTGCTTGCTTTTGAGTTGTTTGTTGCTTGGGTGTACTTTGTCATAGTTCATCTTTTCTTGCTTAGATTAGATTCATTCTTGCTTGTGCATATTGCGGTGTGTCTCGACATGCTAGTGAACCTTGGGAAATCATGATGTACTGTGTTATTTCATTATGTTCTTTCTTAAACATTTGGTTGTGTTTGTTACTTGTTAATAAGGAATGGTGATTCATGGTGTATTTCATTAATTCCTGGTTTTCTTTGTAGCATTTGGCTATGTTTCTTGCATGTGCTCTGTTTTGTTATCATTCACATCATGTTACCATCATTATCATCACATCTAACATCATCTATACATCATATATAAACAAAAATGCTAAGTTTTACATCATGTATGTATGTTAAGCTAATCATCACATATCGTATCATCAATGGGGGCAAGAGGGGTTGCGCATAATCAAAAATCTATCCCCCCCGCACCAATATCATCATATCACCCTATCCATCATGAGGGATCCCATCAAAGGGCACTCTCTGTCGCCTCTAGGCCCTTCGCTTTCTTCTTCTACTTTCTTCTATTGTTCACCATGGTTTGGAAAGAAAAAACAATACAAACTTTTACTATATCAAAAAATCCAAAAACAAGGCAAAATTTTTCAAAAATTCCTAAAAAGTAAAACACCCTACAAAATGGTAACTTGCTTCTTACGGCTGAAACTTGTGTCTTGCGCATGGTATTTTCTCCATATCCTGTTGGTTTGTCTCACATCTTCCCGATTAATATGACTCATAGATCACCGGATTCACAACCATTCACAAAAGCTAGGCCGCTTTTGCTTGCTTAAATGCACTACTACTGGGGCACTTTTGGTTACCTGGTGTTGTTTTGTTGCACACAAACACTTTTCATGGACCTCGTGTCCATTTTCATTTCCCCTTGCATGTATCCTTGCTTGGGGCATCATTTTTAACCCTTGTCATCAATCATGAACTTTTGGATCTCTCCAACACTAATAACAAAACATTTGTACAACTGTCTTGACCGTTGTTGGGTTGGATATGTGCATTCGTACTTGTTTTCCCTGTTAGATGAGCTTGTTTCCTTCTCGTATTGCATTGCATTTTTGTATGTTGCGTGGAGTTGGTATTTTCAGAAATGGACAATTGTTTGTATTATGGCTTTTCATGTCATTCTACCTTTGTCGTATGCTTATATTTTTCATAAGGACCGATGACATAGTTCCTATGGCAATATGATGACATCCAAATTATTTCAAACAAATACGCGGCTAGAGGCTAAGCTCTTCTCCCCCTCATCCATATTTCTTCTACACCACTTCCCTTTCACCCCTAATTCTCCCTCTCATCGAGGCATCCTACCTCATCCCCCTTCTTCTTCCTATATCTCACCTTTTTCGATCATCAATCGGCTTCTTCCATCACCCCATCGACACTCGAGGGGGCATCTCTCCCTCCAACTAATTTTTCTTCTATCCCTTCAAAATCTCTTATGTCTACTATATTTGAAGTGGGATCACTTTCGCCACCCCAAAGAGGGGAAAATGTAGACACCTATAATTACGCCCAAACAATTTAAATACTTAAATTGCACTAATTATCCCCTTTCTCGCAAATCGACGACATATCATCAAAAGAACTCATTTTCCCTCATATCATCATTAATTAATTACACTAAGCTAATTAATTAAGTTGCCTATCCAACAAATACCCTAATTAATGACCTTGCGTTAATAAATCACCCCTTCTACCTAGACTAATTAATAATTATTAATTAATTAGCTTTCCCTTCCATTTAACCAATAAATCAATATTTAATTGATTTAATCCCCTTATAATAGCCTAAATCGTACTAATATTCCTCTAATTATCTTCTATAAGCTTACATCTACCTATTAGTTAATCACCTTTGATTAATTAAAACTTCCCCCAACTCCCATGACTTTCTAAGCATAAATTAAACCCTTCTAAAGTAAGGTTACCTTTAATAAAGCAACCTTATCCATTCCTAATCATGTTTTACCTTTATCCCACATTCATGAGAATGTGTTGAATCCTTTATCCTTTGGGCTATATAAAGAGCCCTCCACCTACCTTTTTACTTACACCTAAACTCCTAAGAGAGCAAATGCAAAGCATATAGCAAAGAGACTAAGAGCTTGCACCTTGTTTTCTTGAGAGTTCATCATCTTGAGGAGCTAAGCTTCATATTCTAGCCTAAAGTGCTTAGGTCATATGGGAGGTGTCAAAAAGGGTCTTGTAGCCCAACTTTGATAAGCCCCCATTCCTAGGTTCTTGGAGATATCAAGGACAACCAAATATTGATTGCCATGGAGCTTATTTAGGTCCATTTACTTGTTTGTTGGTAATCTAGAGAAGTAGAGATTTAAATACTTTAGCATTGTTTAATTCAAAGTTAATGCATTATGCTAGGTATTAATCTTGTTTAGCTCTCATCTTTGATGGTGTTTAGATTTTGTCATTAGCTTTGTTATAGAACTATTTAGGTGTTAGTTCTCATTCATCTAACTTAGCTAAAAGCACAAAACCATGCACACAGTATGCGAAAGTTGCGACCGGCCAAAGTTCAGTTAATTGGTGGTCAACAACCGAAGGATGCGCCAAATGGACAAATGACATGGTGACATATGGCACAACTACATTTGACATGTGGAAAAGCTGCATTTGATTAGGTGGATGTGGCATTAAAGGTGGGTTTATGGTTTTTACCCACATAAAATGTTTTATAATCCTTTTACAAAAACAAATAAACAAATGAAGAAAAGTCCATGTGAAAACAAATTATGGTGGATAAAGCCTATTAAAAAGGCTTGCATATAATGTGGGATTTTTCCCCACATAAAGTTGCTCCATCCACGTGAAGAGTGGATATTATTATGGGGTTGATTTTTGTAAAAATATGGCTTAAGCTTATTTAAAAGCTTAAAAAGGGAATTAATCCCTATTAATCCACTCAAAGCCTATTAAGGCTATGATATTATTTGAAGCAGATTAAATATTTGGTGGCTAAATTATTATTATGCCATGGGGAATTTTGGCTAAGCCCAATCCGTTGAGGATTATTATGGGCTCTTTAAAAATAATCCATGGATATTATCAAATATCCTTATATTCTGGGCTCCTAATCAATATAAATAGGGGACCTGGGTACATTGTAAAACACACAAGCCTTAAGCTTATCAAGTTTTGTAAAGGCATTCGAGGTGTTATTAAATATAGCTTCTAAGCTATATTAAATTCCTTAATTTTTTTAAGGAATTATTTTTATCGGCCTATTATTTATTAGGCAATATTTGAAGATGAAGCTCCGAGTTCTCTCCAAGAAGTAGTGATCCATGCCCGAGCCGTGGCAAACAACTGGTGAAGTTCGAAGATGATCATGGAAATGTAATGGAGACATTATGGAGAGATATAAATGCTTATATATTATTAGTATAAGCATAATGGCCAATATTATTTGTTATAAAGAAGAAAAATGAAGAAGTCATATATTATTCATTATAGGCACATGACAGAAGTCTGATATTATTTTTATTGACATGTTGATAAAGTAAGACCTATTTATTTTATAGGCATATTGAGGACTAATATTTTTTGTTATCGGAAATACCTATTATTAAATAGGCACATTATGGTTCAGAGTTATTATTTTTAACTCGCCGATAAAGAAACTTCTCAAGTTGGAGCCTGGAGATGTCATGCGGTGACTGAGGGACATGACAGAGTGTCAAATAAGTAGTAGAGCTTAGAGCCTCAGTACGTTGGACGTATCATCAGATCGTTAGCTTCAGAGGAGGTTCATTATTTAGTATGAGCTCATTGGTGACAATTTATGTCTATTGACATCTGGAGACTTAGCACCGCACAGTGGAAGTGTGGAGTTTTCGGAAGAATACTTAGCACCATACAACAGAGGCATAGAGGTATTCATGGATAGAATACTAGATCAAATCTACCAGGGTAGCCACTTGGTGTTCAGGTTCTTATTCCATTTGTATTTAGTATTATCATGCTTAGATTGTATTATTTGTTACAGTCGTGGAAGTGGATAATATATCGGTTCTATTGATGAACCTAGAGACGTAGGCTTTCTGTCGAACTTTGTTATCAATCTTTGTGCAGTGTGTTTTTAATTCTTGCATTGTTTAAGGTTGATTCTAATGGGGTAAATTTGGAAAAGAAATTAAATCCTATAGGGGTATATGGCTGAGTAAACAAAATTTGGTCAATTTTCAAATCACCATTACTTATACACATACTCATCACAACGTGCGAAACACAACCAACACTACTCGACCATTTCCAGATGATGAACTCTCATCTATGGTTCATTATTGACTACTGAGGGGAAAAAAATGAACCTCATTACATACACTTCCATACACTTAGGGGCACGTTTCTCCTACCATTCCATCTTGCATTCCATTCCATCCATCCATAGCATATTGCATTGTCTTGGGGAATTTACTCTTGCTTGCTATTATTTTGCATGATCACTTTACTACACATGTTAGATTGATTTCTTATATGTCATTATCTATATCATACACACATACACATTCATGATTTTGTTTAGTGTGATCATAGATACAAGAATTCTACATGCGACATGGATGCTCGCCTTCTACCCTTCCTATATTGGTCGTTGGGGGCATCCACATTCATCTCATCCAAGTGCTATTGTTTCATTTTTACTTAGCATCTTACATTTACTTGATCATACACACTTTGACATATTGGTTATTTCTCTAACATGCTAATAGGTGTTCCATGTGTAGCACTTTTTTCATGATTCTTTGTCTCCATGACTCCTTTCTTGTTTGTTTCTACTTGTATTCCATTGTATGTGGGATTTTCCCTATGTTTGTGTGAAAACTTGTTTATTTTTTGCAGCCATGATGCCCTTACGTATCTTATGACATCGTGAGTGATGTCCCATGTTTGCAACATTCTTTGTATGGAATACATATTTTCTTGCATGTTTACACTACTTTGTTTGGTAGTTACTACATTGTCTATGTATTTTAAACTTGTTTTATTGCATGCATGTGTTTTTGGACTAATAGTTGTTTTAGCTAGCCATCCCCTTTTGTGCACACCTTGGTTTCTACCAAGTACTTTCCTTTTCTCCCCACAGGGTAGAGTTCTACAAGTTAGAGTGTGGTATGTCCTCTTTTGGGGTCGCATTCTCCTTTCAGCAATGTCGGATGCACCCCTAAAGAGGTGGGGCATCATTGAGGGTTTTACACACTAACAAAATTTATTTACATAGGTTCAGTATTGTGCACTTTCTGCCCTTGGCATTGTAGGTTTACATACAATGAGTGAGTTCAGAATAGTTTACGAACTCCACATCGGCCTTTATAGGAGATGGTGTCCTTTAGAATTTCTAGGACACAGTTATAGGCTTGGGGGTTATAGTGGGTGTGCCTCTCTACACTACTTCAGCCTGTTGGCATCAGATCGCCCCAAAACCTATGATGCTACAGAGATCTCTTCACACATTTCAATAGAAGCAGTTAAAGCTGGAGGACATAGAGCATTTCCTCCCTACAATTCTTCATCCATGTTGGTGTGAGATCGCCCAAAAAATTCACAGCAGTATAAGATATCCTTTTACACCCTTTTCTCTCGACATGGATCAAGTGCACATGTTCCATTTACACTTTCCTTTTCACATATTTTACATATTTTTATACACATGTGTATTTTATACAACATTTCTACATACATACATATTTGACTACTCAATAATTTTCTCCTTGCAAGTTCAGCCGTATGAGAAACAAGCAGTCAAATTGGGGGCAACAACAATAATGAAGATGAGACGATGACAAAGCACAATGAAACACACTGTGACAACACTTTCCTTTACTAACCATGCGGGTGCAAAGACACACCAAGCAAATCGCACACGCATTTCTCCCTAAGTCTACTCTCATCATTTTTATGCACATTTTTCATCTTTAGAATCCACTCTCCTTCACTTTTTATTTTTGTCATTCCACACTTGAGTCTAGTCCATAGGAATGTCTCTACTACACTCTGAGGATATCGTGTACTTATCTCTATCTACTTTATGTTACTAAAAGTTTCGCTCACCAACATAAAGTGGGGGGAAAATGTAGTCACTAAATCATGCACTTTAGACATTATTTAGCACGGTCTCATACTATTATTTAGAAGGTTCTCAAGTGAAGAAAGTACTCATTAATCCCACCTTTTGGCCATCTTTTTTTACCTTTTATTTCATCATTCCCATGTATTTTCCTATGTATGCCCATATATTTTGTCACCTTTGCCCCATCATTTTAGCTTAACCAGGGCACCTAGGCCTATCTTGGGGTGCCCGGTTCCATCCTGGGGTGGACCAATCCTTGTTTTACTTTCCCACCTCTTTTTGAGCTCTTTCTAGCCGTTTCTCATCCTTATATTTTTCCTAGTCGGTTGTTTGGGGTTAATTATAAAATTAGAGAAAGAGAACCCTATAAATATAAAGTTATGAGACCATAATGAGGGTCCTAGAGTCACTTACTACTATCACTTAATCTAGAGTTGCATCCATTGTATCACTTGCATCCACATACTTACATGCATCAAGGCTAGGAGATCTGCATCAACACACACAACATAGGGGAGGGATTCTATTATATTCCATGCACACATACTATTACATTTTATAAATTTATTTATTGCTCGCTATTTCATAAAGTGTGACTAGAACAAGAGCACCTATGACACAAAATGCACACACACACTAGAACTACATTCGGGTCTAAAATGTAGTACAACGATCACATTAGTAAGCCCACTTTTATGGTAGCTGAGGTTAGTCCAACCCATTCATTTTACATCTTTTATTTTTAGGGTTTTAATACATCTTTGTCTTTTTTAGGCCATTCCTTCATCTTACATTATTTCATACATTAGGCGCACCTCGGCCGATCCAATGCGACATACAAAGAATACTTTAGGGTATTTTGTGAGACTACCGAAATCAGATTCGAGCTTTAACAGAGACCGGGAACCTATTTACTGGACCATGGTGCCCTAGTACCTTCCTGGGCACTACAATCTCCTTATATCTATGAGATTTTTCCTTTACGGTACCTCTTAGTGATTGTTCTTGCTCCTGAATCTACATCCAGGGCTCGAGGCAATTTGCGATAATCTCCAGCAATAAGCTAAGTCATTTCGCTTTACATGCTTGCATACTTAGGGATTTATTTCATTTAGTATAGTTATTTACAATTATTCCATTTTGTTCCAATGCATTTTTATAGTGTTTTAGTCCTCCTATATTAGATTAAGTATCATTATACTTTCTTATAGTTTAGTTTAATTTTAGTTAATCACGCTGTCATTTTTTTCCTATTTGTTTATTTTGTTCGGAGGTCAATTCAACCCCGATTTCATAGATAAAGCATATATATATATATATATGATTTTCATCTTTTTCCACTATAGTTCACACCCATATTAACCCATAAACATGCAAAAAGTTAAGTGTGTTATCTTTTTGTCAATTTATATATTGAGCATGTTCCTAGTGTTGGGTTTGAGAATGGAACATGGCTAGAAACCACGGTCAAGGGATAAACGTGTACCTCCTCTTTAATAGGAGAGGTTCCCTCTTTATTGAAAAAGCAAGAAAAAAATGTACAAATATATAACTCTTAATGTTTGGACCCCGATATTCGGAATGTTTTCATACTTAAAATATTATCAATACGAAGGATTGGAAGAGTAGAGAGATGAAGAAGGAAGAAAACAACAATGTTTTCAGGAGATATAGGTAGCAGAATATATCCTTACTCACATTGAACCAAGAAAATATAGGAAAAAGATCAATCACTTCATCACCAATGCGAATCTGCAGACACAAAGTTCTAAAGATTACACAGACAAGAACACAAAGTTTCTTTTGAATGTAAAGACAAATGATCCATTGAATCGAGCAAGGAGAGAGAGATATATAATAGAGGAAATGAGAAAGAAATCTTCTGTATTGAATTAATTCCAAATTTACAACGTTCCCAGAAAACCATAATCCTTTTTCCATGGCCAAAACATGTTCTTATAATAATTCATGTACATCCATACTTTGTCCCCAAGAAAAGAATATCCAAAAGGAATAATGTTTGTTGTAGATCCATTTTTGGAAAGTGACATGAAAAAAATGCACTCATGAAAACCAGAGGTTCAAAAGGAAAATATTTCATTAGTTCAAGCATGATTACTTTAGCAGGGGGCATCTCATGATTTTATTCTTCATGTGGTCCTACCATTTCCACCTTTTAACCACTTTCATAGCACTAAAGTTCTTACTTGTAAGTTTTCCCCCTTTTTTATTGCATATGCCCGATAAACTATGTTTTCTGATAATCAAACTTTACATATCTTTAAACTTATCAATTTGGATCCACAAAAACCAAAAATGCATCTCATGAATAAATGATAAGGAGACAGAGAGAGAAGAATGAAGAATGGTTCACATTTGTATCCTTTGGAGCCCTGGTTCGTTAATGGCGTCAAAAACTAGATGAGTGTGTTTCGCCACTCTTTCCCTCTATCAGCTTTGAAATTGGACCCTACACATGGCAAGATCCAAGCAATGACGGGCCTAGGAAAAATCCTCATTTTAAGACATTTGGGAGAAAAAGTGCAATTTCTCATTTTGCTCTACCGGCCCGCCTTGATTTTTTAACATGAACACGTGGCACACCCTGATTGGAAATGGGGTCGTAGCTCAAATTATCATTTTCCTCCACTAGTCCGCTATCCCAATTTCATTCTTCAACACATGGCATCACCTGATTGGTTGTGGGGATGTGCTTCACTTTTATACTTTATCTATTTTGAAAAGGGAAAAATTCCAACTTTTCCCCAAAGTTCATGCCTCCGCCATTGACTTTTCAATGTAGGCCATGTGTCCCTTTCTGATTCGTTGCAGGCCTCAACTAAGAACTTATCCCTTCACATGAGTGGGGTCGCTGGTCATTTTAGAACTTTTCACCCTTTTTGGAAACAAAGCTAAAATTCCTAAAGTCCTCCGCTGGTCCGCCAAAGTGCATATGAACTGAAAAATGACCACGTGTCCCTTTACGTGAGTGGGGCCGCGGGTCATTTTAGAAATTTTTCCCTTTCGCCATAATGCCTTAGAGAATAAAATGGATCCATCACCCCGAACTTCTACCAAAATTGCTCCAGCCAATCAAGGACCCACAGGGATGCGGGGTAAATCTAACATTTTTTCCAAAATCACCAAAAGTGATAAGTTCAAAAAGGAACCCGTCTAGCCACATCCAATGAGAAGAAAACACATAGCTTCACCTTCTGAGAAAGAATTTGACAGGGAAAAGAACGTAGAAAATTACAGAGAACGGGAAAACACCATTTTTGCACCCGATGAAGATTTTCTTTCTACACAAGGTTAATATGTGAAGAATGCAAGTTTCGCATCCTTCAAATGCGTAAAAGAAGATCATAAACCCCCTCACATCCATGAGAAATAGATATAACATTATAATGTCTCAGACTGAGGAAATGCATAAAACATTGTGGGGGATCAAAACGAGCACTTGAGGGGCTCAAAACATGAATTCCTCCATGGAAAGACTTCAATTTTCATGAAATCAAATTTCAAAAAAAGGGGGGGAAATTAAAGGGACAAAAACTGGCTCCTTTTGGTGATGATTTGGAAGAGGAAAGATGTAAAATCAAGAACCATAGAGAATTCGGGGATGAATAGATCAATGCCTTATCCATTGGGAAACGGAGTCAAAAAGCAATATCAACACAGAAGACAACACACACAAGGAAACAAGCAAAAACAAGAAAAACCAGAAACAAAATGCTATACAAAATGTACAGAGGGACCACCAAAACTCCTAGGTTTTGAACAACTTCAAAAATTTCCCACTATAAGGAAGTGGGAGAGGAGAACCATCCATGTAATCCAGGTAAAAAGAGTTCTCACCAAGTAAAATGTCTAATTTTAAAAGGACCAAGCCAAAGGGAATCAAATTTACCATGGTTGCCTTGAGGTTCGTGCCTTTTATCCCAAAGAAGAACACTATCTCCCACTTGAAAATTTCTGGGTTTAGCCTTTTTGTCAAATTGAGCTTTTACCTTGAGTTGATGAGCTGATATTCTGTCAACCACTTACAATCTGTCTTCATTCAACTTCTAGAGGTACATAATTCTTTTGTCCAATGAATTGGTAAAACTGACATCCTCAATGGCCTTCATCAAATGTAAGGTGACAGCCCAATGTCACCTTTGGCGGTGAGCTTCAACTCCATATACCACTTGAAAAGGAGGCATTCCAATGGCTCTCTTAGGTGTAATCATATCTACCCGTAAAGCATCATATATTTTCTTATGACAATTCCTCTAAGAGTCATTAACAAGCTTCTAAACAATGGTGACCAAGTTCTTGTTGGTTGATTCTGATTGCCTATTCCCTTGGGGATAGTAATCTGAAGAGTGGGAAAGGGAAACGCCATAGCCATAGTAGAAATCCATTATCTCAGCAGAAGAAAAATTGGAAGCATTGTCAATGACAATCTTGTTTTGTATTCCAAACCTTATTAAGATGTGCTCCTTGATGAAGTTACATACTACTTCAGAAGTAGTACTTTTAACAGAATGGCTTCCAACCACTTGGTGAAATAATTAGTGGCAGTCAAAACATGAGTATTCCCTACACTTGAAGGTGGATTGAGTGTCCCAATGAATTCTAAACCCCATTATTGAAAAGGTTCCTCAATCACCACTAGTTTGAGAGGTAAAGAAACCAATTTGGGTCTTCCAATAAAGGTTTGACATGCTTCACACTTTCCTACCCACTTTGATGCATCTTTGAACAAGGTAGGCCAATAATATCAGCACAGAGGATTTTGTGGGCTGTGATAGAAGAGAAATGACCTCCACAAGCCTGGTCATGAAAGGCTAAGAACAATTTCTTTTGTTGTTGTTTGTCAAAACATTTCAAAAACCTTCCATCTATGCCTCGTTTGAACAATGCATTTTACCACAACACATATTGCACAAACCTTAATTTGATGGCTCTCTTATCCTTGGCACTTAAATTTGATGGAAATTCTCTATAAGTAAGAAAGTGTGTAATGTCAAAGCATACCATTTGTCGGTTGAGTGAGAAAAGAACAACAGGATATCAACTTTCTCCTTGGACAATTTGGCATCAACTCCTTCAAGAATTAGTTCACATAAGCCCTTTCCTCAAACTAGCTTGGTGGGTTTGATGTTAAGATCATACTACTGAACTTTGGCTACCCAATTGCCTCTCTTGGTTCCAAATTCTTGTTGTGTAAGAATGGATTTAATAGTTGTATCAAGCACAAACACAATAGAATGAGAGTTGAGGATGTAAAAACAAAATTGCTTCACAGCTTTGACCACTACAAAAGCATGTTTCTCCATCATGGTGTACTTCATCTCATGGGATTTCAAAATATAACTCATGAATGCTATGGGGATTTCATGACCTTCAACATTCTCCTGGGTTAACATAGCAGCTAGAGTACTTTCAGTAGCATAGCAATAGATAATGAAGTCTTTGCTATAATCAGGGCATGCCAAGATTGGAGTATTTGCTATAGCTCTCTTGATGTCTTCAAATCCAACCTTTCCTTCAGAGGACCAACCAAAAGTCTTCTTCCCTTTCATCATGTGGTCTATGTTCAAAGTAAGTTCAGTAAAATCAGGTATGAATCTTCTTAAGAAGTTGATCTTGCCAAAGAAAGAGTGCACACCCTTCTTGCTTGTGGGGAGAGGGATTTTTTGAATTACCCAAAATCTTTTTAGATCAATCTTGATTCCCTTCTTGGAGATAATGTGTCCCAATAATTTTCCCTTGGTGACAAAAAGACAAGTTTCTTGGGATTCAAGGAGATGTCATGATCTCTACACTTTTGGAGGACAAGCCAGGTGTTGGAAATGATCACTTTGGTTTTTAAAAACACAATCGAGATCATGAAGGTATACAACTAGGCATTTTCCTTGAGGCTACCAAAGGCGGTCCATTGCCCTTTGAAAGGTGGCACCAACATTGATGAGGACAAAAGGCATTATCTTTTAGGCAAAGGTGCCCCAAGGAGTGGTAAATGTAGTCTTATGTTGATATGCAACACTTACTTCTACTTGATTATATCCTAATAATCCATCAAGCATGGAAAACATTTCTGAACCTGTAAGACCTTGCAACACTTTATCCATTACGGGGAGAGGATAATTATCCTTCAAAGAGGCTTGATTTAAATTCCTAAAATCAACACAAATCTAGATCTCACCATTCTTCTTCCTGATGGGCACAATATTAACAATCCACGTTGAATGGTGAATGGGAAAAATGATCTTAGCCTTCAATAACTTTTGGATCTCTTGAAATATTGTATCAAAAATTTTAGGGTTATATTGCCTCTGATTTTTTCGGAAGGGCTTGATCCCAGGTTTTAGAGGAATGAAATGTTGCATCTCTTTTTGCTGAAAATCCTTGAGATCATCATAAGAATATGCAAGAACATCAGCATACCTTTTCAACAGATTCATTGCTTTCTCCCTCTCCTCTTGTGTGCAACACTTTCCAATGTTTACCAGCTTGGGTTCATTAAGACTCCCAATGTTTATCTTCTCACATTTAGCAGACTATTGAGCTCCTTTGGAATTTTTGGACTTGATGTACCTATCATGTTTATCAAATAACTCTTCCAAACTTACCAGCCCTTTAGGTAACTTATTACCTTTCAGTTTTATGTAGGCATCATGATCAATTTCTTCTTTGTTATCTTCTTCATTTGGGGGCACACACTCTCTAAGTGATTTCCACTTCCTTCAAAGTACATCTGGTCAAAATTATCTCTGAGTTAAAGGAAGGAAAGCAAGTGTTGATCATCATTAAAGACCTATAAATTGTTTACATTTTCAGGCACACTAGCCCTATGAATCATATCAATGGTGAATTTATCTTGGGAGAAATCTAGATGAGGGATCAACAGAGACCATGAGATAGCCAAGGAATCAACCGTGGTGTTTCTTTCCCTTAGCGCAGGGCTTCAATGGAAAAGGCATCAAGGAACTCAATGGAATCCTAAACCAGATTCCTGTAATGTTTCAACCTTCTTTTCTTCACTTGAAAGAGATCTCTGACCTATTTTACAATCAAATATACCTCTCCATGCGTAAGGACATTCTTGATCCCCATCTCTTTTTCCATGCTTAAATTAAGGATGAGAGCCTCATACTCAGCTATATTATTTGTGTTTTCAAATTGGAGCTTGAAGGAGAAAGGATGAATTTTCCCTTCAAGAGAAATAAGCACCACACCAGCTCCAGAACCAGCTGAGGAGTAGCTCCCATCAAATTCCAAAATCCAAATTCCATTAGGATCAATAAGCACTTCCTTAGGATGGTTAGCCTCATCTTGTGACATGATCATGTAGTTACCATGACCAATGTCCTCATAAAGTATTTGTGCCTTTGGGTCATCTATTTTTTGCACGATATATTCAGTTTGTTTCTCAGGCAAGTAGCTTCTTCATTTTCCCATTCACTAGAATAAGAGCATGTGACCAATCCATCATGATTTCTCCTCCAACATCTTTGCAAAAATTTCTACTCAAAGTAACATGTTGTAGGAAGGGGGAATATCAGCTACCAAAATGGTGGCTAAAACTCTCTTCTTTGGAAAAGCAACAAAGGCTACTTGTGCATCCTTGATCCTTCCAACCAATGGCACTTCTCTACTTTCCATTGAGTAACATGAACCAAAATTGTGGGTTAGGGTTAAGCCTAGGGCATGAGCTACCTTAACAGGCATCACATTATTTGAAGCACCAGAATCAATAACATAATTGCTGAGTTTGTGGCCAACTATGAGGAGAGTGACATAAAATGGTTTGATCTTCTCATCAGATGAAGTGACTTTTGCCACAAGGCTTAGTTGAGATGAAGGAGAAGGATTAGGCAAGAGACCTTTAGAACTAGGGGATGAAGGCTTGGATTTGGAATTTACAAAGTCTACCATCTTAGCAAAGGCCTTGGGATGGGTTTGGTATAATTCAGCTTCTGAGATCTAGATCTTAGTTTTCTTGAGATCGTCGATAATGTACAAAGAACCAGAGATAGATGGAGCATCATTGATAGGAGTAGATGAAACTTTTGACTCATCAACTTTACCATTTGAAGGGAAAGAAGTTTTAGGAACAAAAACAAAGGAGGAAGGAACAAAAATCCTACCTTGGGTGTGTGGAAGAAGTTGGAATAGGAGCTCCTCTCCTTGCAATCACTGGAATGGTTATAGGAGGCTCCTTAGATCTTTTAGTAGGCTGCACCACTTTCTCCTTCTTGTTGGATTTCTCATGATTCATGATAACATATGATTCATTGTTCATCTCAACTCTTTCTTCATAATCATCCTCTTCATCTATACCTTCGATGGTGAGAAAATGGACTTGAGATCTACTCAACTCTTATAAACTTCATCAGCTTCCTCTTCATGTTCTTAACATATTTTATTCTCCTCCTCATCATCAGGCTCCAACATCGCACATGTTACATTGACTGGAACTTTAACAGTGCGCCTTCAATTTCCAATCTACTTTGAGGAGAGGGTAACCGATTCACGGGCTGAAAATTCTTCCTAGGAACATCCCGATAAGGAGCATTCTGCAGGCTAACTACTTGGAGAGTAATGATATCATTAGCAAGTTTCTGTACCGGTTGATCTGCATTATATCCAGGAGAATATGTGGAAGAAGGAGATGCTTTAGATTTGGATGATTCTCTCCTTAGCTTGCTGACATGATCGGATCATCTTCAACACCGAAAAAATATCTGATCAACATCTAAAGTGGCAAGATTAGCTCTTCTAAGTGCATAGCTCAATTTCTAAATCTGATCCATAGGGCGTGTGTTTTGTGGGATCTTATTAACCAGCCTATTGAATTTAGCCACAAATTCCCTCATGGGCTCATGTGACTCTTTCTTGATTTGAGAAATCTGGGCCAAGAGGGCATGTACATCCTTAGCAGGTTTGAAACGTTGCTCAAATTGGGTTGTCATGGTGTTCCAATTGGTGATGGATCCAACAGGGAGATGATAAAACCAATCAACAACATTATCTTGCAATGTCTCTATAAAAAGTCTAACAAAGATATCCTCATGTTCAACTCCAAGAAAACCACAAGCAAAAATGAAGGCCACAATATGCTCATCTGGATGAACCTTCCCATCACCTCTGAATTTAGGGAAATTATTTCTATTACCTCTAGGAAATTCATGTAATGGCTGGGGAAGAGAAAGAGGCCCAAACCTTTGGCCCCAAGGCTAGAGGAGATTCCATCCTTGGAAATATTGTTTGGAGAGGAATTGAAACACCAACGAGAATCAAAGCATGCAAATTAGGACTGATTTGATCTTGAGGGATGTCACTCCCAGAATTTTTGTCTCTAGTAGGAGGAGTGCTTGCAGATCTTATTCCTATTATTTTTCTTGTTGAAGGGAGAGAGAAACCTTGATGATCCAAAAGTTGGAAATTAGGGTCTTCTTCCCAAAGGGTTATTCTACTCTGATTGTATCTTGGATTCACCAGATCAAAGATGATCAAGAAGTTGATATTCAAAAATTGGAATCCATTTGCAATGAATTCCCCAGTGATTCACAAAAAACTGTTGGGTTTCATAATGGAACATGGATAGAAACCACAGTCAGGGGACAAATGTGTCCCTCCTCTTTAATGGGAGAGGTTCCCTTATTGAAATAAGGAAAAAAATGTACAAATATACAACTCTCAATGTTTGGACCCTAATATTATGGAATTTTTTCATACTTAAAATATTATCAATACGAAGGATTGGAAGAGTAGAGAGATGAAGAAGGAAGAAAACAACAATGTTTTTAGGAGATATAGGTAGCAGAATATATCCTTACTCACATTGAACCAAGAAAATATAGGAAAAATATCAATCACTTCATCACCAATGTGAATCTACAGACACAAAGTTCTAAAGATTACACAAACAAGAACACAGTTTCTTTTGAATGCAAAGACAAATGATCCATTGAATCGAGAAAGGAGAGAGAGATATATATAACAGAGGAAATGAGAAAGAAATATTTTGTATTGAATTACTTCAAAATTTACAACATTCCTAGAAAACTAGAATCCTTTTTTCCATGGCCAAAACATGTTCTTATAACAATTCATGTACATCCATACTTTGTCCCCAAGAAAAGAATATCCAAAAGGAATAATGTTTGTTGTAGATCCATTTTTGGAAAGTGACATGAAACAAACACACTCATGAAAAATAGAGGTTCAAAAAGGTGAATATTTCATCAGTTTGAGCATGATTACTTTAGCAGGGGGCATCTCATGATTTTCTTCTTCATGTGGTCCTGCCATTTCCACCTTTTAACCACTTTCATAGCACTCAAGTGCTTACTGGTAAGTTTTCCCCCTTTTTATTGCATATGCCCGATAAAATATATTTTCTAATAATCAAACTTTAAATCTCTTTAAAGTTATCAATTTGTCTCCACAACAAACCAAAAATGTATCTCATGAATAGATGACATGAGAGGAGAGAGAGAAGAATGAACAATGGTTCACATTTGTATCCTTTGGAGCCCTGGTTCGTTAATGGCGTCAAAAACTAGATGAGTGCATTTCGACCACTCTTTCCCTCTGTCAGCTTTGAAATTGGACCCTATGTGTGGCAAGATCCAAGCAACAACGGGCCTGGGGAAAAATCCTCGTTTTAAGACATTTGGGAGAAAAATCACAATTTTTCATTTTGCTCACGACCCGCTCTTGATTTTTTTTTTTTTCATGAACACGTGGTACACCCTAATTGGAAATGGGGTCATGGCTTAAATTCTGATTTTCCTCTACCGGCCCACTGTCCCAATTTCATTCTTCAACACATGGCATCACCTGATTGGTTGCGGGGATGTGCTTCACTTTTATACTTTATCTATCTAGAAAAGGGGAAAAATTCTAACTTTTCCCCTAAAATTCATGCCTACGTAGTTGACTTTTCAACATAGGCCATGTTGGTGCAAATTTTAATTTTGCAGTTGTGCCCTGATTTTTTTTTTCATATCTAGTTTTGCTTAGAAAACATTTCATTTGCTCAAATTGGTGACCTAAAATTCATATTTTCCAATTGAATGCCTTTGAATTGCTCACATTGTCATGATTTTTCCCTAAATTGAAGCAAATTTCCAAGTTCCCCTCTTTTGTGCCCTAATTTCTTCATTTTTGGGCTGAGCCATTTTCCCTTTGTCAAATTTGTGCAAAAATTAAAGTGGATCAAATCCAAGTTGTTTGCTGTTAAAATCTCATTCCCCAGGCCTAAATCAATGTAAAATCATGTTTCATTGGAGTTAAAACCAAGAAATATGCCCTCTTTGTGAATTTTTCTGATCTCTAGGGCATCCCCTACGTTTTTGCATTTTAACGGGCTTACGGGTGTCATTTTCCCGTCAAATTCATCCTTCCATCCCTTTGATGATGTGGCATGTTTCTATTGGCCGGGCGGTTGGGAAAATCTTATAAGTTGTTACTTTTTGAAAATTTGACAAAGGAAAATTTTTCTCCACGGCCCCGCATTTGCTACAGTAATGTGCCTACGTGGCATGATTTGATTGGTTGGAGGATCGGCGGGTGGCAGAGGTCACTTAGAACATTTTCTTCCATTTTGGAAAATTTCTCGAAGTCACTTTTTGGTCCGAAGGCCCGCATCCAATGGGAAGCGGACATGTGGCAAGGACGGTCAAGCGAGAGGCGAAGAGTTGGAAAAATTTGAAGGTTTTGGCTTCAAAATGCCAAAGGAAAAATTTGGCATGAGATCCCGCAACGAAGGTGGAAGGTGACACGTGGCACGGGAAGATCGGGCGGGTGGAGGAAGGACTTGAAAATTTTTATTGTTTTTTGCCTCAGATGCCAAGGTAAAATTTTGACCCGAAGGCCCACCTCCAATAAGAAGTGGACACATGTCCAGGAAAGTCAACATGGAGGGGTAGAGTTTGTGAAAATTTTGAAGTTTTTAACTTCAAAATGTTAAAGTTAAAATTTTCCGAGAGCCCGCGACTAGTAGGAGGAAGACACGGGTCTAGGAGGTGAGATGGAAGAAGAGGCCGAGGAAAATTTTAGGAATTTTTTTCCTTTTATGTTTGCGGGATAAAAAATGAAGAATAGGCCCGTGTCTAATGAAAACAAGACACGTGTACAAAAGGAGGCAGAGGTTCGGAGCTAGGGAAAATATTGAAAATTTTACAAATTTTGGCAAAGATAAAAAGTTGTCCGCGGCCCCGACAGGGAAAAATTGGAGGTGTCCCCCCATGCCAATCAGGGGGTGACACGTGGCATTTACAAAAAGGGAAAAAGGGAGAGCACAAGTCTGCAAAGGTTTTAGTGCTCGCGGAGGTTTGAAGGAAAACTTGGAGGGTTGGCTCCGCAGCGAATGGGAGACCGCCACGTGGCAGGGGAGAGAGTGGGTGTTCGGGCCCATGGAGTTTTTTGAGAAAATTTTCCTTTTCTAAAAATGGTGGAGAAATTCATCAAATTAACTGCAATTTTTGTGGGGCCCACATGTGGACACGTGGCGGGTCCAGGGGGCACGCGGGAAAAATTTTCAAAATTTTCCAAAGGTCAAAAAAGGGTTTAAAATGCATTTTAAGGATTGGCACTGCTCAATCATATTTGGCCACATGTCCACCTAGTCAAAGGGAAAGGGGGAATACCTTTGACACGTGGAGGGATAACATTAAAAGTTTTTTTTTAAATCAACGGTTCTTTATGCAATTTCATTTTAGGCGCCATAAGAACTCAAAGAAACTTGGAAATCGCGTTTCTTCATAAAAATGCATGAAATTTTATATGATTTCGCATCCCCTTGGCCTTTTGAGTGCAATAGCACCATTTTTGGGAGCTAATTTGATGGCTTATGATGTTTTTGATGAAAATTTTCCCTAGACCCATAAAAAACATGAAATGTGAAAATAAAAGGTTGCAGAGGTGAGAAGTGATGAAGTAAAAGGTGAAAAATGATTGCAAAAGCATGTTGGCATGTCTGAATGCCAAAAACATGACCCTGGGATGGATAAGGATCCAAATTCATGTAATATTTTAAAATATTTGTGCATCCTTGGCAATATGCGAGCTGTTTTGCAGTTTGATATCATTTTTCATCAAATGGATAGAGTTTTGTAACAAATTTGATCCTTTGAGCATATTATTTGCTTGGGATGCAAGGATCCAAGCTGGCATAGGGTATAAGTTGTAATTTTGAAGCATTTTATGGTTTTGTTGGGATTTTTGGAGAAAGAAAGAAGAATTTTCACAAGGAAAACTGGAAGCAATCCATTTCTTTTGGAGAAACTTCCTAAGAGCCATTTTTAATTCCTTCTTTCATCAAATGTTCATCATGTTGAGTTGGTTTCAGCTGTAAAGCCATTAACAAGCTTTGATATTGTCTTAATAACATTCCCTTGTTGGTGTATTTGATCAAATTTATGGATTGACTGGTTTTATCTCTTGGCAAAACTTGCATACACTTGTATTTCAATATGTTTTCAATTTTTGTTTCATGCTCATGTTGCAATCTTGTGTTTGGGATCTCTTTTGATCATAAATGGTCCCATTTCTTGTAGGGGATTTGAAGGAATCTACAATCTTTCATTCAGAAGAGCATTCATTTGAGTGAAGATAAACAGATTTAAATTCATCTTACCTTCCTTAAATATTGAGGGTGTTTGTAAACCTTTGGGTGTACCTCAGGTCATGATCAAATAAGGGTTTCTAGATGCTTCATTGATATTTTGCTTCAAGATTTTGTGGCAGGTTATCAAAGTTTGTGTGGAATAGTGCAGATTTGGGCCTCCATTTGTGCACACATCCTAGTTGAAAGAGTACTTCAAACTCATTGAAACATCTCTGTTGTTTAGGTGTTGTAATTATTTTGCAAAGGTTCCCAAAGAAGTTGGTAATTCCTTATCTTGTCTTGTCTAAAATTCTCCCATCATAATTTCATTCAAACTAATTCATCCTACCCATACTACCCCTGCATTGCATTGTGTATCAACAAAAGAACTCAATCCTTTCACAAAAATGCACAAAGCATATCAGGGTTTTATCATGTCTTTAGCAGCCCTAGCTTTGTTTTGAAAACATTTCCATCATTTAGTAGTGACAACTCCTTTGAGTTTGGATAATGGATACTTGATCATGTTTTCACAATGCCTCTTTCATGTCATAATGTAAAACACAAGGATATCTCTACCTTCTTTACCATACAAGGGTTGCAATATAGGTTCTCTTACCTTGGTTGATAGGCATAACCTAAAATAGTGATGGTTAGATCAAAACCCTTATGAAGGTGTTATCCACTTCCTCAAATCTTGAATGAAAACAAGCAGATAGGTGTGATCCCCAGCTACAAACGACATACAAACCATCTATCTATCCTTGAGTGTCTTGTGCAAGTTCATGATGTTGTGAAGGAGATTAAATCTGGATACCAACACCCAAGTAGCACCGTTTCCGGGGATTTTCTTTAATTTCTTGGTGGTTTTGAATTATTTGAAAGGTTTGAGCATTTGTGTGATCAAGTATTTGAGTTGTTACATTCTTGAGATATCATTTCATACTTCAGATCTGCATGTTTTGGGTAAAAAGATTTCAAGCTCAGCCTGCTCTTCTCATTTACTAGTAGTTTATATGATTTGGATGCATTGTTTTTGGTTGAATCAAGAAGAAGAAGATCTGAATTGTAAACCCTTGCAAAGTTTTCATTCATAGCATACATTTGACAGAATATTTTAGTGCTTTCTTGCACAACTAAGGTGGAAATCCTTAGTGGTGACTCCATGCTATTTGGATCTTGAAATACCAATTGTCTTATGCATCTCTGTCATTTAAAATTTGTTGTTTAAATCTGTCAATATGGAGGGAAGGAGATCCCTCTTCATCAAGGACTCTTCTAAGAAGTTTCTCACTAAATCAAGAAGCTCAGAACTAGAAGGAAGAAGAGTGTGGAAAGTGGTTGATGATTTGGTTGCAAGAGAAAAAGATCCCCATAGTTGAATTTGAAGGAGAGCAGCCTGTTATTGAAGATTATAATTCTTCTTCAAGTAGATCGATTAGGAAATCTTCTTGCTGATTTTCATTCTCCATCAGGTGAGGGACCTTCTTGTGTATTTAAAAAACTTGCTCCTAAATCTGCTCCTGTGGTTTCTAAGTTTGCTAAAGTTTATCAAGAGAGAGAGCCTTTGGGGGTTGTCATTTTAAAGATCACTCATCTATTCCAATCAGACCCATTACTACTCCTAACCTTGACTTGTTTCACCTCCAAGATCACCCCCACCAAAAATATGGCTTAGCCTAGACCTCCATTTGTTGTTAACACCTTTGGTCCAATAAATTTTGGAGGAATGGATGGTTATCCAAATGCTGTCCCACAAGATGTGAGAAATAAGTTACCAAAATTCCAAGGTAACAATGCCATAACTGAAGATTAGCATCTCAAACTCTTTGTTAACATGATGGAAGACTTTGAGATAGAATTTGAGGATGTGTATATTAAGTTTTTATTCATTCTCTTGAGGAAGATGCAAGAGGATTGGTACAAAGCTCTGCTGATAACTCTATTGACTCATGGCGAGAGATGAGTAAGGCATTGATTACAATATGGAGACAAAACAAATCCAAGGTTCCTTTTATCTAAGTTTGAGAACATCAAGAAGAACCCTAATGAGGTCGTTCATGATTTTAATTCAAGATTCAATAAAACATTGAGAAGGATTCCTCTCGTTTTGAGGCCTTGTGATGAATCTTGCTTAATCAAATATGCAGATGCATTTGATAAAAAGCAGCGATCTATTACTTGAGAGAAAAAAATCCTACAAACTTGAGGCAAGCTTTCACCATAGCACTTCAAATTGAAAATAATATTAAAGCTATTGGTAAACCACTTAAGAGGGATGGTGTGAAGTTGATAAACCCTGAGAAGCCTCAAGCTAGCAAGGGTGCTGATTTAGATGATGTTGTCAAGACTTTGGCAAGGGCTGTCAAAGAAATTTCTTACAAATTAGCCCGGGTTGAGAAAGGAATTGGGAAAAGTTCACAAGGATAGCAAAGAACTCAAAACCATGATAGATTTGGCAATCATCCTAGGGGTGATCAAAGACAAGATGATAGAGGTAAAGGGATTGTTGGTGGGGAAATAGGCAGCCCCAAGCTCGTGAAAATAGAGTGGTGCGACCCTTTGACTACAAGAGTTTCGCTATTCAAGAAATTGCTGATATGGATTGGTGTGACAAATGTTTTATTCCTTATCCACCATGTGAAATGGACTAGAAAGTTATTGAAGATGATAATGAGAATGAAATGGATGATGAAATTTGTATTGTGGGCAGCTTTTCGGGCTCACAACAAGCTTGAAAGAACATCAGCAAATGTGATAAGTGCAAGGACTATTGTAACCTTTTGGGATTGCATAAAGAGGGTAACATTTCTTTCTCTTCCTCAAACTCATGATGTAGATGTAGTTCAGGCCTTTGAAATTCCTAATAATGACTTTGAATATCTAAGGGCTTTAATGATCAAGAAGTATGATGGTGGTATTCCTTCGGAGGAAGATAGACAATTGTTAATGAATGTTGTGGTTGGTCAAGAGAAAGAGTACAATACTAGAAGTAAAGTTGTTAGAGGAGCTAGTCCTCAAGCCAAGCCAAAGACACCCTTTCTCCCAAGCATTCCCAAAGACAATCCTAGAAAAGAAACAATTGCAAGAACCCTGTTGTTCCATGCAAGAATATCAGTCCTCTTCATACCCAGCTGCTAAGAATACTTCTCCATCTGATGAACCTTCTTGTTTCCCTTCCAATGTTGTTTTACCAAAGAATGTTCCATATGATATAGCCCAGGTTTTGAGCCAAATTAAAGTGAGTGTTCCCATCATTGAGTTGCTTAGAATACCCGAGCACAAGAAGAGAGCATTTGAATACTTGGGATTGAAGGAAGAAAAGAGTATACCAAGTAGAAATGTAAATGTTGTTGAGAATCCTCTTCAAAGCATTGCTAGCCTTGAAACACCACCACCAATGGAAGATCTTGGAGAGGCACCTGAAGTATATTTGGGGACATCCTTGGTTGATTCCCAATTGAATGTTGATCCATTTTTCACAACTTTTCTCATAAAAGATAGGTTGCTTCACAATTACATGTTTGATTCCAGTGCATCATGTAATGTCATGCCTCTAGAAGTCATGAATGAGTTGGATATCAAGGTGAAAACAACATATGGGAAGTGTACAACCATGGATTTAAGGGAAGTGCCGGTTGTTGGTTGTGTGAAGGGGTTAGTAGTGCAACTTGCAACCTATCTAGGTAAGAATTTAAAACTTGATGTTGTAATTGTTGACTGCCCTGCCAAATGGGGTATGCTTTTGTCAAGAAAATGGGCTGCAAGTGTTGGTGGTAGTGTTAAAATGGACATGTCTTTTGCCACCATTCCCATTGAGGGCAGCCTTCTCAAACTCTATGGTGAAAAGAATATGTTACACTTGATTGAAGATCCCAACGATGCTTCTTATGAAGTGTTGTTTGCTGATGTGGATGTTGACAACTTCATTGGTTTTGCTGATGGAAAAGAGAACAAGATGGATAAATCAGAATGCCTTGATATGATAGGTTCTCCTTGGACCTTGCTATTTGATGGAGCTTGCTCCAAAGTTGGAAATGGTGCTGGTATAGTGTTGGTTTCTCCTAGTTTGGAAGAATTTCCTTTTTCCTTCAAACTTAATTTTGAATGCACTAACAACATAGCTGAGTATGAGGCATTGTTTTTAGGGTTAAGGATTGCATGGAAATACGGAGTAAAGGATATTGTTGCCAAAGGAGACTCAGAGCTGGTTGTCAAACAAATAAGAAAATTGTATGCTACAAAAAATCAGCGTATGAAACAATATAAGCATGTTGTATGGGACTTGATTGAAATGTTTGATTCCTTTAACATTGTTTACCATGATAGAAGTCTTAATGCTGCTGCTGATAAGCTAGCTGTCCTTGGTTCTAGATTTGATAATTGCACCATTTCACCTTTTTGTGAATATGATATTGAAGTGCTAACAAGGCCAGTTGTCCCGGATAATGTGAAACATTGGCAGATTTTTTATAATGATGCCCAAGTGTTGAGATTCTTACAATGCCAAGGTGAGTTTTTTGGTCAGAATATTGATTGGGAACCAATGGTGTGCATGAATGAAGGTAGAGAAACTTTGTTTGACAAGGATATTATAAAATTGAAAATAAATACCATTCCTAAAGGCCTTGTTGCACTTGAATCCAATTCTAACAATGTTGATTGAGTCATAAATAGAAAGATGTCTGCTTCAAGGGATGTGGAAGAGCACAAATTGGGAACAAAGGACAAACCAAGGAAGATCTGGTTGGGCATCCATCTCAAAGAAAGAGGAAAAATAGTCCTATGCCCAACTTTTAAAGAAGTATCAAAGGCTGCCTTGTTTGGTCTTATTCGAGTTGAAGGCATATAGAGAAGATTTATTTCAGCATGAGATTCCTATTAAATCCAAAACTAAGCCATTCAGATAGACAAAAAGGCCTATTAATCCACTTCTCTCCATGAAAATGCAAGAAAAGTTGTAGAAATTAAGAGATGGTGGCATCATTCACCCCCTACTAGATACTCGTCTTGGGTGGCAAACCTTGTGCCAGTTAGGAAAAAGAATGGTGATATTAGACTTTGTGTGGATTTTAGGAATCTAAACAAAGCATCTATGAAGGACAACTACCCTTTTCCAAACATGGAAAATATGTTGCAGCTTGTGACAGGTCGAAGCTGCTTTCTAATTTGGATGGTTTCTCCGAATATAATCAAGTAGTTGTCAAAGAATCGGGAAGACTTAAGACAACCTTCACTACTCCTTGGGGGACTTATGTTTTTGTAAGGATGCCTTTTGGATTGATGATTTCTAGTGCTACTTTTCAAAGGGCGATGGATGTTTCCTTTGTTTGTTATATCAATGAATTTATTACAGTTTACCAAGATGATGCGACTATTTTTTCAAGGCGGTGAGCGAGACCATTTGCAAGCACCTAGAGAAAATGTTGATTAGATGTAGAGAGTATGGCATTTCACTTAACCCAAAGAAGTGTCATTTTGGCGTGCAAAAGGCCAAGTTCTTTGGGACATATTGTGTCCAAATAAGGTGTTATGATATACCCTGAGAGAGTGGAAGAAATCAGCAAGGTGCCTATTCCAAGAACCAAGAAAGGTATCTAATCTTTCTTTGGCCAAATCAATTTCATTAGAAGGTTTGTTTCTAATTTTTCTGAGCTAACTCTTCCAATCACAAGCATACTAAGAAAGGATCAAGTTATCAAAGGGGAGGAGGTTGTCATCCAAGCTTTTCAAGGAATAAAGGAGGCACTTAAGCATGCACTGTTTTTTGGCAGCTCCAAACTATAAGAGACCTTTCTAAATCTTTTCTTTTTCCTCTGAATTCACTATTGCTTCAGTTTTGTTACAAAAGGATGAGAATGGAACTAAGAGGCCTATTGCCTTCTTTAGCAAGGCTTTACAAGCAGCTGAGTTGAAGTATACAATCATGGAAAAACAAGCATTTGCATTAGTGAAAGCAACAAAGATTTTTAGGCCTTACATTTTGAGTTCAAAGGTTGTTGCTTATGTTCCCCACACCATGGTTAAAGACATCTTATCAAACATGGAGATATCAAGCAAGAGATGTAGATGGGTCAAAAATTACAAGAATATGATATGGATATCCAAACAACAAAACTAGTAAGAGGTTTGGGTCTTGCCAAGCTCATGGTGAGAGAGCAATTTGCAAAATGTAAAAGTAAATCAGCTAGAGGAAGAGAGGGTAGACCTTCTTGAGAAATTGATGAGTTCTGAATGGTAGAAAGATGTGATGTTCTACCTCAGGCACCTATGTTGTCCTAGTCATTTAAATAATAATCAGAAAAGAGCCCTCAAGCTTGCTTCTCAAAAGTATATCATAATGAGACCTTGGGTTGGCTTGGAAGAACCTGAAGGTGTCCTCTTGAAGTGCATAACTGAAGATGAAGCTCCCAAGTTGATTATTGATTTCCATGGGGGAGTTTGTGGAGGACATTTTTCTGGGAGAGTGACAACACATAAGATTTTAAGAGCTGGTTATTTGTGGCCAACTCTTTTTAAAGATGTAACCTAGTTGGTTAGAAAGTGTGATAGTTGCCAACGTTTCTCTAGAAGACTAAAAGCTTCAGGATCCCTTCCTTTGCAGCCTATATTAATTGAAGCTCCTTTCAAACAATGGGGAATGGAATTCATTGGTGAGATTTCAGATCCTTCTAGTGCTGGTCATAAATGGATCCTCAGAAGAATCGATTATTTTACAAAATGGGTTGAGGCAATTCAAATCTAGAAAAGCAACACACCAAGTGGTAATGGATTTCTTATTGAATCATATCATATGCAGATTTGGAGTTCAATTAAGATTGTATTTAATAATTCCATGTGTTTTAGAGCAAGCCTTTGATGGTAATGTGCAATGAATATGGGATAAATCGACTTATTCTTCAAACTACAATCCACAAGGCAACAAACAAGCTGAGTCAAGTAACAAGAACTTACTCAAGATTATTAGAAGGACCTTGGAAATCAACAAGAAGAAGTGGGGAGAGAAATTGAAATTTGTAGTTTGGGCTAATAGAATAACTCCTAAAAGAGCAACTGGTAAGAGCCCGTTTGAATTGGTGTATGGAACTCAGGATTTGCTGCCCTTACACCTGCAATTATCCACTTTTTAGTTTTCCCAACAGTTGGAAGATCAAGAACATGGCCCATATGAATCAAGGATCAATCAGATCATTGAGTTAGATGAAGAAAGAAGAGCTTCTCATCAAAGGCATATCAGATTTAGAGAGAAATTGAAGAATTTGTTTGATAAGAAGGTCACTCCTAGAGCCTTCAGTGTTGGAGATCTAGTTTTGCTATGGGATAGTAGGCATGAAGACAAGGGCAAGCATGACAAGTTTGATGCTCTATGGATGGGCCCTTATGCCATTAATATCAAGATTGGAGAAAATACATTTTTTCTCAAGGATTTGGATGGGGATTTGTTGGAGCTACCTATTAATGGTAGACATTTAAAACATTTCTTGGATTAAATCCCCATGTGAGGTATCCACAAGTTGTACATTTTGTATAGTCCTTGTTTTTGTTTTGTCTTTTGCTATTGTTGGCTCGTGGTTTTCCCTTTTTTCCTTGGCAACCATTTTTGGTCTGGTTTTCTCACTGTTTTTGGTGAAATTTTTGGTTTTTGGGCTGCTCTGCATTTTTAGACTCCTTGCCCAATGGATTTTTGGCACTTGGTCTATGTTGTGATCTTGTGGCACTCGCTAGGAGTGCCCATCCCCAAGTAGGAGCCATTGTTGGTGCAAATTTTAATTTTGCAGTTGTGCCCTGATTTTCTTTTCCATATCCACTTTTACTCGAAAACGTTTCATTTGCTCAAATTGGTGACTGCAATTCATATTTTCCAATTGAATGCCTTTGAATTGCTCACATTGTCATGATTTTTCCCTAAATTGAAGCAAATTTCCAAGTTCCCTCTTTTATGCCCTAATTTCTTCATTTTTCTGGGTGAGCCATTTTCCCTTTGTCAAATTTGTGCAAAAAATTAAAGTGGATCAAATCCAAGTTGTTTGTTGTTAAAATCTCATTCCCCAGGCCTAAATCAATGTAAAATCATGTTTCATTGGAGTTAAAACCAAGAAATCTGCCCTCCTTGTGAATTTTTCCAATTTCTAGGGCATCCCCTACATTTTTACATTTTGACGGGCATACGGGTGTCATTTTCCCGTCAAATTCATCCTTCCATCCCTTTGATGATGTGGCACGTTTATCGCTGGCCGGGCGGTCGGGAAAATGTTATAAGTTGTTACTTTTTGAAAATTTGACAAAGGAAAATTTTTCTCCACAGCCCCGCATTTGCTATAGTAATGTGCCTACGTGGCATGATTTGATTGGTTGGAGGATCGGCGGGTGGCAGAGGTCACTTAGAACATTTTTTCCATTTTGGAAAATTTCTCGAAGTCACTTTTTGGTCCGAAGGCCCGCATCCAATGGGAAGCGGACATTTGGCAAGGACGGTCAAGTGGAGAGGCGAAGAGTTGGAAAAATTTGAAGGTTTTGGCTTCAAAATGCCAAAGGAAAAATTTGGCCTGAGATCCCGCAACGAATTGGAAGGTGACACGTGGCACAGGAAGATCAGGCGGGTGGAGGAAGGACTTGAAAATTTTTATTGTTTTTTGCCTCGGATGCCAAGGTAAAATTTTGATCCAGAAGGCCCACCTCCAATAAGAAGTGGACACATGTCCGGGGAGAAAGTCAACATGGAGGGGTAGAGTTTGTGAAAATTTTGAAGTTTTTAACTTCAAAATGTTAAAGTTAAAATTTTCCGAGAACCCGCGACCGGTAGGAAGAAGACACGTGTCAGGAGGTGAGATGGAAGAAGAGGCCGAGGAAAATTTTAGGAATTTTTACCTTTTATGTTTGCAGGATAAAAATGAAGAATAGGCCTGCGTCCAATGAAAACAGGACACGTGTACAAAAGGAGGCGGAGGTTCGGAGCTGGGGAAAATATTGAAAATTTTTACAAATTTTGCAAGATCAAAATAAAAAGTTGTCCGCGGCCCCGACAGGAAAAATTGGAGGTGTCCCTAATAGCCAATCGGGGGCGACATGTGGCATTTACAAAAAGGGAAAAAGGGAGAGCATGGGCCCGTAAAGGTTTTAGTGCTCGCGGAGGTTTGAAGGAAAACTTGGAGGGTCAGCTCTGCAGCGAATGGGAGACCGCCACGTGGCAGGGGAGAGAGCGGGTGTTCGGGCCGTAGAGTTTTTGAGAAAATTTTCCTTTTCTCAAAATGGTGGCAAAATTCATCAAATTAGCCCTGATTTTGGTGGGGCCCACATGTGGACACGTGGCGGGTCCAGGGGGCACGTGGGGAAAATTTTCAAAATTTTCCAAAGGTCAAAAAGGGTTTAAAATGCATTTTAAGGATTGGGGTCCACTCCAATCATATTTGGCCATGTCTCCACCTAGTCCAAAGGGGAAAAAGGGGAATATCTTTGACATTTGTAGGGATAACATTAAAAGTTGATTTTTAAATCAACGGTTCTGTGTAATTTCATTTTTGGGCGCCATAGAACTCCAAGAAACTTGGAAATCATGTTTCTTCATCAAAATGCATGAAATTTTATATGATTTCACATCCCCTCGGCTTTCTGAGTGCAATGACACTATTTTTGGGAGCTAATTTGATGCCTTATGATGTTTTTGATGAATTTTTTCCTAGACCCGTAAAAAATGTGAAAGGTGAAAATAAAAGGTTGCAGAGGTGAAAAGTGATGAAGTAAAAGGTGAAAAATGATTGCAAAAGCATGTTGGCATGCTTGAATGCAACAAACGTGACCCACAGGATGGATAAGGATCTGAATTCATGTAATATTTTAAAATATTTGTGCATCCCTGGCAATATGCGAGTTGTTTTGCAGTTTGATATCATTTTTCATCAAATGGATAGGGTTTTGTAACAAATTTGATCCTTTGAGCATATTCTTTGCTTGGGATGCAAGGATCCAAGCTGGCATAGGGTATAAGTTGTAATTTTGAAGCATTTTGTGGTTCTATTAGGATTTTGGAGAAAGAGAGAAGAATTTTCACGAGGAAAACTAGAAGTAGTCCATTTCTTTTGGAGAAACTACCTGAGAGCCATTTTTAATTCCTTCTTGCATCAAATGTTCATCATGTTGAGTTGGTTTCAGCTGTAAAGCCATCAACAAGCTTTGAGATTGTCTTAATAACATTCCCTTACTGGTGTATTTGATCAAATTTATGGATTGACTGGTTTTATCTCTTGGAAAAACTTGCATACACTTGTATTTCAGTATGTTTTCAATTTGTGTTTCATGCTCATGTTGCAATCTTGTGTTTGGGATCTCTTTTGATCATACATGGTCTCATTTCTTGTAGAGGGTTTGAAGGCATCTGCAATCTTTCATTCAGAAGAGCATTCATTTGAGTGAAGATAAACAAATTTAAATTCATCTTACCTTCCTTGAATATTGAGGGTGTTTGTAAACCTTTGGGTGTACCTCAGGTCATGATCAAATAAGGGTTTCTAGATGCTTCATTGATATTTTCTTCAAGATTTTGTGGCAGGTTATCAAAGTTTGTGTGGAATAGTGCATATTTGGGCCTCCATTTTTGCACACATCCTGGTTGAAAGAGTACTTCAAACTCATTGAAACATCTCTATTGTTTAGGTGTTGTAATTATTTTGCAAAGGTTCCCAAAGAAGTTGGTAATTCCTTATCTTGTCTTGTCTAAACTTCTCCCATCATAATTTCATTCAAAATAATTCATCCTACCCATACTACCCCTACATTGCATTGTGTATCAACAAAAATGCACAAAGCATATCAGGGTTTTATCATGTCTTTAGCAGCCCTAGCCTAGCCTTGTTTTGAGAAAATTTTCATCATTTAGTAGTGACAACTCCTTTGAGTTTGGATAATGGATACTTGATCATTTTTTCACAAGGCCTCTTTCATGTCATAATGTAAAACACAAGGATATCTCTATCTTATTTACCATATAAGGGTTTGCAATATAGGTTCTCTTGCCTTGGTTGATAGGCACAACCTAAAATAGTGAGGGTTAGTTCAAAACCCTTATGAAGGTGCTATCAACTTCCTCAAATATTGAATGCAAACAAGCAGATAGGTGTGATCCCCGACTACAAATGACATACAAACCATCTATCTATCCTTGAGTGTCTTGTGCAAGTTCATGATGTTGTTCAAGTTGTGAAGGAGATTAAATCGGATACCAACAGGCCACATGTCCCTTTTTGATTCACTGCGGGCATCAACTCAGAACTTATCCCTTCACATGAGTGGGGTGTAGGTCATTTTAGAACTTTTCACCCTTTGTGGAAACAAAGCTAAAATTCCTAAAGTCCTCCGTCAGTCCGCCAAAGTGCATATGAATTGAAAAACGACCACGTGTCCCTTTGTGTGAGCGGGGCCACAGGTCATTTTAGAACTTTTTTCCTTTTCTCCATAATGCCTTAGAGAATAAAATGGATCCATTGCCCTAAACTTCCACCAAAACTGCTCCAAAAAATTAGGGACCCGCGGGGATGTGGGGCAAATCTAACATTTTTTCCAAAATCACCAAAAACAATAACATCAAAAAGGAACACGTCCACCACATCCAATGAGAATAAAACACATAGCTTCACCTTTCGAGAAATAATTTGACAGGAAAAGAACAAAGAAAATTACAGAGAACAAGAAAACACCATTTTTTCACTCGATGAAGATTTTCTTTCTGCACAAGGTTAATATGCGAAGAATGCAAGTTTCCGCATCCTTCAAATGCATAAAAGAAGATCATAAACCCCCTCCCATCCATGAGAAATAGATAGAATGTTATAATGGCCACAAAATGAGGAAATGCATAAAATGTCGTGGGGATCAAAACGGGCACTTGAGGGGCTCGAAATATGAAATCCTCCATGGCAAGACTTCAATTTTCACGAAATTGGATTTTTAAAAAAGGGAGGAAAATTGAGGGGACAACACCTAGTTAATCCAATTTCTCAATCATTTAATGTACTTTCATATCTAATATTAAATACTAATTTAATAATATGCATGTACACACTATCCATCCCAGGTTTCCCTGTATTTGGAAGCTATCACTTAGTAAGTTTCCATACCAAGGCTCAATTCTATTAAGTCCGTAGCGTCTACCAATTCCGCCATATCCCCTTATTGGCGAACGAAATCATGAGATAATCGGATCTCATAAATTTCATTTAAATTGATTTGGTGGATATTAGTTCAAGGGTGGGATACCCTCTGTTACTTCTTTATCTTTCGACATCTCCAGTCTAATCGAGACTGAAAATTATTATACTATTTCTATATTTTCACTCATAGTATTAGAGTTTCAAGATTTTATTCCATTCACCTAAATTTTTAAGATAAATTAGACCCAATGTTTTTTATTTATGTAGACACCTAAAATATGCTTACACGCTTTACTGCTAAAATTATACTAACTTCCCATCACAATTGGTGATTTCTCACTAATTAGCTGACATTTCCTCCAATTCAGCTAATTAATGACACTTCGTTAATGAACTATTCTATGCACAACATTCTTTTAGTCACAATCCCTCTATAATCAATTAATCTAGCTAATAAACCATTTTATTAGCTAAACATCCCTCTTTTAATCATTCAAAATCTCCCTATTTCCCTCTAAGTCACTTCTACAAGATTCCTAGGCTATCTATCAAACACATGTGATTAATCAAACCCCTCCCAACTCTCATAGGTTGCTAATCACTTACTAATCAAGCTTAACTAGCCTAAACCAAGCTTAACTAGCCTAAAGCATGTTTATCCACTTCTAATCAAAAAGTGCATTTTTTCCTTACCCTTTTGTCCCACATGCACTAGGATTCTAAACTTTCCCAAAAGGAAATCTATAAATACAAGCCTAGTGCACCCCTTTCAACTTTACACCTTGACTCCTTGGAAATGCATGAGATCTCATTTGTATTAGCTAAAGCTATAAGACATTTGATCTTGAGCCCTCCTCCATTGTAGTGGCTTCTTCATCTTGCATCCATCACTCCAAGCTTGGTTAGTAGGAGAATATCTAAACATGGTCTTGTAGCCATTTTAGAGAGATCTCTTCACCTTGTTTGGAGCAAACAACACAAATCTGATTGCTTAGGATCTAACTAGGTTCATTTAAAGTTAGCAATCTAAAGAGTAAAACATAGCTTAGGATGTTAGTTTGGTTTATTCAAAGTTTCATTCATATTTAAAGAAGTTAGTTTTATAAGCTCTTATCATGATGTTCTTGATAGATTTAGTTATATGGTGGAACTACTAGGTGTTAGTTTCATTTATACTTACATAGCTAATATTTTCATGCATACATTTGGCACACTCAGTGGGACGAGATCCTTAGTCCTTTTCTTTCATTTCAAGATTTGTAGATTTGTTTCAAGTTTTTGGCATGCTAACCTTTTTTGTAAATTTAGATAAATATGATGTTTTTCTAACTTGTTTAGTTAGGATTGTTTCATTTTTATGCTCTTTGCAGGAATAAAGGAGGGGAGGTGCTGCCAAATTTTGTCCAAATTACTAAAATTTTAAGATTTTGAGATTTTCTTGAAAATTCTCATGTTTTTAGTCACCTACTAGAAAGTGTGTGGATACATTGTTGGGGGGGTGCATACGCTTATCGGGGCATGCATGTGTTACAAAAGGGCATGCATACATTGAATTGTGTTCATAACCTATCTTCTGGAGGCCATAAATTTTGCTCCCAAACTCGAAACGAATCCATTTTTTTGTGTTGGAAAGGTATTGAAGAAAACTACACAATGGAAACATAAGATTATGATTTTTACTTATAGAAAATTTATGGTTTCCTTTATTAGAAAACTAGTCATTTTCTAACATGTCTAAATGCTTTGTAAAATTTGGTCTTTGATATTTCTAACATCTTGCAAGTGTTTCTTAGGATAACTATTGATTTACAGGGTATATTAGATCATGCTTTGTGCTAACTTGTTTGGATAAGTTAATGAATGTCGCATTTTCATTTATAAGGATAAGATCGTGTATGCTCTTCCCTCGCACCTTCTAGGTGATCTTGGGAATCAAAAATGATTCTATACCTTTCTTATGCTTTCAAAAACATTTCATTAAAGTTTTTAAGGGAATGAACTTCAAGTTGGGTAAAAAGAATGAGTCAGTAAGTTAACTAGTTGGGTTTCTCGTTGCGTATGCTCTTCATTTACATCTTAGGATGGTCTTAGGAATCAGAAACAACATTTAACCCTCTTTTATGATGCCTTGATCATTTTAGAGAACTAATAATCTTTGCATGAAGGACCATATCGCTTGCAAAAGAATCAGGATCTAAACAAAAGCTAACATGTTTGTTGTAGGTTGTCAATGGTGTGCAAAACCTCATTAAGTTAAAAGATAAGAAAACACACCACATTAAAAACACTTGATACGCAGTTCGGATATAGGTAAACCCGTCTGCTTTGAACTAATATAAGTAAACTTTGGCATAAGCCTTAAGATAACAAGAGGGATGCTTCTATGAACCCCAAAGTAGTCCACGCAAGAGGGAACCTCGTGGAAAAAACGGGAAGTGCTCGCTTATCTACTTGATTATTTTACACTTATAATTTTAGAATAAAAACTATCTCCATTGCGACCTCGGTGAAAATACAACCGAACACATTTTTATGTTCATTGTATCAAAGGGGTAAAAAAGTAAAGCCGAGATAATCCAAGGTTTAGTCAGTGTAACTTCCTTGGAAAATCAATCTCGTAGAGATAGTTTGTGACACCTAGTTGAGAGAACCAAATAGGAAGCCATTTCATCTTGGAGCCAACTTGACCAAAACCAATCACATTTCAAAGAGCTATCATGAAGCACTAACTTTGTTGGAGTCAAAACCTTATTTTTGAACAAGGGAGGGAGTTCATCAAAGTTTAGGATTAGTTTTTTTATCACGAAGCTTACAACATGACACTTTTCCTTAGTTTATCACTAGCCTTAAGGAACGATGAAAATTTGATGAAGTTATTCTTAGTTATTTTCATCACCAATTGGATTAATCCTTTGTTTTCTTGTTTCCCATTTGGGACAAAAGAGAACGAAATATGTGGATACCACTAGAAATAATCGTGCCCATGAATTTTATAATCTACTTGCATGTAGTCATTTTTATACCCTTAGAACAACATTCTAATCCCATGCATGTCAGCCTATCAAAGATGCGGATGCCGGGATCTCACCGAGGCATTCGCGGGTGTAGAGCCCTCCTTTATGTGAGTTTTGTAAGAATACATCATCTATGACAGATACTTAAGTGCAAAAGAATGGAAAAGAACCATGCATTCATTTAGAAGATAAAAGGGAAACATTAAACAAAATACAGATTTGATCCATAATACCAAGGAAATGTACTAGGGTTGATGCCTAAGAACAACATATATATATATATATATATATTAGAATGGGACCTTATATTCATATTCATGAGTTCAATAACCACATTACATTCATTAAGGCCATAACAGACCAATATAATAATGCAGAGCAAGGTCATGCATCGAAACTAAACTACGTCCTTCATATTACAAGGATAAACACAAACCCATCCCTCTAAATATGCCATCACTCCTATATTTTCTCTAATCCCAACCCATAAAATCCTCCATAATATTTTTGCAGAGCTTCACCTCTCTTCCACCATCACCGCCACTTTTTCTACTACGGGTATCTCTTATATATAGATTTTTTTCCTTCACTACCATGCCTTCTGAGGTAACAAATCGGTTGCCAAGTGTCCAAGTGGTCCTCCCATGGAGCATGCTTCCTTTGATATGAGATCTCCACTCTTTGCAATGATGTCTTTCGGATCCTTCCATCACATGCATGGAATATTCCATTCTTGATCCCATAGCTGCTAGGATGGAAACTTATCCACTCCGCATGCTAAATGGGTCATGCTTTCCTCGTGTGATGTCGAGAACTTTGAATATGACTAAGTCCCAAAACCCATCTTGTCTTATGTGTGCACACCATGTGTTCTGCTAAACCCTACTAGAACCCTTCCCTACGTGCCTTCAACCCACGTGCCCTTCTTCAAATAGGTCCCGCGCACCTGTGCACCTTCTTGTACTTAGCCAATATTTTGGGGCCCAACATCACCCCACACTACGCATGTTCTCCATCCTTGGAAACACTTCTCTTCAATGAATAAATAATGGTGGGCTCTGAATAGGGGAAAAATAATGAAGGAATGAAGAATTGGGAGAAAGAATGAAAGAATGGGGAGAATGAAGGAGAAAAATGCTTATTTTTAAGGAGGAGAGGGAAATCCTTCCCTATTTCTACCTCTAGATTTTCCCAGACGTCAACCTAACTCGCACTCACCGACAGAGGTCTCCAACTAAGGAACTTACCTCCTTGAAAATTAATTCCTAAAATTTGGCACTCATTGTCTCAACAATACCCTCTAATTTTTTTCCCAAGTCATCAAGTGCATCCATCTTGTGGGTGATTTGGGGGTATAATTATTTTAGTCACTTTTGATCAAGCCTTGCAAGGTCTCGATAACTTCTGACTTCTTTTCTACCTTGGCTAGGATTTTATCTCTTTCTTCCCTATTCCCCTTATTATTTTCTTGAAACTCCTTAAGTTCCATTTCATGTGTGGTGAACAAGATGCTTTCCACTCTATCTATATCAACGCAGTTGTCATATGTAGCTTCAACAACTTGAGCGGCGGCCTTTACCTCTGAAAGGAGTTTAGTATATCAAGCAACAATCTCGACAACCTTCATCTCCTCCTCCTTTTCTTAGCGTGCCAACACTTCTTCGTAGACTCTAAGGCAAGTGGTCACCTTTCCATCATGAGGATGTGGGTAAAATCCTCCAGACACTACAAGGTTGATTCATATTTTATTGGGGCAGCACTAGGTCAGGATGATTTAAAACAATAGCACCCGTAATCATTTCAATATTCTTGTGTAGCTCACACACCCTTTCCTTCTCCTCTTTCAATTCACACCTTAACTGCACATTGATAAGATCTTCTTGCTTTAATTCCTTTCTCTTCTCAATGATCTCCTTCTTTTCCTTCTCCAATTCCTCCTCCAGAATCTTACTCTATCATTCCTTTCAAAACAGATCGCCTAAATCTCAATCGAAAACTTGTTGAGCACATTACATACCTACTCATCTGATAATTGTTAAGCATTCACCAAGGTATTAACTCTTTTTTCTCTGGCACCTTCATCAGCACTCCCTGACTTACTTTGAACTTAGGTTCATCCATGTGGGACTCGAATGCCCAAGATAACATCTTTCTGGTTTGGGGATATGCACCTTCTTCATCAAACAAAGACATAGCCAGGAGTTGTTCCATTGGTACGGTGTTTTGGAAGTGCATGCGTAGCACCTTGCTTGGATCATTGATGTATCCCATTCCTTTCCCTTGTGCTACCATTATGCCCTTCCCACCTATTTGTGCAACTTTTGGGAAGCTTACCGCCAAATTGGGATTCCCACCCATGCTGCCATATTCTTTCCCAATGCTCTCTTCTTCTATTTCCTTAAAAATTTCATCCACGCTCCGCTCCAACTCATGTTCCACAAAATCCTTAATGATGCCCACCACTTCTCTTTCCACGACTTTCTCCACTTGTTCCTTAGTGAGGCTTGGGGTTCCCGATTTTTGGTGCTTACCTCTTCACTCACCCCCTTTCCTTGATCTTTTGCTTCCTCCTTGTCATTCTTCTCCTCTTCATCTTCCTTGACATTTTCTCTTCATATTCCTCTTCCTCATATTCATGTATATCATATACCAGATGGTCTTGACCTCCTTCAGGATCTTCATCATCCCTATCGCCAATGTAGGCCTCTAGGATATATGTTTCCTCTGAATCTACCTTTTCTTCCACCTTCTGCTTCTTCCTAACTAGTGATTCTAGTATAGGAGATTATTCTTTCTCCTTCTCCTTAACAAGAGACGTCTTCCTTAGTGATTATTCATGTGTGAGGGTTCCTTCATGCTCCTGCGCCTCTTCCTCCAAGGTCTTCTCCTTGACCTGGGGCTTCTTCCCTGTGCCCGTAAGTGCTAGGTTTTGTGACTTCTTCTGACGCGCCCAACGATTGTTTGGTTTGAACACTTGGTGCCTTCTTCTTCCATACCCCTTCTCTTTCCCTCTTCTTCGATGTGGCATTTTTTCCAACCTATGGGGTCTTCTGGAATGGATAAATCACTCTCTAGATAGGAACCTTTCTCAAACTTAGGCCTTATTCATAGATATACCCTTGTTGCAGCCCTTCCGATGATTGGCAGCGTTATCAGCTTCATCATTTGTACTTCATGGGAGACATACTTCTCCACGTATGCATGCTTCTTAGGGTATATGAGATTTTGGCACAGCTCGCATGGTGGTCTTTTTCTACTTCACTAAGGTCGAACCTTAGCCTTTTGGCCTCCTTAAACTGGTTGACCCATGGTTGGAAGTATTACGCGGTGAAGTTGAAGGGTAGGTTACACCATGGGCTCTTAGTCCCATTTGTTAATGTAAACCTACTAATGCAAAAATGTTTATAAAATGCAAACTCGTCTCTCTATCCACAAGAGTGGGCAACTACTTTGGGATCCTCCACTCTACCCCGAATGCATCATGCATTTGTTTGTACCACTTTTCTAGGCGTGCCTTGTGAGCGGCCATCATGGTTTCACAAGTATATTTCTTGAACCTTTTCCCGTGCAAGGGGCTCTCTCCGGATACTCCCAAACAAATGTTTTCGCCCATCTAGTACTCCAATCTCCGAGAAGACAATGGTGAGGAGGACATTGCTGAATAAGATATTTTCTCCATCTTGTGTGCTCCTTATGATTTCATCCATAGTAAAGGAAAACAAGTTATAGATGGTCCCTTCTGGTATTTTCTAGCATACATTCAACCATGCCTTTTTCACCTGTGTCCATATTTCTTGATCATTAAGCTTGGTGACCAAGTGCACAGCCATCCTCATTACAGGGTCTGGAATTTTTGTGATGTCAAATTACCGCGAACCCTTTTTGTAGTCATAAGCTACTATTGTTTCCTTGATGGCCTCCTTATCACTCAAATCATCATCTATGGATTCTCCTTCACAATTCAAGCTAGTGAATTTGGATATCAACTGAGGTGTTATGTGCATCTTGTGGCCTGTAAAGTAGAAATGGTCTTCATGCATGTGTGACATCAACCATTGATATAGCCACTTGGGCTTGCCAAAGTAAGGAAACTCATATAGTTACAATAGCCCTACCTTTTCCAACTTTACTTTCACCTTGTTGCTATATATTGGCATTCCATCTGGTGTCCTTTTGTTAGTTAGACGAACCAGCTCCAATGCCATTTCTTTCTATGTCGTGCTCGTGTGATGGTTGTAATTTCTCATGGCCATTTGTCTCAAGTGTGACTGCACGTACCCAAAATTGTAGGGTACTTTGCGCTTCTTTGGAACAATGTTACACGTGCCCCAATGATGATACAGGTCTCCTCACAAGGTGTTCGGGATCCGAAAAAGCTCTCCAAGTGTACGTTAACATCCCACATGCCCCGCTTAGCCTCCAAATACTTTTTTTTGTTCTTCCCCCTCTTTTCCTTGCTTTTTGGTCTTGGTGATGAAACCACCGCCCCGCCTAGGAGGCGGTCTAGTGATTTGCCCAGCCAGGGTGGCATCTGTAACCGCCACCCCGCTCTGTGGCAATGGTCCTTCACGTGTTTTTCCAGAACGTTCCTTTTATCGCGACTCGCGTAAAATTTTCAATGTTTACCAGCTTTTTCACCGCTTTTCTCGTATTTATGATTTTGGTTCCCTGGAATAGTGTTTCTCCATTGTTTATTGTAAAAGAGTTCAATTTGGTTTTCACCTTTGGGTAAATGGGAATTCTATAAATAGCTGGTTGGATTACAAGCAAATGGCCCCTCAAAAATTACCTCTCATCTTCTCATTTCAATAGTTTTAGTCTTTCAGTTCTTAGGAATTCATAATTTTCATTTATTACATGCATAGTTAGTGTTGTTTTGTTGTTTAGAAGCCACATAATCTTCTTGTGCAAGTGTTGTTACTATTTCATACAATCAATTGAGGTAGGATAGTTCCATTTTCAGTCTAAAGCCATTAGAGTTGCAGGTTTTGTTCGTCAAAAAGGATAGTTTCGGGGTTCTAGACGTTTTATGTTGTCGACTCACAATAAATCCCTCTAGGAATTGCATAAGCCAAGCTCTGTCATCTTGCACTATCCCTCTCCTACTCGCATTGTATTCGAGGTCTACATTCAAATCTACCATTGTTCCAATACCTACTTTTGTTAACGCTAACATCACATGCTTTTTTGGATTCACGTGAGCACGAAGGAATGAGGAGACCACACTAAGGGGACAAAGCCACACACAACCAGATTCACCATTGTTCTACAAAATCTAGGTTCAAGCTTTCAAATTTCTAGTTAAAATATATCAAATAGAATAGTGAATCATTTCATTTCAGTTAATCTCACTTTCAATATTACCGGGAAGCTGTGGGGATTGATAGTTTCTGAGAAACTATGATTCATTCCTCACTTCTGAGGTAGGATTGAGAGTCTTTCAAATAGATTAGATCAGTTATTTTGTTATTTAGAATAGATTTACAACTGCATCACCCAAGTGGCTATACTCAGCTGCTTTGTTTGTTTAATTTTGTTATTAGTTTAGTTGTCAATTTCTAGATATATTAAATAATTTCTCTTTCAATTTCATTCAATAGTTTATCAAAAATAAAAAAACAAGGAATTTATATCTTTGTGGATATACTTCATATAATTAGTTTACTTTACTTTAGTTAGATTTATATTGTTTCTTTTGTATGAAAATCACGGGACCTAGGGAGCCTAGAGAATACATATTCGTGCCAATCATGCCTCAACCCAATCTTGTCACGAAATAACTTATATAGATCATAATCTTAGAATCCAAGTCTTAGAACAACATGAGACCTACAAGAAATCAGCCCACAGTTAAGAGGATTAAACATAGAAGACGACCAAGAACATGTGTTTTGGATAAACTAGCCAAACTACAAATTTCCCTAAAATAGATATCCACATGACTGTAGAAGGGCTTGAAAGAGAGCAAATGTTCGGTTGTGATCCTTTGGTCCCACAACTAGACACATGAGATATCCTCGTTAACATAGAAACTAGCTTAAAAGTTCAAGTTGTCAAGACACTTGTAAGGTACTATGAGAAGATTGTGCACAACTTTTAGTTCTAAACATAGAGACTGAAAAGGTATACGACTACTGGATATTAGGGATTAGGGATTAATTCTGCACATGACCATAGGAGGTCCACAACAACCATGAACTTATGGTTGTGATCCACAAATCCCACAACCCAACGAGCCCACAAGTCAATCAGACATTGATGTTGGTTTACACACATTAGTATTTAGGTCCTCTCCACTTCCACCAATTATTATCACACAGTTATCCTTATTAGATATAGTAGCTAACAAAGCTAAGGATTTCTAGACTAGACCAGAGAATCACCCATAGAATCCACTATATATCCATCATCCATCTTATGACCCTGTCTGGAGATATACACAAAACAATCCTAGGTCATTTTCCATGTATCCCACAACCCATAGATTGAATCACGCCAGAGCTCGATATTGATTAGAGCCTTTGAGTAGTCATCCTCGCCAACCGATCTATCACACCAGTTCAAGTTAGGAGGGCCTTCTTGGCCTTAGATTCGTAGATTCCATTAGTGCATGTCAAATACATACGATTTCCTAACTAGTTCACCTATATCCCACATATATTCCATCCCCACCGGCTATCTCGACACGACCTCGGGAGGTCGAGTGCGAGGAAGAGTTACTTGTAGATTCCCATGCTCACTTGTCACTTTTCCATCGTACAAAATTTGTGAACCCGATGTGAAACAAACAAACATTTCATCTTCTATACCTCATTAGCCTTCACATCAGCTTCACCACAAAAATTGGTGAACCCGACGTGAATCAAACAGTTCTTCCTCTTTTATTTTTCATTTCTTTCATCCACCTTCGCTCTTTCCCATTATTCTGTAGGTATTCATATACCCCGAATATGTTGGGATACGATGCATATGGCAGACCTCTCTCAAGTCTTGAAACAAGCTATAGTCAAACAAATAGACAACCATCACCCTCACTTTCTACATGGGCTGATAACTATTCAAATAATTACTTATCATCTCAAACTCCCCCTCAAAGAACTAGCTCAAGTTCTTCATTCCGAATTGAGGAGTTCGATCAGCTTGCACAACAACCAGAGCCTTCAGGCTCTAATAATATGACGTTTACTGGAGAATCTATTTCATCTCCTCGGGTCTTATTCAGACCACAGATCAGTAGACAGTCAGACCCACTTCCTTTTTTGGATGAGGAATACTTAGCATGCTTCGCTAAAAGTGAGCAACGCTTCCAAAAATGTATCCACCAAGTAGGGAGCTTACAAGTACAATCTGATACCCTATTCCAGGAAAACACCCCCATTCCTCCACCTATGGGAAATGCCCTCGGTGAAGCTTGGCAGGGTAACGACCAATTCATAGTAGGGTATCATACCCCTTTGCAACCTCAAATGATACAACAAATGCCCTTAAGGAAAAATATTGTGTCTTCACCAATAGAGGTCATCTCAGCCTTGGCTGAAAAGGTTAGAGGGCTGGAACTTACTCAAGAAAATCAAAATTCATATTTTGGGCAAGTAGGAATCCCTAACCCTCCACATCATCCTAGCCAAGTAGACCTCCTCACGGGGAACAGCACGTTGGGCATGCCTCCTTAGTATTCACAACAAATGCCAACTAGAACCGCGATTGCTAATGCCACTCCAGTGGAAAATATGATACCTCCCGGTTTAGTACAAACCAATCCATTCCTGAGAAATGCTCCTCCATACTTAAACATGTATTCCAAATCACCACAGGGAGATATGTTCTCTTCTCCTGGCATGTTCACTCAACCACAGGGATTTCCTTATGCTCCTGCAAATGCATATGCTACGCCACATCAACAAACCATCCCACCTCCACCCCCTCAGCAAGCGCCATCGATGGTCAAAACCTATGCTATAGGAACTTATTCAAAATATTTGAAAGAACCTTTAGACTTCACCATACGAAGCGTCATGCTTCCAAGACCTCTTCCCGATTTTCCCAAGTACAAAGGGGAGGGAGACCTGAATGCACATATCAAGGCCTATGCCATAGCCATTCGAGAACTGCTCCCTTGGGATGGGGTTGTTGCTAAAATATTCCCCAAAAATTTAGAGGGCATTGCCCTCGATTGGTACTACAGAATACCTGAAGCCTCAATACATTCATTTAAACAACTCGTTTCAGAGTTCATCAAGGTGTTCAACATGAACAAACTGTTGAGAATAGGAATCAGGGAATTCTTGCATATTAAGCAAGAACACAATGAATATGTTGCTCATTTCATCCAAAGATGGCGTACAGTCCTTTATTCTTCGGCAAGTGCTCCAAACATGGATCAGATGGAACTATGTGATTTATTCCTTCATTCTCTCAGTAGAGAGATAAAGGAAGAAGTCTAGAAGTTCCCACTAAGAACTTACGATGAAGTACTTGAGAGCACCCTCTGAATAGATCAAGCTGCAATAGATAGCGTCGCAAGACGTATGGAACAAACGGGAGGTTAATCATCCCCAATCAAAATACTATGACCTATCCTAGTACAAGTAAATGTCAATCAAGGACCTAAAATCCTTAACAAGAATCGCGGGGTGACCACAGATGGAGTAACTGACCAAGCTAAAAAGGAAAATGTTGTAAATGCTCCACCACCAGTTAACAATCAATGAAACAACAATTTTACCCCAACAATCAATACAATGGATTTTAATCATCCACAACAACAACAACAACAAAAATGGCAAGATCCAGACATAGGGTCCAAGATAAAACACAACTGGATATCAAAACTAGAACCAAAACCAAAGACAACAAGTGCAAAACTTTAATCCTAATAGTCAATAGTTTAATCAGAGTTTTGGACCACAACACACACCAAACTAGCAACCTAGGAATTACAATCCTAACTCGTATTGTGGTTTCCACAAAATTCAAGGCCATGACACTAGGACTTGCCACGATTACAATAAATTCATGCAACGTTTTCTAGAGGAACAAAGAAAAATTTTCATAGATATGTTCTTAGTAGATCCTGCATCACCTACACCAAATACTTTCATGGGAGTAGTCTCCCCTCAAAATGCACCCCTCAAGATCTTCAATGATCGCTCCCAAATCACAATAACAATAAATTAAATCCAAATGGGATGAACAAGGGTGTGATGACAGGAAATAATGATCATGAAGCCTCAACTTCACTAAATCCACCTATCGCACCGCAATTAGGAAATCAACCATGACCCAAGATAGTCGGTTTAGTGGAATTAGACATTGAGCTACACGTGGAAACCGTAACAAGGAAACGAGAGTATTCCTCTCAGCCAAATCCAAGTTACCCACTAGAGACAGATAACATTCAACAACCATTAGTAAAACCCGTAGGTGCCTATGATTTAATTAATGACCTAACAAAGACCTTCTCTCACATCTCCTTTTTGGACTTGTTGAAGAACTCTCCTACCCATAGGGCTGCTCTTTTAGAAGCACTAGGTTTAGGTCATTTAATTAACATCACTCCACCTCCCGAAACACAAGTAAACCATATAGACTTCGATATTCACCCTCTAGGGCAACCAGATAGGGATACCAAGTTTATATTTGACGTAAACAAAATGCCAACAGACGTTGAGATTACACGTAGAGGTGATCCAGCCTTACATTTACAAGTGTGGGTTTATAACAACTACGTTAAACGTGCAATGGTTGACGATGATGGGGTAGTAGTTAACATAGTCCCCTTCTCTTTCCTTCAAAAGCTAGGGTATGGAGAAACAAACTATTCTACGACTCGAGAATACACTAAGAGGCTATGATAGCCTTAAAGCCACTTCAATTGGGACTATAATATTACCAGTCACCTTAGGACCCAAAACAATCCTAACTAAGTTTTATATTATAGATTGAGAAACCAACTATAATATGATCCTCGGCCGACCATGGATACACCGTATGAAGGCAATCCCTTCTACGTTATTTCAAGAAATAATATTCTTACACTTAGGAAAGATATTCATAGCAAAAGGCAATCTAAAACCATTCAATATACACCTAGCCAATTTGAAGAAAACGCCACGTGTTCACTTTGAGTTGAACTCCCAACAAACCAACTTAACAAGCCAACCGACTCAAAACCAGAAGAAAATTTGATACCTACAACAAAATTAGAAGTTACGAACCTAATCAAGAATATCCCAGCCCTCAAGGATGAGGCTAACATTGTAGAAATAGTATCATTAGGAACTACTGCAAAAATTGTCAAATTGCTAGAATAGGATCTACCAATTTTCCTGCCATTTGATTTTGTAGGTATGGGATATACCCTAGGAGTTGGTTCTCTTCAGCAGAGGAACTCTGCATGGTAGAAGTAACCGAAGTAGAAGAAATAGACATAAGAATGTCCCAATATCCATCTTCCCAACTAAATATTGGACTCTCCATTTCGATGGAGCTAGATGTCATTATGGGGTTGGGGCAGGTGTGATCTTTACTTCTCTCGAGGAAAGATCCTACCATTCGCCTTTAAATTAAATTTTGAATGTACAAACAATGGCGTTGAGTACGAAGCCCTCCTCCTTGGTCTCATCATAGCTAAAAGGATCGGTGTTAATAACATCAGAGTGTTAGGAGACTCACAATTAGTAGCAAACCAAGTCTCTGAGGTGTATGAGACTAGAGCTAAACACTTACAGACTCTACAAAATAGTAGTATTATATTTGAGTAAAGGATTTAACTTCATATCCATTGAGGTAATCCCACGAGAACAAAACCTTCTCGTAGATTCGATAGCAACCTCAGCTTCACGTTTCACTCCAAATAGTGAGTTGGAAGACACCCGTTTCATGGTATCCCTTCGTACTGAACCATTAGTAAAGAAAACATCAACAAACCCTCTTTTAACAAACATAGCTGAGAATAAATCTACTATCTTAGATCATGTTGTGATAATAGAGCCACTCTTGATTACCTAAACACCTATGCAGAGTTACATCTCACCCATCACATGGTAGATTTGTCCTTAATCCCACATTCATCCTCGACTTCGAGAAATCCCATGGCAGATCTTACCCCACAAAAGGAACTTGACATATATGCGGTAGAGAATGGAGAAGATATGGAACTACCTCCAGCCCCGCCTAAGTTTGAAGAAGGTAACGCTTCTTTAATCGAAGAAACAATTGATATTAACATTGGAACGGAGGAAGAACCAAAGATCTTGAAACTAGGATCTTCATTAACTCCAAAAGAGATAGAAATACACGCTTGAATCCTCAAAGACCATCAAAAAGATTTTTTATTTAATTATAAAGAAATGACATGAGTTGCACCACGGATCGTAGTATATAGCCTTGTCACAAAACCAGATGCAAAGCCAATTAAACAAAAATTGAGACCAATGAAACTCAAGGTAGCTCTCATGGTGAAGGAGGAAGTAATGAAACTCCTCCAAGTAGGATTCATCAAGCTAGTTGATTATTCTCAATGGGTATTTAATATTGTCCCCATTCTCAAAAAGAATGAAAAAATACGCATCTGCATATACTTAGAGACATTAACAAGGCATGCCCCAACGAAAACTTCCCATTACCATCCATTGATGTCATCATTGACGTAATGACTGAATTTGAGCTTTTATCTCTCATGGATGGGTTCTCGGGATACAATCAAATTAGAATATCTGAACAAGACCAAGCCAAAACTACGTTTATAACTCCTTAGGGAACCTATTGCTACGTTGTTATGCCATTCGGTCTCAAGAATGTTGGCACTACATACTAGTGGGCAATGATATATATATTTCACGATATTATTCATAAAATCATGGAATCCTATGTAGATGACTTATTGGCCAAGGCCAAGAAGCGTTGTGATCACCGGAAGTGCTCCACATCATTCTTTCACGTTTGATCGAATACGGAGTCATGCTAAACCCATAAAAATGAATATTTAGTGTGACAGGAGGGAAACTCCTAGGTTACATCATATCATCACGAGGGATCGATGTAGACCCAGCCAAAATCCGGGCTGTTCTTGAAATGATCCCACCTTCGGATGAATTTGGAATTAGGTCATTTCTTGGGAAACTCGGTGCAATTCGAAGGTTCATCCCAGATTTAAGCTTTTCCATTCATCCAATCAATGATCTACTCAAGAAATATTATAGTATCGATTAGACCAAGAAGGCGCAATGAAGATTTCGAAGCAATTGAGTGTTTCTTATTGTCACCACCTACGCTAATGCCTCCTAAGCCAGACCGCCCTTTAATCTTATATTCACGAGCTACCAATGTCTCGCTAGCCTGCATGTTGGCTCAAGAAGATGATGACAAATGAGAATGCACGATCTATTTCATTAGCCAAACATTACTTGATTATGAAACATGTTATACGCAAGCAGAATGAGAATGCCTTGCCATAGTCTTCACAACCAAATGCTTAAGACATTACATGCTAAATCAAGAAACAAGGGTCATTGTAAAAATAGACCATTTACGAACTTTCCTCATGCAAGGGTCCTTGTCTAAAAAGGTTGGATGCTTTATAACCTTAATGGGTGAATTTGAATTAACTTTTGTAAACCAAAAGTCCATTAAGGGACAAATCATTACAGATTGGTTAGCCGACAACCCATTAGATGGAGGCGATCTAGTAGATCTAGATTTTCTTGATGAATGCATATATTACATTGAAACCAGACCTCCCATCTCTGAATGTCCTTGGTATACTGATATTGTTAATTATATCATGGACCATGTGTATCTAGAAGGTGTTACATCACAACAAAGAAGGCGGTTACGCATTATCGTAGCTAGATACGTTATTATAGAACAAGTGCTCTATTATAAAGCTTTCAATGGAATACTTTTAAGGTGTGTTGAAACAGAGAAGAATCCAAGAAGATTCTCTATGAATCAAATAGTGGAATGTGTGGAGGCCATTTTGGTGGTCATGTCACTTTGCCCGTAAAATACATCGGATGGGCTATTTCTGGCCCACTCTAGAACATGACGCGGTAGAGTTTGTATGCAGATGCCATAAATGCCAAGAATTTTCCCACAAGATTCACATGCCAACACAAGCTCTACAACCAATCGCGAATCCATGGCCCTTTCTACATGGGGCCTAGATTTGATAGGAAATTCTCTCCTCATCAACAGATGGCCATAACTTCATAATCATGGCCATCAAATATTTTACCAAATGGGTAGAGGCTATGCCTCTTACCACCGTACCAGTGTCATGATCACCAAGTTCATTGTTAACAAATCATTTACAGTACGGTGTCCCACAAATCATTTTTTCAGATAATGGCACTTCCTTTAAGAATGAAGAGGTCCATGAGTTATGCAGTAAATTTAAAATAAACCATCATACAGCCTCCCTGTATTACCCTCAAGCCAATGGGCAAGCTGAAGCAAAAAATAAGACATTGAAAGCTATTCTCCTCAAAACGGTAAAAGAAAACAAATGAGATTGGCATTTAAAGTTATATTCAGCCTTGTGGGTCCACTGAACCTCAATAAGAACACCAACAAAAGCAACTCCTTTCTCATTGGTATTCGGAGCAGAAGCAGTTCTCCCACTTGAGGTTAAAATACCCAGTCTCCGTATCTCACTACAAGGGATTCTGGATGAAGAAGCTTATAGAGAAGAACGCCTCTCCCAACTAGAAAGCCTAGATGAGGCCAGGTTAGATGCTAAATAGTAGCATAGAGTCTATGCTGACAGGATGTGCCGGACAGTATAACAAAAAGGTCTATGAACGAGATATATATGAAGGAGATCTAGTTCTAATACTAGGATGACCAAATCGATAAAAATATCGGTGAAGGAAGGAAATTTCGGCCCAAATGGTTAGGCCCATACCAAGTCACAAAAGACTATGGAAATGGTGCATATCTCTTATGTACATTGGAAGGCAAGGAATTCAACGAAACAGTCAATTCCTTGCATCTTAAACGATTCTATGCATAAGCGACCAGCACTATTTGTATAATTATATCTACATTGCATCTTCATGTAGTTAGGTTCATTTTTTCCACTCGTTTTGTAAAATTTTGTGATCAAGGAACTTATTCTCAAGAAATTCATTACAAACTTTTGATGGTATTGGCAGAAGCATTCCAATCATACTTCTTCATTCTCATAACATCATCACCTGTTTCAGAATCATTTCATCAAATAAAGCTAGATATGACAAAGTCTTAACGGTAGCCATACCAAGGCCTACATGTTTGTTCTCACTTTTAGTTTCTTCCTAGGGTAGGTGTCTTGCCTATGGTCTATTCTAGAAGCTTCATAGTGTCACATCTATCCCGTATATATATCTCTTTGTAAATAAGAACATACTGACATTTTGCTCAAATAAGTAAGTCAAAAATAGATCAAACAGAAAATTTTATTTTTACACATTTCTTTGCCCTACCAACCTTTAGTGTTGAGCTTACGTCTCTTACTAGTGACATAGGGTTGGGAAAGGATGTGAATGCCCTTACTCTTCTATGCCTTGTCCATGGTTATAAGCCCATGCTTCTTACTAGTAGCATGGGGCAAGGTGTAGGGGTCCTCTTAACGAGAAACGTTAAAAATTCATAAGCAAACAGTTCAAATAAACCTTTGAAACCTTGAGTCGAAATAAATGAATCAAATGTCCAAAATTTCAAGAGAGTTAAAAACCCCAAAAACTAGATTTTGTCAACCATGTGGCCATCTACGGATCTAAGTCTAGATAAACCGCAAAGTAAGTTGCATTCTAAACTACGGAGTCACTTAAGTAGAATAGGTTTGTAGCATCCTAATTTGGTTCCACCAAATATTTGTCTATCTCTCATCGCATTTTACTAGTTGCGTGGAGTTATAAGTGGGGCAATTTCATCCGCTCATCATACCAACTTGTCATCACGCTCTGTCAAAACTATATGAAGTACCAGAAAATTGCTTATACAAGCTAAAGTTCAAGATCACATTGTGTCTAAATTATCATATATCAGCATCACGAAATGCAAAAAGAAAGAAAGAATTTGTATTATTTTTTCTCCATTTGCATACATTTTGAAAAGCATATAAAAACAACATTCTAATAAACATGTGGAAAAAATCACAAAATCCTAGACACCAAGAGTCTAATCAAAAAGAAGTATATATATATATATAAACAATTTTTATGTATAATGTCATCATGCGCAAGGCATGGTCAAAACGCTCAATGAGCCCAGAAATACAAAATGATCATATGAACAATCTAGCAAGAATCACTACAAAAAGAGCCAAGTGGCCTCTCAACCCCTATGAGATCCCTCGAAGGCACACGACCACACCTAGGACTCGGCTACACCGCCACTCGAGTGCACCGAGGGCTCATGGTCCCGAGCAGAGCTATAGCCTAACTATGAGAGCGACTCCCCATCAAGCGCTCTGCTATCCTATACCCCTGCCAACTCGTTACAGAGGGTAGTCACCATCTTGGCCACATGCCAGATAGGGGAAAAGATATCGCTATGCCTACCAGCTGCTGAAGGCTCCCTTGCATCCATGGATAGCTCGGCATGAGTCTTCTCCATGGGGATCATCAGGGTATCAGTACATACCCGCGAATCAGGTCTCGCCACTCATCAGTAGTCTCTGCAAGCAAATGAGAAAACAAATTAGGAAATGATCAAAAGGTAAAAACAAGAATGAACAAACAGAGAGATAGAAACTAAGACAATCCTAGCTAAAAACAAATATTAAGAGAAGGGTGATAACTCACTCGGATCTTTGGGCCTCCAAGAGGGATCCCTAGGATCAATGCCTGCCACAGATGCCACCACTAACTGATGTCCTCCTCCTATGCCTGGGGCAACATAACATCCTACTACGGACTCATCCTCTCTACCTAGGTCCTGAGAGGGTAACTCCTCTGAAACTAGAGTCACCCTCTCCACACTCTGCTCTACCCTCTTGACCTGTAGGATCTCCTGAGTGTCATGCCACTTAGGATCGCTATCCTCCTCTCCACCTGACTCGCTGACCTCCATATCCTTGGTCTCCTCCTTTGTCTCTCCCCCTGTGAACTCCTCAGACTTGGAGTCTATATCAATGGGGTCGTCGTTGCTGTGGGCAAGGCCGACGGTGATCTCGAAGTAAAGGTGCCTGAGGAGCACCAGCTCTCCCTCGAGCGCGTACCACACTCCTAGCTGCAATAGGGATGCCAGGAGTAACAACAGTCCAACCCCGGCCTCTAGGACCTCCCCTAGCCTCCCAAACTGATCTGAATATTGGCACCACTGGGGGAAGCATACCGACGTAAGCCAGGCCAAACTGCTGAGGCACTCGATCAAAGGGGTGTGTCTCCACCTTCCTCGTCCTATCCACAAGTTGCCCTGTAGTAGAGTAGGAAATCAAAGTGAGGGTCTCCTCGCCCCACAACCCTACCATGGCCTGATAAGGTGTGGCCTCCATATCATCAGTAGTCAGGGAAGCAACTGGCTGGTGAGGTGCTCTAAGCACCGACATCTCTGTCCATCTAGCTGCCCTCATGGCTCGGGATCCGCCACCTCTACGCCTCTCCCATAAGGGATGATACGCTCATAAACCCAACTCATAACCAGGGTCAGATGGCTCAAAGACTGTCCCTGTAAGCGGACCACCTTGTATAGGTCATGGTAGGTGGTCCCAAGTATATCAGCTCCCTAGGCATAAATCTGGCCATGTGCCTCAATCATGTGATAATAAGGGACCAACGGTAGAGTAAAGTGTCCCCTCCCTTCCCCCGATCAATCTCGAGGCAAGGATCCCGATAATGGCCTGATGAATCAAGGGGATAGGCAAGCTAGGAATGGAATGGACCCTCACCCCCTTCTTTGAACCAGTGGAGATAACTACGTCTCCCATGTATGTAGCCCACTGAGCTATCTGAGCCCGCAACCCCACTGTCTCAAGTGTGAGTCGTCTCCCAATGATCGGGACTCCCAAGATGTGGTAAACATCCTCTAGGGTGATAGTCCACTCACCCTTGACTCCTAGAAATCAGAAAGTGTTCCGATCAGCATCCCAATACGAAAACAAGTCACAAAGTATGTGACTAGAAGGTGCGACATGAGGAACCCGTGATATACGCAATATGTCGGCCCTCTGAAGAGTATCCTGCTCGGCCTGAGAAAGTGCATCCAACACTGCTGGAAGCCAATCACACTCTCTCTCTCGGCTCCATCTGATATATTCCTCCTTCGCCTACATACACCCAAAAACACGCAAAAATGGAGTAAGTTAGTATTCAAATTACATTGGAAAAATCATTAAAACATATAAGAATACTAAAAATGCAAAATTTGGCTCAAAACACTGAGTTTTTGGCATTCTGTAAAGGACCGCCGCCCTGAGCAGGGCGGTGGTTCCATAACCGCCGCCTTAAAGGGTGGCGGTCCTATAACCGCCGCCCTACTCAGGGTGGCGGTCGTGTCCCGCATTTTCAAATGGGTCACATGCCCTAAAAATGCCTAAAAACACAAAAAAATGACTATTTTGATTAAAACAAAGCCTACCCATTAGGCACCCCCTAAGTGACCCTATTAACACTAACATTTTCAAAAATAATCCCCCCATGACAAAAATTTCATCATTTTAACATTTTGGGGGTAAAAACGTTAAATCAAGAAGAACTAACTTGTGATCTCGTGGGTCGATGTTCCGCTCATGGAGGCATGATCACTATCTTGTCACTGAACGTTTTGACTATACTCTCGTCAAAAACCATCACCGTGGGTCCCAGAGCTCAAAATCAATCAAATCAACACACACAAATGAATAGGAAAATGGGCCCATTTTTACATATATAGCATCTTGACTTGTTTTGAATGCCCCTTTTCACAGGTTTGGAGTGCCAACGGAGGTAATTTCTTATCCCCACGCAAATGGTAAGTCCTCATTTCATATTATTTTAGTATTTATTTTTCTATCTGCACTTGAGTCCTCTTTTCATTTTGTAGGTAGCGGGAATTTTGGATGGCATCATTTCGACACACACGGATGTGTCAAGTATAATTTCTAACTCCCCGCTTCGGGACCACAATACTCGGACCCACCTGTTTTACACCTCTTCATGGTTAAAAAACTTCTCCGAGGGGGCAATATGTACATACCAAAATGAAGGGTCTGTGCATCACGAACAATGTTACACTTGCCCCAATGATGATACATGTCTCCTCGCAAGGTGTTCGGGATCTAAAAAATCTCTCCAAGTGTACGTTAACATCCCACATGCCCCACTTAGCCTCCATGTGCTTTGTTTTACTCTTCCCCCTCTTTTCCTTGCTTTTTGGTCTTTAGTGATTTAAACCGCCGCCTTGCTGCAGGCGGCGGTCTCAGAATCGCCACCCTGCTTAGGGTGGCGGTCCTTCACGTGTTTTTCCAGAATGTTCCTTTTATCACGACTCGCGTAAAATTTCAACGTTTACCAGCTTTTTTCACCGCCTTTTCTTGTATTTATGATTTTGGTTCCCTAGAATAGTGTTTCTCCATTGTTTATTGTAAAAGAGTTCAATTTGGTTTTCACCTTTGGGTAAATGGGAATTCTATAAATAGCTGGTTGGATTACAAGAAAATGGCCCCTCAAAAATTGACCTCTCATCTTCTCATTTCAATAGTTTAGTCTTTCAGTTCTTAGGAATTCATAGTTTTCATTTGTTGCATGCATAGTTAGTATTGTTTTGTTGTTTAGAAGCCACATAATCTTCTTGTGCAAGTGTTATTATTGTTTCATACAATCAATTGAGGTAGGATAGTTCCATTTTCAGTGAAGCCATTAGAGTTTGAGGTTTTGTTTGTCAAAAGGATAGTTTCAGGTTTTGGATGTTTTGTGTTGTATGACTCTGTAATAAATCCCGCTAGGAATTGCATAAGCCAAGCTCTCGTCTCTCTTGCTCTATCCCTCTTCTACTCACATTGTATTCAATCTGCATCCAAAGCTACCATTGTTCCTATATCTACTTCACTGATGCTAACATCACACGCTTTTCGGATTCATGTGAGCATGAAGGAACGAGGAGACCACCGAGGGGACAAAGCCACACACCACCAGATTCGCCCTTGTTATGCAGAATCTAGGTTCAAGCTTTCAAAGTTTTAGTTAAAATATATCTAATAGAATAGTGAATCATTTCATTTCAGTTAATCTCACTTTCGATATTGTTGGGGAAGCTGTATGGGGATTGATAGTTTCTGAGAAACTATGATTCATTCCTCACTTTTGAGGTAGGATCGAGAGTCTTTCAAATAGATTAGATCAGTTATTTCATTATTTAGAATAGACTTACAACTACACATGCAAGTAGCTATACTCGGCTACTTTGTTTGTTTTAATTTCATTATTAGTTTAGTTGTCAATTTCTAGATATATTAAATAATTGCTCTTTCAATTCCGTTCAATAGTTTATCAAAAATACAAAAATAGGGAATTTATATATGTTGTGGATATACTTCGTATAATTAGTTTACTTTACTTTAGTTAGATTTATATTGTTTCTTTTGTATGACAATCACGGGACCTAGGGAGCCCAGAGAATACGTATTTGAGCCAATCGTGCCTCAACCCAATCTTGTTATAGCAATAACTGATATAGATCAGAATCTTAGAATCCAAGTCTTCCGAACAACAACAGACCTACAAGAAATCAGCCCATAGTTAAGAGGATTAAACATAGAAGATGACCAAGCACATGCATTTTGGATAAACCAGCCAAACTACAAATTTCCCTAAATAGATATTTGCATGACTGTAGAAGGGCTTGAAAGAGAGCAAATGTTTGGTTGTGATCCTTTGGTCCCATAGCCAGATGCAGGAGATATCCTCATTGACATAGACACTAGCTTAAGAATTCAAGTTGTCCAGAATGCATGTCAGGTACTCTAAGAAGATTGTGCAACTTTTAGTTCTAAACATAGAGACCGAAAAGGTATACGACTACTGGATATTAGGGATTAGGGATTAATTCCGCACCTGACCATAGGAGGTCCACAACAACCACGAACTTATGGTTGTGATCCATAAATCCCACAACCCAACAAGCCCACAGGTCAATCAGATGTTGATGTTGGTTTATGCATATTAGTATTTAGGTCCTCTCCACTTCCACCAATTATTATTGCACAGTTATCCTTATTAGATATAGCAGCTAACAAAGCTAAGGATTTCTGGACTAGACTAGAGAATCACCCATAGAATCCACTATATATCCATCATCCATCTTATGACCCTGTCTGGAGATATACACAAAACAATCCCAGGTCATTTTCCACGTATCCCACAACCCATAGATCAAATCACACTAGAGCTCGATATTGATTGGAGCCTTCGAGTATTCATCCACGCTAACCGATCTATCACACCAGTTCAAGTTAGGAGGGCATTCTTTGCCTTAGATTCATAGATTCCATTAGTGCGTGTTGAAGACATACAATTGCCTAACTAGTTCACCTATATCCCACGTATATTCCATCCCCACCAGCTATCTTAGCACAACCTCGGGAGGTTGAGTGTGAGGAAGAGTTACTTGTAGATTCCCATCCTCAATTGTCACTTTTCCATCATACGGTGACACACACTCTTTTCATAGCAACACTCCATTTGGGTACTACATTTTTGAATACCATTCCTCATTGGAGCTAGTGACGGTACTAGTTTGTTTTCCCTTTCCATTTCCCTTCTATTTCTTTAGTGAAACGGTCACCTTCTTTAGTGTCATTCTTCTTGTTGGTTTAAAATTTAAAACTCCTTACTCTATTCTACTAATTTGCTCAATTCTAAGGCTTAACTCTGCGAAGAAATCCTTCTCTTTCTATACCCTAGCTGCCAAATCCTAACTAGGAAAACCTTCCACAAGATAACACACTAAAAACTAATTCTCCCCACACCTGTGTACTCCTTCCACTTTGGTCACACACTTATATTTCTAGGATTGTTCTTCCTTCGCACAAGTCTCTCTAGATGCCCTAGTTTGCAAGAGCGCTTCAACTTCGTAATAGCAAGGTAAAATAATGACTTTCCCGACCTCATATTTATATTTTTTGCTCTTCTCCAGCAATAAATGTTATACCACCTACCAACGTACGTAACATTAAATGTGGATTTTCCACTACGCTAACCTTAAGCACGCTTACCCACATGCCCAATCCTATGCAAATAACCTTCTAACACCTTCTGGCATGTAAAAATCTAATATGACCAAAGACTCTTACGCGTGCGCTCTACAATGTCAAAGGCACTTCTTCTATCATTTTCCTTATTTTTACCCTTTCCTAGCTCATGTTGTTATTTCACTCTTCATTCTTCGTACGTGGTCTTTGTTCAACCTTCTTGACACCATAATTCATTATCCACCGTTTCCCCACGCGCTTTCTCAATCTTACGTGCTTCCTTCTACTGGGCCACTCAACTTTTATTACTGGCTTATACTTTACTTTGCACTACTCCACCCCACACTAAAATAGATGCACGAGTCCTCTGTGCATACACAACCTTAGAAAATAATGTGGTTACAGTGCACAAGGTGCAAACAAAACAAAAAGAAAGGAACAAGCAACGAGAAAGGGAAACACAAGAAAATAAAAGCATAAAGGGAAATCCTAAGCTAACTGGAAATACTGCCTTATTTACAAACACCAAGAAGACTTATTTATAGTAGGGCTTCAGCCTACTCCCATTGAAATGACCTGGTAATCTCGTCCCATCTAGCGCCAGAATTCAGAAATTTTCGAATCAAGGATATACGAGATGATGTAAGGTCCCAACCAATGGACTTTAAACTTCCCAAGATGTCATGAGATACTTGGAATCATATAATAATACCATCTACCCAACCTCAAACTACTTGTTTTTGATATGACAATCATGTCATGCCTTTTTCTTTCTTTTTTTGTCTTCTAACTCCATCTAGCAAGTTATCGCCTTTCATCTAACTGCATCAAATTATCAATCCTCTATTCCAATGCTTATTCATCATCCAAACCTCCTATACACGCTATACGTAGTGATGGTATCATGAATTCAACTAGAAAAATAACCTCCGTGCCAAACACCAATTGAAACGGTGTGGCCTTGTTTAACCTCTTGTAGCTTGTCTTATATGCCCATAGAATGGTTGATACTTTGTCATCCCAATCTTGTCTTTTGACATCACATATCTTGGTCAACATGTGAATTAGTATTTTGTTAAATGCCTCAGTAGTTCCATTTTCATGTGGATGATAGGGTAGTTTTTTTATGGGCCACCATAAATTCTGCTAGCAGAATCCTAACCATTTCATTGAGAAAACGTGTGCTCCTATCACTAGTCAAGCTCAAAGGAAAACTATACCTGCTGATTATGTTCTCCCATATAAATCTAGCATTTATTGCTGCAGTCTAATCCTTCGTAGGTGATGCATCCGCCCATCGTGTTAAGTAATCAGTGCAAATAATGATATACCACGAACCAATCCTTCACGTAGCTAGTGAAATTGGCCCTATAAAGTTGATTTCCAATTTTTCAAATGGTTCAACATTGGCTATTGGTCACAAGGGCATTTCATCCCTCTTTCCAGGTTTTCAAGGCTCGTAAATGGTCACAGCCTTGCAAAACTCAATACAATCCTGGTAGATGGTTTCCCACCAAAGCCCGCTAGTAGAATCTTCCGTGCGGTTGCATTTCCTGCATAGTGTCCTCTTGTAATCCCACCATGTGCTCATGTTCCAATACACATTGGTTTATAACCTCATCATGTCCTAACTTATACAGGTCTCCACTAATCAACACGTAGGGTACGACACGTATTGCAAATTGCTTCCTTTCCAAATACTTCATCCCTTTCGGTGTCATACTTGTTTTGAGAAACACTGCGATGTCTTCCCATTCGAGGGCGCACACCAAAACCTAAATAGTTGTACGTATGGCATGTATCCTCAATGCTTTGTGTGCCCTCCCCGAGTCAATCCTAGATGAGTGATTGGGTCCGAATTACTCTTCCCGCTTTTACTACAACTAAAAACTCAAATTCTTGAAATAACAAGACCCAACAACATATGCGCCCTTGTAGAACATGCTTGTTAACTAAGTAATTCAATGCCACGTGGTTTGTGTAGAATATATATGGTGTTACCAATAGATCTCGCTAAACTTATGCAGCAGCGTAGATCATAGACAATGCCTCACGCTCAGTAGTTGTGTAATTCATTTATGTTGGTGTCAAATTTCTACTTGCAAAACACAAGGGATGATCAACAATACCCTTACTATGATGTACTAGTATTGCTCCCACGGTTGTCTCCGTGAGGCATCAACATACACATGGAAAGGATTATCCCAATAAGGAAAACATAGTATGGGCATCATGACAATCCTATCCTTCAAAGTGTTAAATGTTTTTTGCTGCACCTCTCCCCAATGAAAGGCACTCTTGTGTTTTAGCAATTCCTCCAAGGGCGCGGTGATCTTGGCATACCCCTTGATGAATTTCCTATAGTACCCCATATTCCCAAGGAATCCACGTATTGCGCTTTGACTAGTAGGCTCCCCTAATCCCACAATAATTGCAACTTTGGCAAGATCCACTAGTAAGCCTTCTTTACATATAATATGTCCTAACAAGGTTCCAAATGGAGTAGCAAAGACACATTTCTTAATGTTGAGGGATATCCTCAATTGCTGACATCTCTCAAACATCAAAGCATCAAATTGTCATAATGGTCTTTTACCAACCCATATACAATCCAGTCATCCAAGTAAACTTGAAGAAATTTATGGATGAAGTCTTGAAATTCTTGTACCACAATGCATGAGAACACAATAGGCGCATTCTTCAATCTAAAAGGCATAACCATGTAGGAAAACTTCCCCATTCGTTGCGAAAGTTTTCTTTCTCTGGTCTTCCTTTGCAATCTTGACTTGGTGATACCCTGAGAAACCATCTGTGAAAGAGTATACCTCGCACTCGGCCACTCCTCCAAAATTTCTTCAATAAAGGGGGTTGGGAAAGGATCGATGACACATACTACATTTAGGTCCTGTAGTCCACACAGATCCTTATTCTTCCATCCTTCTTGATATTGATGACCATTGGACTCATCCATTCTGATTCCTCCACATCCTTAATGATACCAGATGTTATCATCAAGTATATTTCCTCCTTGACCCGTACATGCAAATTCAGATTCATCTAATAAGGCCTCTTCTAGATCGGATGCACACCTTCCCAAGGAATGGTGGACACCTTTGATTTCATGGTACCCACGAGGGAAAAATCCGGAACTCGTAATGTATCAATGACCTTTGAAACTTCCTTTTCGACCAATAACACAATGATAACTTCCTTAGGTTATGTCTCTGTCCTAATGTTAACCTTCTTTTTTTCAATGGCTCATGGTAGGCACATGCTCACTCATCACTACTATCTATGACTTCACGCATACCTTCAGAATGGTTAACATCCAAACTTTCCATCTCTTTACCATCTACTACATAGACCATTTTTTCCTTTTTCCTTTTCCATGCACGTGCATTCAAGTTGTACTTCTTCTAATTCTTCTTCATTGAGGCGCATCTCCAAGAAATGCTCACCTAGAAACTCCAGTATCCTATCTTCTACAATAAAACTATCTCCCATTGTAAGGCGCTTGATTACTTGCAACACCTTATCCACTGATGGCTTGGTACTTTGATACTCAAAATCTTGAATGAGATCGATTGCCAAATCCTACCAATTACTGTTTGACGATGCATCTCGAAATAATACACCATGTGTGCACATAACCTTGTCAGGTGGAATACAAATTGTGTACCCATAATGAAGGTGGTAACGCTTATGCACTTCCCATCTAGGCCTTTTCACATGCTTGGACATGAAATGAGGTGGTCTCTTTACCATGGTAGTCTTGTATGACAGTGGGTGCGTTGCTCCTGGAGAACCTTATAGAAAATGCAAATCTTACCTCAATTCATTCTAGGAGGTTCTCCCAATGAGTATCCCACTAGCGCATTGTAGTTCTAAGAAGGTTATAACTAAGCATTCCCCTTCTCTTGTCCTTATTCTTCCACTGAGCCTCCATTTCTCGTAAGAAAATTTCAAGGTATGCTCCTCCGAGTAACTTGGAAACTTCTTCCCTCCTAGGTGTTTGACCAAACATGCCTTTGTTACCCTTATTACAAATCCTCTCAACTGTCTCCCAATCAAATCATAAGTCCCATGCACCCAATTGTCACATGCCATGCTAGTGGTATCACTCAAGGACTGAGCATCTTCAAACTAGATAACTCCCTCGTGGGATGAATTATCTCAGGATCTCTGATGGAGTGCACATAGATTATATCAAGGACTTCCTCTCCTAAGGTCTTAGTATACGGTGCTAACTTCCCATCTATTAAAGGGATAATCACCCTTTCTCACTTGTTCTCAAAGTTGATATACCCCTTATTAAACCAAAATTTGGCATTATTCTTATAACACCAAGGACACCCAAGTAATGTTGAGAAATTATCCACCTCAGCGAGTGCCAAGACTTCAAATTCCCCAATGAACTTAGCCCCTTAGATGGTGATTACCGCATCTTTCAAGACTCTAATGGGCATTGCCTTTGTCTTGTTTTCCATATATAACACATTTGAAGAGGGTTGTCATGTGGGTCTTCCCATTTGATGTCATGCATCCAAGATAATAACATTGACCTCCTATTATTGTGTGATGATGATATTTCTTAAAAGCCACCCATCAACAACTACATTCAATGTAATCTCCTTATCATAGCTAAATTTGTGAGGAGGATTTTTGCATGTAAAACCTACCTTTCACGCTCTACTTTGGTGCATGGTACCTTCTCCCTCAGCCATTCTCCTAGCAAGGGAATAATATTCTCTTACCTTAACATCCTACATACTTCCTTGACTTCATCCAAGTCCTCCTTGAGTCTCAACATTCTTTTTTTTTTCTCTAAGCGATTTGATTTCTCCTTTAGACATTGGATCTCCCCTTGCAAAATCTGAATCACATCCATAGTCTCTTGATACACCTCCTTCTGATGAGTAGGATCTGGATACTTCCATGTACTACTTCTTCCCTAACAACTAGTTTCTGTCTTGGCATCTACCTTGCACATGCAGCCTTTGCTAGCGTTGTTACCAACACATGTTCGATCCCGACTCACGCGCCACTCTTGGCATCCACTTTGGGGTCAGATTTATTTCTACTCACCATCCCAACACCTTTGTTTTTCCGATGTTGTTGGCTCATGTGTTTAAATAACTCAGGGCACTCCTCGTACTTATGTTTTTTCTACACCATGAGCACTGCAATAGGTCAAGAAACTCATGCTTATAATGCTCTGTAGATCCATAGTTATAACATGTTCCTCATGGGAATTCACTTCTTCCTCCTCCACAGTTACTATGACCATGAAATCCTCTACAAAAACCTCTTCCACGTGCTTCTCCATCTATTGCCCCTTCATATTGATGATCATCATCCTTGGGCCTTGCAAGACTAGTCTGGCACACACCAAAATCAATAGCATCATGAATCTGGTTAATCAGTCTACAATCCTTGGTATCATGGATTGTAGAGGTATATATCTTACAATAGCAAGAAAAATTCTTGTGGATTGCTAGCTATAGTAGAGGACACCTATTTGCATCATGATCCCCATAGCAAATCTCACATCTACTACCATGGTGTGTCTTTTGAATTTCGAGGGAAAATATCCTTTGCATGCCCTTCCACTTCACTGTCTATAAACCACATCCCACTGCATGAACCTTATACGATAAGTTCACGAGAACAACTTCTCTAACTTCTTGGCCATTGTAGAAATTTGAGCCTCTAGAAAAGGGCTAACACTAGTATTAACGCTCCCAACAACCGACTTCCAAGGCCTCACGTGGGTCTGTGAAAGTCTTGTGTGATAGTTCCCTTCTAAATGGTGTTATTAATCCTCCAACAAACCATTGAGCATGTTGAGAAGGGTGAATATCATAGGATAGTTTTGACAAGAGAGTCTTGAACCACATATCATACTCTCACACACTCTCTACCATTCCTTGTTGGATATCCTTCAGAGTGTTGATGCTCTTCTACTCAAATTCAAGGATATGGAACTCTGTTAGGAAGGCATTCTTCAATGTAGTGTAGTATACCACCATTTGATGGGTGTCATACTTCGATACCAACTATGCACGTGCCCTTGTAACGTCATTGCAAACTAAATTTCCTTCCACTTTGGGGTAGTGATCCCTTTCGTGCACCATAGTAATTCACACTTGTGCACATTCTCTGCAACATCTTTAATACCCCTGTAGTCTGGTAAGTGTAAAGAAATCTCAAAAATACTTTTGGAGGTGGTGCATGACCCTTTTCCTCTTGATCTAGAGCCTTGGTTCCCTCCGGTGTTTCCTCCTCCACCAGATCCACTGGATCTACCAGATCCTATTCCTCTTGACCCACCAGATCCTCTAGATCCTCTCGGTCCACCAGGTCCTCTAGCCCCTATACTACTAGATCCACCTCCTATAGTCAGAAAATGACCTAAAGTGGTCGCGCCTAGTATTCCCAATGTCCCACTATAGTACGCATCGATGGTTTGTGATATTGTCCCACTGTTAGTCGTGTGTCTCGCACCACTTCCAGACATGATAATCAAACCTTACGTATTTACACCCTATACAAAAATTCCTCCAAATAACAGAATGGTTTGCACAACCATGAATGTCCCGAATGAGAAATTATATCTCTGTGCGTAGATCGGGTTACTCCCACCGACACCAAATGGGTTAATAATACTTCTCCCTTAATCTGGAAATCCAAGCACCAGGGGTTGGTCACCAAGTGGGTTCAGATGGAAGCCAACGACTCTCCTTTCTCCATGTGATGAACTCTCATTAGAAGCTAAAGGGGCTTCTCTCCCGTGCTTGCCAAGATGGGGTAACACATACTTCTCAGGATCCACATCCTCCGCATGAACCTCCACTCATTCATGTAACGTCTCCCTCCATACATCCATCACACTTGCAACCTCACGTTGTCTAGTCATCTCTCTTTCATGAGCTTCGTCATAATTGAGTCGTCTCTCCTCCTTTTCCTTTTCAACCATAATGTCTGGTCATCTTCCTCCACCTTAGCTTCCTCACCCGATTGCTCGGGAATATTATCTAGCCATGGAAAATACCTCTAAACTTAGGGTAATGACAAATTTCTTCATAACCAAAGGAATAACACACAAAAATAATCCTTTGGGCTCCCT